>JADRCH010000073.1:921504-950016 GCA_019843965.1 Rhynchomys soricoides | reverse complement strand
CATTCCCCGGCACCTGGCACTGTGGTGAACATTCCCCGGCACCTGGCTGGGTGGTGAACACTTTATGTGCTTTCTATTACCTTCACAACATCATGAGATAGGTATTAAGATTTCTCTTAAGATCTGTAAAAAGTGAGACTTCTTCAGGCTCTGTAACTTCTCCAAAGTGCACAGCTGGTAAATACCAAAGCTAAGATTTACACCTGTGATTACTGAACTTCCATCTGAAGCTATCAGCTGTAGACCGAATTGCCTTTGTGTGCCTTGAGATGGCTGTATAGCTACGGTTGGGCAGTGTGCGGTGATCACCTTACTGTGCCTTGAGATGGCTGTATAGCTACGGTCGGGCAGTGTGCGGTGATCACCCTACAACTATTCATGGGTTCTCTCTCCAGAATGGTAGCCAATTGGGACATTGATCAAAGTAGCTACATTTTTACATGAAAGGAAGTATTTTATGATTTCTTTAGGAGAGTTCAGATTGTGTTCTTCTGGTTAAAATTAGTGGAAGCAATAAAATTAAATTATTGAGTTGGGCATGGTAGCACACACCTTCAATCCCAGTACTTCTATGAGTTCAAGACCAACCTCGTCTACATATCAAGTTCCAGGCTAGCCAAAGCTACATAGAAAGACCCTCAAAAACAGCAACAACAAACCCACACATACTATGTTTAATGATGTCATATATTTCTTTGTGTTAAAAAGTAAACTGAATAATTGGTATTCTTGCATCTATATTTCCACAGTCTCTCTGCCTTCTGGAGAAAAGATAACCTTTCTTGATACTCCTGGACATGCTGCCTTCTCAGCGATGAGAGCCAGAGGAGCTCAGGTCACTGACATTGTCATATTGGTTGTAGCTGCAGATGATGGGGTAATGAAACAAACTGTGGAATCCATTCAGCATGCCAAAGATGCAGAAGGTATGGAAGGCGCTGTGCTGAACCCATCAAGTAGGACGTGTCTTTTTAAGGGCTTACTACATATATTATAGCTGGGCATAATGGCGCACGTCTTTAATGCAGGCACTTGGGAGGCAGAGGCAGGTGGAACTCTGAGTTAGAGACCAGCTTGGTCTATAAAATGAGTTACAGGACAACCAAGGTTACACAGAGAAACCCTGTCTTAAAATGAAACACACAAAGCAAAATTGTGATTCTGGGAAGTGGGGAGGTGTCTCATCAGTTAAGCTGCTCTCCCAGATGACCTGCTTTTTGTTACCAATATCTATGGCAGTTCACAACTATGTATAACTACAGTTCCAAGAGATTCAATACCCTCCTCTGGCCTCTGAGGATACAAGGCATACATGTGATATACATATGTAACATGCAAGCAAACACTCATACACATAAAATAAAAACAAATAACCCTTCTTGAAAAATCTTTTATTTGCTCTTTGAGAGTTTTGTATGTGTTCTGATCATATTCATTTTCCCTCCCCTGACTCTTCCCAGATCTTCCCCTCTTCACCATCCACCCAACTTTGTGTCCTTTAAAACAACAAAACCCAAGAAAACCATTCAAGACCAGTTTTACTGATGAATAAGCTCACTCCTTTCTAGTTCTTTCTGATCTCTGGCTAGCTAGTTCTATTCAGCTGTTTGGCTCAAACTCCTTTCTAGGCTGACTGATTCAATCTGGTTTTTCTCAGTTTCTTACTGAATTCCTCCATTTGGCCTCAAACTAATTCTGGCAATCTCTTCTAATCTTCTGGCTCCTTCTCATTCTCTGCTTGTTCTGTCTTCACCAGTGTCTAGCTTGTTCTTTCTGCAGTCTCTGTATAACTGTCTTGGTAAAACTGCCTCCTCTCTCTCTGCACTGCTCTCTTACATAGCTTCCCTTTCCTCTCTCTCCTCATGAGAGATGGGCAGATCCTATTCTGTCATATCTTTCTCTGATTTATCACTTTGTCTGCCACTCAATTAGACATCACTTTCAAACATGAGTGCTTCCTTCTACAAACTAACTTCACCTTCATTGTTTAGGATTAAAGGTGTGTGCTAAGGGCTGAAACATTTTTTTTTCTGTATTTAACACAATTTCAGGATTCGCAGTGTGATCAAATAACCTGCAACACAACAGAGTCAGGTAATATGAGTCTAAAGTGGGTCTTTTCGGCCTTGGTTAATTATATGCATCCATTGGATGAAGAGAAAACCAGAGTAGGTTGGTATTTCTCACAGTGAATGTCTGGAATTAAAGGACTTTCCATTTGCACTTTTCATGACTTTCTCTTCCAGTTCCTATTATCCTTGCAATAAATAAGTGCGACAAGACAGATGCTGATCCTGAAAAGGTGAAAAAAGAGCTCCTAGCTTACGGTGTGGTGTGTGAAGAATATGGCGGTGATGTTCAGGCGGTACATGTCTCTGCACTTACGGTGAGCTTCAGACGGTACATGTCTCTGCACTTACGGTGAGCTTCAGGCGGTACATGTCTCTGCACTTACGGTGAGCTTCAGCATCTCAGGACACCATGCACAGCTTCAACCCTAAGTACATCTTTTTTTTTTGAGACAAGGTTTCTCTATGTAATCCTAGCTGCCTGGAACACACAGCAGTCCCTCTGCCCCTGCCTCCCAAGTGCTGGAATTAAAGCCATGTTCCACCTCGACTGGCCATTTTTATTTTGAGGCAGTCTCAAACTACCTATGGCCCAAGTGCTAGAATTACACGAGTGCCCTGCCACACTTGGTTTACAAAGTGTTGGGGATCAAACCTAGACTTCATGCATGCTAGGTAAGCACTGCACCAACTCAGCCGCTGCATGCTAAGTGAGCACTGCACCAACTCAGCCGCATCACTAGCCCTTTTAGACATTGAGATAAAAGATTGTTTTGAGTGCTGGGGTGACAGCTCCATTGGTAATGTGCCTACCAAAGAAGCATGAGGACCTGACTTCTGACCCATACCCACCCGATAGCTGTACACAGTAGCACGTCTGTAACCATAGCACCAGGGAGACAAGTACATCCCTGGAGCTTTTGGGCCAACTAGCCTAGCCAATCAGTGAGCTCTGGGCCCAGTAAGAGACCCTATCTAAAAAAAAAAAAAAGATGGAAGTGTGGAAAGATAGTTTAACTGTTAAGAACACTTCTACTCTTGCTGAGAACCCAGCACTGACACGAACTCTCACAATGTACTATAACTCCAGATCCAAAGGGTGTCATGCCCTCCGTTGGCCTTTCTGTGCACCAGGCACACACATGGTACACATACATACATGCAAGAAAAATAGTCATGTATAGAAAAGAAAATAAACCTAGCTGGGTGCGGTGGTGCACACTTTAATCCCAGCACTTGGGAGGCAGAGGCAGGTGGATCACTATGAGTTTGAGGCCAGCCTGATCCACAGAGCGAGTTCCAGAACAGCCAGGGCTACACAGAGAAACCCTTTCTCAAAAACCAAAAACAAACAAAAAACTCAGATGCTGGAGAGACAGTGGTTAAGAACACTTATTGTTCTTTCAGAGGATCTGGGTTTCATTCCCAGTACCCATGATGGCTCACAACTGTCAATACCTTTAGTTCCATGGAGTCTTTCTTTGACCTCTGCAGCACAAGGACTGCACTTGGTGCATATACTTATATGCTTTCAAATATTAATGCACATAGAATAAAAATAAATGAATCTTCTCTTTACTACAACAAGAAGAAGAAAACCACAGTTGTGGAAGCAGATAGAGACAGGGTTAACTGGATGGAACATGTGCTTATCAAAGGTATTAGTCAGCACCTCTAGGAGCTGCCTGTTACAATTGTTTCTGTAAGCATTTGTCCTCACATCAGATTTTCTTGCTGAAGGCTCACTGCTCCTTTTCATTTTGTAAAATTGGTTATTTCGTGACTTTAATTCTTAAAAAGAAAACTGTAGCTGTCCTAAGATTTATTTGGTCTTCTTACCCTGACATTTATTTATTGACATGTATGACCCTGTTGTTAAAGGGAGAGAACCTGGTGGCTTTGGCAGAAGCAACAATTGCTCTCGCAGAAATGTTGGACCTGAAAGCAGATCCCACAGGTCCAGTGGAAGGAACAGTAATAGAGTCTTTCACAGACAAAGGAAGAGGGTAGGATTGTACTAAAATTATTATTCTGTTGAATTATTTTTGTGACTTAGTTGTAGAACAATATAGTTTTACTGTGTACTCTTAGTTTCTGGGCCATATTTTCAAAAAAAAAAAAACAAAAACTGTTGTCGAAGTATTTCATTGCACTAGTACACTGAATACAAAAATGAAGTTGTCAGGAGACCAACCACATCAACTGTTTATATATACCTAGTCACACTTTGATGGCTAAAGTAGTTGGTTTGTTTTCCACCCACCACTGGCCCACATATTTGCATTTACAGGTAGAATAACAATGAAGTAGAGTGAAATATCAGTTGTTGCATTTTAGTTTCTAATTCTTTGGCTTAACCCAGGAAGATTGTTGTAATGACATATTCTTCTTGAATTTTCTGCCCAGAAGCACAAGAGATTTTCTCATTGCTTTGTATGCTGTTAAGAGCTATGAGCAATTGCATAACCCATGTGTAGAATGGATTAGAAAGCAGGATAGGCTTGAGCCAGAACTAACTGCCTGTGGCACTTTCCCCTTTAGATACTCTATTAGTGCAGTCACATAGGAACTGTCCATTCAGGATCACCTTGCTTCAGTTAGCAAGAGACAGGACTCCCATGTGTGTTCACCTAATCTTTCCTCTGTTGAAAGACTTGGGGCTGCTTTTATGCCTTTGTTTTTCTTCTATTCCTTGGCTGTTGTGCAGAATACTTTGTTTCTATTTTTGGTTTTTGTCATGATTAGGACAAGCCTGAGGCCTGGCCCCATAGAAGTTACATACTTCTGTAATTCCACCATTTTGAAGGTTGAGGCTGGAAAGGTCAAGGCTAGGCTAGATTAAGAAACTGTCTCTCAAGAAACCACACTGAGAGGCTGGAGAGATGAGTCAGCAGTTAAGAGCACTTGCTGCTCTCCAAGAGGATCTAGATTTAGTTCCTTGCATTTTTATGGTGGCTCAGAGCCTTCTGTAACTCCAATTACAGGGCATCTGATGCCTTCTGAAAGCACCAGGCAAGCATAGTGTAGGCATACATACATACATACATACATACAAGTAAAACACTCAGACACATAAATAAATCTTAACCAAAGCACACTGAAAAAAATAAATAAAAAAGCTGTGATTTCCCATGTTAAGCAAGTATAGCATGATAAATCCTTGGCCAAGTAAATGTCTTTATAGTATCCAAAACTGCTTGAGAAGTTGAAAGGAAATTAATCCTATGTATTCATAGGTGTGTGTGTTTGTGTGCACATGCTTCATAAAGCTACTTTTGTTTTACTTAAGAAAGTATAATTGTGTCCTGATTAAGCTTTGAGAGTACTGACTTTTTATGTTCATTTTAGTCCTGTTACAACAGCTGTAATTCAAAGAGGAACTCTGAGAAAAGGCTCAATTCTAGTTGCTGGGAAGAGTTGGGCAAAAGTTCGACTAATGTTTGATGAAAATGGAAAAACACTTAATGAGGCCTATCCCAGCATGCCAGTGGGAATCATAGGCTGGAGAGACCTCCCTTCTGCAGGAGATGAAATTCTTGAAGTGGAATCTGAGGTATTCAAGCCTAATTCCCTAATGTTAGGTAGATGATGGCTTTATGTACTAGTCTATACTATTTAATGTTGAATGAGTGCTGATATTGAAATAATTATAGTTTGTAAGTAGCTGTGAAGAGAACAGTATACCATTTCGGAATCTAACTATAAAGTATTACATTTTTCAGATAAAATTTTAAAACTTTCAATTCTATATAAAATTACTAAAATTATAAAATTAGTAGTTTCATACATGAAATTAAGTTGATTTCATAATGGGGAAAACAGAAAGCTTTTAGCCTAGCAGACACTGGTGTCTGTTTCATTAAATTATGCCAGTTTTCCCTGTAAAGCCAAGGGCCCGTGAAGTTGTGGAATGGAGGAAGTCTGAGCAAAAAGCAGAGAAAGGCAAAGATGACCTGAAGATAATGGAAGAAAAGCGAAAGGAGCACCAAGAAGCTCATCGGAAAGCTCGTGAGAAGTACGGCGGTCTGCACTGGAAGGAGAGGTCATACATGAAGTACCTTGAAAGAAAAGAACAGAGACCCTTAAAGTCCAAAGAAAAGGTAGAAGAAAGGGACTCAAATGTACTTCCCGTAATTATTAAAGGTAACTTCTCAGAGGTCCCCACAACTATTTAAATGTGTGGGGTTGTTCTTTACTCTCATAACTCATTTGGGACCCCTTTCCTTTAGCTTTATTTGGGGTGTGGGGGAAGTCTTTTCTATAAGCCCAAACTAGCCTGGGCTGGCTCTAGAAGCCAGGCAGACCTTTCCTCCTGCCTAGCCTACAGATGTATACTGCCCCAGTAAACCCTTAATCGAAGTGGTTTTTATTTTAGTGGTTTGGTGTTTAAAATTTTTTTTTCTGAACAAGCATAGATTGTATTGATTTCATTGCAAATGTATCTTTGTTTTTTAGCAGTGTTTATAATGCTAAAATTAAATAAAAATGGTTTTAGTGATAGTCATTGCTGTCTTAGCTTTAAAATAGATCATCATTTTATATATCTGCCTTTTACAAACAATAGATTTTAAACTCTTGCTGCATTTGTAGGTGACGTTGATGGGTCTGTGGAGGCCATCTTGAACCTTCTAGATACCTATGATGCTTCCCACGAATGTGAACTAGAATTAGTGCATTTTGGATTGGGTGACATCAGTGAAAATGACGTTACCTTTGCTGAGACATTTAATGGTAAAGATTCTGTTGGTGTATGTTAAACTGTATTCTCTGGATCATATTTTACACGTTTTACCTGCTTTGTGTTTGGCTGATCATTGGCCAGCATTCTCCACTGTGCAGGAATAATCATAGATAATTCATCTGTCATAGCCACTGCAAACTTGGGACTAGTGCAAGACCAAGTAGTGTTCCTTGATGATTTTTTTTTTTTTTTTTAAGCATCATTGCCCTGGTCAAAGGGTGCATTCCAGGTATCTTTCACCCTTTGGGTGCTCTCATCTGTTAGCAGGCTGTTTAGTACTTTACACCACCCTGTGACCTTGTAATGCCAGTTCCAGGACAGTTGACTCCCCTAACCACCTCTGGCACCAGGCATGCATACACAGTATACATGTAAGCAAAACATTCAAAATAAATCTTAAAAAAAAAAATGTTTTAAATAATGAAGAAAACATCTTTGTAAACAAGATGTAGTTTATAAAACCCAGTAATAATTTTAAATTTTACTAGTTTTCATGAAAGTCACAGAACTTCTCTATTGCTACATAATTTACAAAGAAGGAAATAAAACCATTTGGATTTGACTTTCTGCCTCAAAGGTACACTGTAAACTGTACTGATGCTGTGCTAACAGAATCATGTTTCTGCCTTCCAGGTGTTATTTATGGCTTTAATGTGGATGCAGGCAGTGCTATTCAGCAGTCAGCTGCACAAAAGGGAGTTAAGATTAAACTTCACAAAATCATCTACCATCTTATTGAAGATTTGCAGGAGGAACTAAGCAGCAGATTGCCCCACAGGCTGGAGGAGTACCCAATAGGTGAGAGCTAACTGCTACTTTGTAACATTTGTACTATTGACACTGTAATGGACCTAAAAAGCAAAGCTTAGAGAAACAGATTCACTGTCCCAATACATAGTGTGTATTCTAGAAAAAAGTGACCATGAGTGAGAGTTCATGGTGATTTGCAGTCCCATACAGGTTATCTTAAGCCTAGAAGATACAAAAGGACTAAGAATTTGGCTCAAGTCTACACACCAACAATGCTCGTAATACAGGCTGTCATAGGTTTTGTCCTGATATATTGAAAGCATATAAAATATCAAATATTTTAACATATTCTAGGCTAGATTAAGGCCAAAATTTAAAACTGTGGAATATGTTCATTTGCATACACACACACACACTCCCACTTAAAACCAGTGACCACAGTAAGAGTGTTACATAGTGTTAACCCTAAAAGTCTAATCAAATCTATATTTTGTCTAGTCTTGAAATAGGCTATAAAGTAGACCTAGATCAGGTTTATAAATTACATGTAGTTGTCACCTCTTATATCCTGTTTAATCTGGAATTCTTGAACCTATCCTTTTGACCTTGTTCCTTTATAAGATCTGGTTTTGCAGCTTTTACTTCACGCTACTCTGACCTGCTAAATATCACACTATACAAGAATGTATTGTTTCTGTTCTAAGAGCAATTTGGGAAAGTCAATTGAGGTTTCCAGAAATAAGTGGGCACAACAGGTGTCACTAGTACATCCAGTCAGCAACATGATCAAACTGCTGTTGTTGGAGCATATGATCTAGAACTCAGACACCTGCCTGCCTGTCTCCCAAGTGCTGGGATAAAGGTGTGCACAGCCATGCCTGGCAACAGTGGGTTTTCATAGAGCAGAGAAATAGAATTTTTCTGTCTATGTCCCTGGAGGCCAGAAATGGATGCTGGATTCCCTGGAACTGGAGTTATGATCATGAGCCACCGTGTAGGTACTAAGAATCAAGATGGGGTCCTCTGCAGGTCAGTTGTTACCTGTTGAGCCATCATCTCCAGCTCCTGGGACTTCCCACCTGTTATATGCTGGCCTTTGTATGTCCTGCCTCTCGCCATTACATTGTTTTCTTCCTAAAGGTGAGGCTTCTATACTAGCTACCTTCACTGTCACAGAAGGGAAGAAAAAGGTTCCTGTTGCTGGCTGCAGAGTTCAAAAGGGACAGTTAGAAAGGCAGAAGAAGTTTAAACTAATCCGAAATGGCCAAGTTATTTGGAAGGGTAAGCAATATCAAAACCTGTTCCTAAACTGTACAGTCCCTATTGTGTAGCCATCCAAACCCAATGCGTGCATTTCTTTTACTACAATAGCCTTATCTTACACTCTACAGATAGGCTCCGTCCAAACTAGTTCTGGTAACACCCCTCTAAGTCTTTTTTGCTCCAACATTTAACCCCTGTATTGTCTTGTCCCCATGACTGGAGAGTGAACCCAAGTGACCTGCAGACTTGCCCGCCATCTTTTGATCTGTTTTTCTGGGCACAACCTCAAAAACAAAGGTTTAGACTACCTCTAAAATGGGAGATTTCAGGTCTCTCAAATCAATCTTTTGACAAATCCCTTGGTTGGGTATGGGGTAGGCACAGCAGATAAAGGCACGTGCCACATGTTATCTGACTTCCACAACTGCTATGGCACATGAACCTCACTATATACCTCTTAGTAGATAACTTGCTATTTGATGACTATACTCACCATGACTTTTTTTCTTTTAAGGCTTATTAACCTCATTGAAACACCATAAAGATGACGTTTCAGTTATAAAAACTGGTATGGACTGTGGCCTTAGTTTAGATGAAGAAAAAGTAGAATTCAAAGTGGGAGATCAAGTTGTTTGTTACGAAGAAAATAAAGTTTCAACCAAGACTTCTTGGGATCCAGGATTTTAAAAGCACATTAAAAATGGATAATGTATTGTTTTGGTTCCTTTATTTAAATACAGGGTCTTACTGACAGCAATCTCCTGCTGCCAGTCTCCCAAGTGCTGTACCTCAACACAAGGTACCACCGTATAAGCTTATCTCTTATATTTAACAGCTCATAAGTGTATTTCCTTATAACCCAGGCAGAACCCATTTCAGGTACTTTGAATTAACACCTTGAATTTATTTTTTGTAAAGCACAATCAAGATCAAAGGGATGAGGAGGTAGCTTCTACTTCCAAGTCTACAGGACATTCCACAACCCCTTAAGGAATTCTGACCCAAGTGCTTTAGTGCCCACTAGGAAAAATCAAAGTTTATACTGACTTAGACAGCTTACACCTTACAGTGTTAACTCCTGCAAAAGTCTTTGCCATGCAGCTGGCACCTCTCAGGTAGGAACCAAAAGGACTAGTCATATAGCCCAAGAAACATTCTTTAAATGTACAATAAAACACAATAATAAATCAGTTCCTTCTTTTATTAACTCATACACAACTACTTGTCTTCTGGTTTGTTGAAGCAGTAAGTTAGACAACACTTGCCACAGTAATGCCTGTCAAAGTGGCTACCCATGAAAACTCCAGCACCACATTCATCAGAAGGACACTCTCGACGAAGTCGGCTGATTTTGCCATTTTCATCCACCTGAAAAACAAAAATTTACTGTAAGATGATTTCACAAAACATGTTCTGAAGTCTGAGTTAAGTGACTCAAGCTTGATCTCACAGTACAAATTTTAATGCTTAAGTCAGTTCTGCAAATTAAAATCCTGTTTCCAAAGACCTAAAGCAGAATTTTAGAACAAGCAGCAAAATGCAGTTTTTAATCATATAATCTCATTTAAATATCAAAGGGGAGTTTACGTTCAACTTATACTTCCAAAAGTTAACTGCTCAGATCTCGTTCCAAACGGAGCTGGGTTTGCCAACACTACACTGAAGCAGCTCACCTTATAGTACTTCAGCACAGCCAACTTAACCTTCTTCCTCTTATGCTTATTCTTCTTGGGAGTGGTGTAAGACTTCTTCTTCCTCTTCTTAGCACCACCACGAAGTCTCAACACAAGATGAAGGGTGGACTCCTGATAGTGAAAGAGTAAACAGCAGCACTGTAGCATCAACAATTCTGACTCCAGCCTGTCAAAAGGCTGAGTGGTCTTCTGCCTGCCTGCTACCCTAGCACTAGGGGGATGAAGGAGGCTCAGGAATCCAGCTTAAGGTGGCCCTGAGCTACAGGAGACAGCTCTCCACAAACCAAAAAGGATCAACTATCACATATTTTAAAATCAGAACAGCTACAATACTCATCAAATGTCAGTGGACTCACTATCTTCCCTATTTCTGCAGATTTTCTCTCAAACAAACCTTTTGAATGTTGTAGTCAGACAAAGTACGGCCATCTTCCAGCTGCTTACCAGCAAAGATCAACCTCTGCTGATCAGGAGGAATTCCTAATTAGAAGAAAAAATATTGAGCTTAATAGAAAAAGCTCACCTGAAATCTATAGATAATCAAATAATTGCTAACAGTGGTCACTGCCTTAGTAGCAACTTTTTTTCCCCAAGACAGTAAAACCCTGGAACTTTCTCTGTAAACCAGGCTGGCCTCGAACTCAAGTAATTCACCTGCCTCTGCCTCCTTAATGCTGGGATTAAAGGTGTGGGCTGGGCCACTGCCCAGTCTAAGCATTTTATAGTCTTTGTGAATCAGTAAACAGGGAAAGATTTTAACTTAGGTCACACATTTAAAAAAAAAAAAAAAAAAAAAAAGTCTTGCAGAATTTCCAATCAACCAGAGAGCCTGACACCACTCTCAGGAATACTTTACTTTCAAAAGCATGTAAATTTGCCAATCTGTTTCCTACACTACGAGCAAACATGTCTAGATCATACATGCCAGAAACTTTTCTAGTGACAAAACTTTACTTGCCTTCCTTATCCTGGATCTTGGCCTTTACATTTTCTATAGTGTCCGAGGGTTCAACCTGCAAGTTTTGATATATGTAGTTAATATACAGTTACATAGTTAAGAAACTAAACAGTAATCTCATTAAATGCTTTTACACAAAACGGGCGAGGTGGTGAGCTACAGCTAATCAATGAAGATTACCCAGCAGGCAACCTACCAAGAGTGCTACAATCCAAATTCGTTCCCAGACCAGGGCGAGCGACGGCCGGGAACGCACACGCTCGCGTCTGCCTGGAGAGAAGCGTCTCCCACCACATACCCTACATTTCGCCACTCCGGATAAGCAGGCGAAACCGTACGGCACCGAAAACTAAAAGTAGGTGCTTGCTAAGCACCCTATTCTCTGTTCAAAGCCAAGCTTTAGAACTAGACTCAGAAACGCGCTCTCAAGCACAGGGAGCCTCAGTCAGGCCTTGGCTTCCTCAACGCCACCTGGCCCGTACCTCGAGCGTGATGGTCTTCCCCGTAAGGGTCTTCACAAATATCTGCATCGTGGCGGCGGCTCCACCTGCATTCGACAAGAGACGGATTAGACTCGACGACACGGGCGAGAACTACGCGTAGGGTAACTAGCCAGAGCCGGGACACAGAACACACACTCACCAACGATGGCGGATCGGAAAGGAAGAGCCGAGCGTGGCCGACGGGGTCTCCCGGCCAAAGGACCCGCCCCTTAGGCGACCACGCACGTGCCTGCGCGCTGCAGCCGAATTGCGGCTGTCTAACGCAGTGCCCGACTAGCTCGGGCACTCGATTTCTCTACGCTTTTTTCTCATTTGGCTCACAATGGCCTCGAAATGGTGTACTCAACTAAAAATGCCTCAAAAGGCTTTCTTATACAGCCGATGCGATTAAGGGACTTTTCTTTAAAGGGGGCTTGTGGAGCTTGAGAAAAGAGAGGTAAAACAAGTCTATCTGGGAATTGTAGTTTTACACTGCTTTCTTCTTGCTAGAACTACTTGTCCCAAGATGCATTTCCACATTCCGGTAGCCCTGATTACACTGTTTAAGCTGTGGAGTCAGAGTTAGGAGAGATTCAGGTGAGGACTTGAGGATGAGACACTGTGATTTGCGCGTGGGTGGCGCCTCCCCGGAAATACTCAGGAGGGAAAGCTTTAGGGCTAAAAAGGCATTTGGGGCTGAAGGTGTCGGTCGCGCCTTAATGAGGAGCTTATCGGGGTATCCTCCGCCAACTCCAAGGCCTCTGAAGTACAGTCGAAGTCTTCCCAAGTGCGGGGTTCTGCCTCTTCCGGTGTGGCCCCTTCCAGGCCCTCAGCTACCCTTTCTCCAGTCCGAAGAAGCTTTTGAGCCACACGCGCCTCCCTAGTGTGAAACGGTTAAATGTATTGGAATTTTCATCTTTTCACTCTTTAAAAGCCATAAGATAAGGAAATCTGCAGAATGATTGTTTAGTCTTCGACTACAAGTTTTGATGTGGAGGGTGTCCATCCTGGAGAAAATAGGCGCTTTCGTAGAAACTTGAGACTGTTAGAAATTGGTTGTGCCCTCTCCCAGTCCCTTCTCCACCGCACAAACTCAGTGCCCTTTCTAATGCACCCTCTCAATGTCTTTTCTTCCTATCCGTAAGCGGATAGGATCCTCTTATGAAGAGGATCCGTATCTTTCTAATAATCTGTGTTTGCTTTTTCATTTTAATCTACTAGCTCTGCTGCCTCCAAAGTTCACATTTTGAAAAGTAAAAATGTGGGGCTAGGACTAGGATGACTCAGTAGGTAAATGTTCGATATGTAAAACCCTGTGTTGGAACTCCAGCACCCACTTTCAAAAAGGCTGGTGTGCCTGGTGGAGTCTGTGACAGCAGAGACAGACTCCCTGGAGCTCATTGGCCAGCAGGTTCAATGAGAGATGGGAGGCTTTGACACTACACCCACACCCACATGCCACATACTTTTTTTTTTTTTTTTAAAGATTTATTTATTCTATGTATGTGAGTACATTGTGGTTCTCCTCAGACACACCAGAGGAGAGCATCGGATCCCATTTCAGACGGTTGTGAGCCACCATGTGGTTGCTGGGAATTGAACTCAGGACTTCTGGAAGAGCAGCCAGTGCTCTTAACTGATGAGCCATCTCGCCAGCTCGACACACATATTTCTTAAGATAGGGCTTCTGGATGGCTCCATCAGTAAAGAGTTAACATCTGATCTAGAGTTTCATCCTTGACATTCAACTGGTGGAGAAAACCAACTCTAGCAAGTTGCCCTCCGACTTTCACAGCACCCCCTACCTCTGAACTAACTAAATGCAATAAACATTTAAAAATAAGAGACTGATTCTGGAAGGACCCCCCCCACACACACACACACACACATACACACAACACAAGGTGATCCTCCTGTCTCCACACATGTACCCATATGAATGTGAACATCAGAAAGGTAAAAAGTGATTCATTCAAATATTTCACTTTGGGGTTAAAGGTTATCTGAGCATGTGAGGGGCCCTAGAATTGATATCCAACACTACAGAGAGTAAAATGCATTTCCTTCAACAGGAACAAGGACATAACATAAAAAGATAGTTTTCTCAGAGAAAAAAGTTGTTGGCCCCTAAAAGGGCATTAATAGGCCACCAAAGGAAATTGAGTTTCTGCTACTACTATTCAGATGTGAGCACACATGCCCCAGTGACGGTGCCCTTCTCTTCTTTTGACTTTGTTACTGTTTCAATGACATCATCTGTACTGTGTCTTACCAGACTGTAAGCTCCAAGGAGCCAGGTCTTTACTTATTGCTGAATCCTTAGCAGTAAAATACTAAATAGACATTCAATAGTGGTTGAACTAATGAATAAAACAAATTGATTTTATATTTGAGAACACTTTAGGTCAGTAATATGGGTCCAAGAGCTAATGCACTTGCTGCCAAGCCTGCTGATCCAATCGCTGGGAACTCCATGGAGGAAGAAGAGGAACCAACTTCCATAAATTGTCCTCTGACCTCTATGTGTGTACCATGACAAGCATGTACCCACACACAGAGACTGAGTGAATTTTTTTTTTTTTAATTAAAGAACACTTTAAGCATACATTGCTTATGGCTTTGCTGGGACTATTTTATATCCTCTTGTAAATTGACTTTTTGTTATCCAACCCATCAAAATTATTGTGGTGTCTCTTTATTTTATTTTATTTATTTGAGACAGGGCCTTACTATGTAGCCTGGCTACCCAGGATCTCACTATGTAGACCAACTTGGCCTTGAACCCACAGAGGATCAGCTGTTTCTGCTTCTCAAGTGATGGGATTAAAGGCCTGCACCACTGTGGAGACTGCTGTCCTGATTCATATTCATATTTGTGGTATTTAAAGCTTGATACATTGGTTTAGATAACTGGTTATTAGTTATATTGCCAGCATAGCATAAAGTTAACTTAAACACTTATTTGAAGCATTATTATTTATAGTATTAAACATTCAGTGGTTAATGGGAATGGTTAATTATTTAATGGAATCTCATGCCATGAAATACTATGCAATAAATACTATCCTTAGAGCTCTTTAGAAAAAAAATTAACATTTTATTGTTTTCGATACAGAATCTAACTATGTAGCCTTAGCTGCATAGTTACCATAAAGACCAAATTGGCCTTGAACTCAAAAGATCCAACTGTTTCTGCCTCCCAAATGCTAAGTTAGTTTAAACTATTTTCTTTGATAGCTTCATATGTTTAGTGAGTTTCAGTTTTTTTCACTACCACTCTCATCCCAACTCCTCCCACTGAAACCTTTCTTCCCAACAAGGCCCTTGGCCCTTTCTACCTCTGTGTGTGTGTGTGTGTCTGCGTGTCTATCTGTGTGTGAGTGTGTATGTGTATCTTCCTGCACATGCACTTTGCCTGCATTTATGTCTGTTGCATTACTTGCATGCCTGGTGCCAGTGGAAGCCAGAAGAAAGCATCCAATTTGCTGGATCTGAAGTTATAGATGGTTATAAGTCACTATGTAGGTGCTGGGAATCAAATCCAGGTTCAATACAAATGTAACCAGTGCTCTTAACTGGGGCCGTCTCTCGAGCCCCAGAAGTCATGTTTTGTTTTTGTTGGGATTTTATTTATTTATTTAAGCCTGTGGTGTGGTTTGTCATTTGAGAAGTGGAGACAGGAAGGTGAGGTATTCAAAGTCATTTGCAGCTACCTAGGAGTAAGGGTTGCAACAAAGCCTGTCTCTAAACAACAACAATTTAAAACAATACAAAACTCACCCAATATGGTCACTGTGATGGATGAGTGTCATAGAGCTAGGTAGACAGTGAGGAAGAGAAGTATTTGACCTTGTTTGTATCAGCAAGAAGCATACGCAGTCATCATTCCCCACATGAAAGAAATAAACCTTTTGGAAGAGTAAAGTCTCAGTTACTTACTGTCCATTTCACATACCTTAAAATAATTAAAATGTGACATAAAATTTTAAAAAGAGGGCTGGGGTATTTCTCAGTGGTAGATTAGTTACTGACCTGATTTAATCCCCAGCGTTGTAAAATACATGGTGGGTTTGTTTTTAAGTGTTTAGTTAAAACCTAAGAAGCTATCATTTAAATGATACACAAGAGAGGCGTCTGCTTGGTTTCCAAAGGGAAGGGGTTTTCTATACTTGATCAGCATTCTAGCAGGGGCCTTGTGTGGAGGTCAAAGGACTACTGTGTGGAGTTGATTCTCTTCTCCCACCTTTGTTTGGGTTCTGGGTCTCCAACTCAGGTCTTCAGGCTCTTTCAACAAGTACATCACCTGCTGAGCCATCTCATTGGCCCTAAGGGAAGAGTTCTTAATTGACATTTTATTTGTATTCTGGAGTATAGCAAATGTCAGTAGACTAGCATGGGCATTTTAATTTATTGACTGAAATATTTATCTCAATAACAGATCTCTTAATTTTCTTCTGATACATACATATTTTTAAATTGACTTTTGACTTAAGAGTTTTAGGCTGACACATTAACTGATTGTCATGTTTTCTTTCAGGCTCACTAAAGATTTTGACTTTGTTGCAAAAGAAGGTCAAGGTTTAATTTTTCTTCAGTGAACAAGTTTGCAGATTAAGATTTATGTCAGTCCAAGAAGTAAACAAACATGCAGTTCTCCCTCCTATCATTAGTAGAGATGACAAGGAGTTTTTGGAAAGCATACAAAGATACATAATTACAGAAACCAAAAGAGTGGGTTGCAACGAGGAAGGACCTGCTGATGAATATTACACCATATACCGAAATGTTTTCGACAAGGTACCATGATGTTCTTGAGTAGCCCATGTTTCCAAGAGGCTGTTTGTTACCGAGCTTAACTACCATCTCAGTAATGCCTGACTACCGCTTTCTGTATGTTAGTTTGGAGAAGTTCATCCATTTTTGTTAAACCAGGATGAAGAGGGAAAGCACAGCACAGAATTTACATTTCCTGATGTTAGGCTAGTTAGGGTCAGTTATTTTAGTTTAGCAAGCAGTTTTGTTTTTCAGTAACTTGGTTGTACCTCTGGTAATCATTTTTATCATTTCAAGTGAAGGTGCTAATTTGCTAGAATTTGCATTGTGAACAAGAACTAGTATTTTATGTTCTGGGTTTGTTTGTGGTATCAGTAAAATCTTGGTTTAGATATGATATGGCATGTTAAATTGAGACCTCTTGAGCCAGTCGCTATGCTACATGCCAGTCATCACAGCTGGTAGGGAGGCCGAAGCTGGGAAATCCTTTGCAGCCAGAGTTGACAGCCACCATGGACAGCATTACAACATAAAATCAACGAATGAATCAATGAATGACATTTCATCTAAACAGTTTGAGCCCTTTCGGAGGTCTAGATATGATGGTATTCCTTTGCATCCTCCACTTTAATGCTTTTCTCTATATTCAAAATGGTATCCATCAGTGTTCTACTGAGATTTGGCTCGTCTAGCACACTGGCATGGTCATTGATCACAGAGTTGCTGCAGTTGCATTGACTACCCTTTCCTGTATCTGAGCTAAATTGTTAGAGCACATAACAGGAACACGTGACATAAAAAGATGAGCAGGAACAAGTATCAGGTACTTCGTGTGGAAAGCTTTTCCTTGTGAAAGGCCCTGTTTGAGGTGGCAGGGTGTGGCTGTGGCAAAAAGTAAAAAAGAGCCTGTATCCCTCAGATGCTTCCCTGGTACTTGCTGCAGACCAATGACCTCTCTCAATCGCTTGTGATAAAATGGATATCTTCCTGGATAACTTTCTTTAGAGACTATTTAGCTTTAAAAACAACAACAACAAAATACCCACTTGTGGGGTGTAACACACCCAAGAAATGTAGCAGAGAAAAACAAGCATAATTTCAGAGAAAATTTTGGATCAATTACTTGTATTCCCTATATATCATCAATATTTGAAAACAAAGTTTTTCTGTTTTGTTTCTTAACCTATTTATTTATTTATTTATTTATTTATTTATTGGTTTTTCGAGACAGGGTTTCTCTGTGTAGCTCTGGCTGTCCTGGAACTCACTCTGTAGACCAGGCTGGCCTCGAACTCAGAAATCCACCTGCCTCTGCCTCCCAAGTGCTGGGATTAAAGGCGTGCGCCACCACTGCCCGGCCCTATTTAAATTTTTTGATAGTTTATTTTTGTGTGAGTGATGAATATTCAAGGTTAAGGGGAGAAAAAAAAAGCTGTAATAAAGGGGCATGCGCTGTAGAGCCATCTCCACCTCCCCTCCCCCTTGCATGGGAAGTGTCCTTTCTGAGGGCACTTAGGTTTCTTTGTAAACCTTTCTACTGTTCTTTTCCTCTGTTATCTTTACTGATAGATGCTTTGCTTACATATTATTGGAAACCATGACTATGTAGTGATGTGGACTGTTCTCACAGTTGTTTTTGACATGTTGAGAAGAGAGATGCAATTAGGAGCTCTGGTGTCATTTTCCTAGTGGAGGTGAATGAGTTCAGCTTGCAGTATCTCAGTGGGAGATAGAGAGATGGCTCAGTGGTTAAGAGCATGAAGTGCTGTTCCAGAAGACCTGAGTTAGAGTCCTAGCACCCACATCAGGTAGTTCATAACTACGAGTAACTCCAGCTCTGGGGATCTGATTTTTGCAGGTCCCTGCACTTCCATGCACACACTTATACACAGACACACATACAAATCATTAAAAGTAGTACAGAAATGATGTAGAATTAAGTCAAGAGACTAGATTTCAGAGGAGTAAGAGATTATATATAATTAAAAGATCTATAGATGAGAAATGTAGACCTAGTATTGTATCAGTTCATGTCTCATGTTGGAATTTATACCAAGTATAAGAAAGCCTTTCTCATATCTAGGAGCTCAGTGTCTACATAGTGACCCACACAGAGCATGTGCTTGGTGGTTATTGGCTTTACTGCCTATTCATGTTGAGTTTGATATAAGATGTTTATATGTCTAATTAATTATGTCTCACCTAAAAAAACAGCCTGTTTAAAAGGCTTTTGATCACCATATCTTCTGTTTAAAAAGTTCAGTGTCACAGACAGAAAAATCATATTTCAGGTAATAGACTACGTCAATGCATACAAGTCCATTCTTACTTCAATCAAAAAAGAATATGATGCCTTTATTGAGACAATAAAGAAAGGCCGAAGAACTGCTTTTTATCTTCATGGAAAACTTAAAGTTTTGGCAGCAGAGCCTACAGCATTGGTGTATTACCAGAGAAGAGCCATCCAGCTTGAAGCAAAGTGAGTGTGTCAATAACTAGCCACAAAGATGTCATGCTATTGGGTGATAATCAGTGAGTCTTTTTTAAAAAAATCACTGTTTTCTTTATGTTACTATATTGATACAGTGTGTCACTTTTTAGCCAAAGCTAGCTGTGAATTCACCAGGCTGGTCTTGCTCAAGGCCTTCAGCCTTTAAGTTACAGGTTACAAGATTATACCATGCTTGCCTTTAATTAAAATGTTATTTTAAGAAAATTTTATATCACCTTCTACCAATTATTATATATTTCAAGAATAACAATTACTTTTGCTTGAGGATGTTATGATCCCTCTTGGTATTATGAAGGTACATTGTGGTGTCATAAGAAGAGGGAAGTTATTTCATGCATGGAAGATTTGATAGTACAAGTTCATGATTCCCACTGGAATGACAACACCTTTTTTTGTTTTGTTTTGTTTTGTTTTGTTTTTCGAGACAGGGTTTCTCTGTATAGCCCTGGCTGTCCTGGAACTCACTCTGTAGACCAGGCTAACCTCGAACTCAGAAATCTGCCTGTCTCTGCCTCCCAAGTGCTGGTATTAAAGGCATGCGCCACCACTGCCTGGCTGAATGACAACACTTAATCCCATGATTCCAGCAGTAAGAAACCCACCAAGAATAAAATCCTCCTTGAAAACAATTTTTAAAATATTAGATTTCACCATGTAGCTCTGGATTACCTCAGACTTAAAACAATCCTCCTGTCCCAAATGCTAGTTTCTTGGTTTCAGTATGGTCTAATAATATTACTTTTGACTTCTGGCCTCCAGAATGGTGAGAAGATAAATGTTACTTTAAGTCACCAAATATGTAATAATTGTTGCAATAGCCCCCAGCAAAATGACAGTTTCTTGTTTGTTTGTTTGTTTGTTTGAAGTTTCTTTAAGCCTAGTGTGGTGGTTCATACCTGTAATCCAGCACTTGGGAGGCTGAAGGAGTAAGATAACAAATTCAAAGCCAAATTTAGCTACGTAATGAGACCCTTCCAAGCCAGAGAGAGAGAGAGAGAGAGAGAGAGAGAGAGAGAGAGAGAGAAAGAGAGAGAAGGAAAACTAAAAATACCTTTTCAGTTGTAACTGATGCTGTTTTATGACTAGATAACATTCATTGGTTTGCAATGGGGTTTGCAATGTGTTTTTATCGGAGATCTGAGAGGAAATTGTTCCTTATTTGTGGTGTGTCAGCTTCTGAGTATGGGTTTTCTAAACTTCTAGTTCATAATGGCTCAAATTATAATTAGCCAAATAAAACAAAAATCTAGTCTGTTTTTTTTAAAAAAAAATTATGGAGAATTAGATTGGTTGTGACAAGCATATGAAAACATTTCTTTCTTTTTTTTTTTTAAAGAATGAGGATTATTGAAAATAATTCCACAGCGATTCAATTGCAGATAGATCAGATGAAGCAGCTGAGAATGGAGTATGACAAGAAAGAAGTAAAGCTCTGTGCTTCCACCAGGCAGCTTTGGAAACCTATCCCAGGTGCAGTGTCTTGTTTACAGTCCTGTTCCAGACAGATTCCCAGGGTGTCCAGTTGGCTCCCTCTTACAGAAACTAGTATAAGATGCTAATATACTAGTTGTGTGTTGTACAAGCAACTTTAGGCAGGGCCCCAGTAGGTACCCAGGACAGAGCAAACGTCAAGCCATCCTGAAGGATGTGAATCTTCACATCTGGTCAATTCACATGGTGTACAGTCAGACGCTCTCACATCAATGTTGGCATCACTTGAGAACTATTAGAAGTGGAAATCTGTCGAGTTGGTAAGATTAGTCAGTAAAGTTCCGTTTCTACTGTGTAAACTCAAGGATCAAACCCTTCTCCCATGCAAAAGCCAGTGCCAGCTCTGTAATCCAGTTCTGGGGTAGACAGAGACTGGTGGAAACAAGTGGATCCCCAGAGCTCATTGGCTTCAGGAAGACAGCTGGTATAAACCATTCGTGTTCACACAGGTATATAGACACACTTGCTGCACATGTGCACGCACACACACGCACACACACACAAATACATTTGTGGATCTTATGTCAGACTTACAATGTCAGAAACTTGGTGATTGAATCCAGTGGGTGCTGTTGTCTGAACTTCTGGTTATTCTGATTGAGAGCCACTGGTACCTTAACTACTGTAGTGTATTAAGTTTGCGGAATGTCATTCGTACCGATGTCTGAGTTTACTGCTTCCATGTCTTGCTATATTTGAGAACTGGAGTATATCCTGGCTTCACGTGGAATTCGGAGATAATTACTTTGATGAACAAATTGTAACTAAGGATAGTAACTTGAGGATAGTAACTCCACTACTAAAGGTAATTTTGCTCAGTGTTTATCCAGAGACAGAACCGGTAGGTGGAAACTTTAGAAAGACAGATTTGGCCTGTATAGAAGAAGCTGTGGTTTTGGTTTGGTTTTTTTTTTTTGTTGTTGTTGTTGTTTTTCTTGGTTTTTTGAGACAGGGTTTCTCTGTGTAGCTCTGGCTGTCCTGGAACTCACTCTGCAGACCAGGCTGGCCTCGAACTCAGAAATCCACCTGCCTCTGCCTCCCAAGTGCTGAGATTAAAGGCTTGCGCCACCACTGCCCGGCAGAAGCTGTGGTTTAAGGTAATGAACTATTCTATACTACAAAACTTCAACCTAGGTTTTCAAATCCTCTTGCATTTGGTAATAGTAGGGTTACTTTCAAATGCAAAATCGTGACTAGTGAACTCCAAATAATAAATGTGAATAAACACAGAATACACAACACATTGGCTTACTCCGAAGAAGAGCCATGGGAAGGGAATGCTTAAAATCTAAAAAGGTTAATCCTGAGGGTGGGACGATTTCCGGGGAGGGTGAATTTGGATGTGTGTCTTGTTTTTTTAATGCTTTACTTTTTATTAACTTTCATGTGTATGGGTGTTTTGAATGTATGTCTATGCACCACATGCATGTCCAGTGCCCATACAGATTAGAAGGCATCATATCCCCTAGAACTGAAGGTAAGTCAATTGTGAGACACCCCGTGGGTGCTAGAAATTGAACCCAGTCTTCTGTTAGTAGAGACAGCACTCTTAACCAACAAACCATCTCTCCTGTCCTGTGTAGATATCTTTTTATTTTTTATTTTTCTTTAAAATGGGTTCTTTCTATGTAACTTGGCTGTCCTGGAACTTTCTTTGTAGACCAGGACGACCTTGTAGACCAGGATGACCTTGAACTCAAAGAATCCACCTGTCTCTGCCTCCCCTTTATCCCTCTCTCAACACTGGAATTAAAGGTGTGTACCACTATATTTGGCTCTGAGTGTGTGTGTGTGTGTGTATGTGTGTGTGTGTGTGTGTGTGTGTGATGAACACAAAGAACATTTCAAGAGTATGAGACACCTCAAGATTTGGTAGGCATCAGTTTTGTGTTGGGAAAAAAATAAACTTGTCCCAGGTTAGTTCTTGGAGAGTAATGGAAGCTGTGGTGTGAGAAAAATCCATTGGCCTAATCCTCAGTCGTTAGATGCTCTGGTTGATATTGAACTATCCTTGATGCTATGTAAAACTCAGAAAGGATTTGAGAATTTGCCTATTTTGTATAAGGCTAGGGTTCTCAGTACCACAATAAAACAGATGTAAAATAACCAACCTATTAGCATTTACAATTTTGTGAAAGTGTATTTCTGTCCAGTAAGCTACAAGTACCTGTTAGTGTTTCTGAATTATTTCATAATACAGTAAACATTCCTACATAAGACTCAGGGTTTTTGTTTGTTTCCCTGTAGGGATGACTCTCCAAGACTCTGTCAATCTGGAAGCTCTCAATAAACATAAGCAGCATCTTGAAGATAAATATATAAAACTTAAACAAGACATGTCAACAACATATGCACCAGCCCAAAAGAAAGCTGATCTAGATCAGGAAATGGTTGCGTTACTAAACCGGCGAGATATAGCTGAAAATTTGAACAAAGACCTGCAGTTTCGGTATAAATGTTGGTTTTTATAGGTGTTGAAGGCTTTGCCTGGGTTTTCTCTCATTCTGCTGTGGGAATGCTCAGTGTGTTGTCTGTGCTTTCCTCTCTGCCACATGACCCTGCTCAGTGTGTTGTCCATGTTCTTTTGCAGCCATCAAAAACTGCAGGTTATTTCACACACACTTACTTCATGGATGAAGCAGAACATGAGAATTTCATTTCAAGACGTCTTGGAGAGAATTCGGAAAACCGAAGCTATCTATGGTAGTTTATCTGTCTCTTTAATTAGCAAGAACAGTAGAAGCCACTTTCCCCCAGAGCTAAAGGTTTTCCTAGAATTAGTTTTAAAAATGTAAGCAAAAATATACTTACCTCTGCACCAGATCAGATGACTGGGGAAAGTGTAGCCTGGCGAGGCAGTGAGGAAAACGCCTGGGGCTGGAGATGGCTCAGTGGTTAAGGGCACTGGCTTCTCTTTCAGGGGACCCACGTTCAGCTCTGAGCACCCATATGGTGGCTCAAAACTGTAACTCCAGTTCCAGGGCATGACACCCCCATACAGACATACATGCATGCATGCAGAACACCAATGCACATGAAATATAAATGACTTTGTAAAGAGAGAAGGGAAGGCAATTCCTCATTCTTGAGAATGAGGCTGGGGAGAGGAAGTGACTCACTTTAAGAAGGGGCTGGCACTGTGTGAAAGCAAAGTCAAACGTGTTGTTGGCTGTAAACATGCTTGTTTTCTTTTGCTAAACAGGCTGATAGTCATCTCAAATTGTCCTGTCCATGTTTAGGGGAAGACAGCACTGCTGATGAGCTATTTGAAGATGGCCCAAACCAGACAAAGGAAGCTATAGCTATACTGTACTACATTGAAAGGCAGGAGTCGTTTGTACTTTAGGGTGGGTGGGTGGGTGGTTTTGGGTGGGGTTTGTTGTTGCCTTTTTGTCTGCTTGTTTATTTTGAGATGACATCTCACAAGTCAAAAAGCCTTACTACAGAATGCAGGATGGCCTTGAACTCCTGATCTCCTACTGCCACCCTCCTGACTGCTGGCTTGTAGGTTTGTCATATATACTTTCTTTACATTTCAAATGTTTCCCCCTTTCCAGATCTCCCCTTTGGAACCTCCCCATTCCCTCCCCCCTCCACCTGCCTCTATGGGGGTATCCCCCCCCCATCCATTCTCGGCTTCCCTCCTTGCATTCCCCTATATTGGGGCATTTATCACCCTCAGGCCCAAGGGCCTCTGTTCCCCCTGATGGCTAACGAGACCCTCCTCTGCCACGTATGTGGCCAGCACCATGGGTCCCTCCATGTGTATTCTTTGGTTGGTGGTCCAGTCACCAGGAGCTTCGAGGGGTCAGGCCAGTTGCCACTGTTGCTCTCTCCCTGGGGCTGCAAACTCCCTCAGCTCCTTCAGTCCCTTCTCCAAGTCCTCCATCTGGGTCCTCACACTCAGCCCTATGGTTGCTGTGAAGTGACTCTTGGGTATTCCGAACTTTTGGGCTAATAACCACTTATCAGTGAGCATATACCATGTTCATTCCTTTGTGACTGCATTAACTCGCACAGGATGATATTTTCAAGTTCCATACATTTGCCTAAGAATTTTGTAGTTTGAAAATTCTGTTCTAGTTGACAAATTAGAAAAAAAATTAGAAATTTCTTTTTTTCATAAATTTTTATGATTTTTTTTCAGAAAATTATAGAATACCCTAGCTACTTCATTTTTTTGTAATTATTTTATTCTATGACATATTAAGTTAGTTGTTACTATATGTAATATTCATTTTTAATTTTACTTATACTTTATTTATTTGAGGGTAGTGGGGTAGCAGTTGGAGTACAGCTTGAAGGAATTCTTGCAGGATTCCAGATTGCAGACCCTCGTTGTAGAGACTGGGAACCTGAAGCAGCTGGTAGTAGTGTACCCGTAGTCATGAGCAGAGCTCAGTGAACAAACGCTGTACGTGTATTACCTGAGATAGATGTGAAATATTCTAAAGCATTTGCCTTCAACGTTAACATATAGACTGCCAGGGTGGCATGTAATCAGCATATGTAATATCTATGCTCTTAAATGTTAAACCGTTTTCATTGGTTGATTTGTTGTTGTGCTTCAAAGAAATGGATACAGATAATTTAAAGCACTGAAGACTTGTTTTCTTACACAATATATTTTCCTGGGTCTATCAGGATTTTAGAAATTTAGTGCCATTTAAAAATATTCATCATTATTATTACTTTTTAATGTTCATTGGTATTTTACTTGCATGTATGTCTGTGTAGGAGTGTCAGAAGCTCTGGAACTAAAGATACAAACAGGTGTGAGCTGCCATGTGAGTGCTGGGAATTGAATAGTGTTCTTAACTGCTAAGCCATCTCTGCAGAACCCCCCCCAAATATTTATTATTTTTAAGTATGCACATGATGAATCTTGGTGCCCACAGGTGCCAGAAGAGTCAGATCCCCCAGAACTAGAGTTACAGGTGGCTATGAGCCATCCAGTATAGATGCTGGCAACTGTCAAACATGGGTCTTCTGCAAGAGTAGTATGTATTTTTAACCACTAAGCTATCTCCAGCCCAAATTTAGTATTGTTTTAAATCTTTTGTGTATATTTGTTTGTATATGCATGCACAGGTAGTGGGTGCATATGAGCATGCAGACCAGAGGTCAGGGTTAAGTTTCATTCTCTAATTGCTTCTCCATCTTATCTAGTTACTTATTTACCGTTTAATTCACTTATTTAATGTGAATGTATACATGTATATACCACCACACTCAAGTTGGGTCCAAAGACAACTTAATGGAGTGAGCTCTTTGCGCCAACCTTTACACAGGTTGTAGAGGTCAAGCTCAGGTGGACAACCTTCATTGAATCCTGATGGGTCCTCTGCCTTGTCAGCACTGGGATGAGAAGCTCTATGCTGTGCCAGGGTGTACGTGGGTGGTGGGTCCTCATGTTTGAGTGGCAAACACTCCACAAACCAAGCCATTTCTCCAGCAGACCCCAGCTACCAGTTTTCACTTGGCAGGAAAACCTTTGTTGAGATTCGAAGTCTTAAACAGTTTGCTCAATGTTACTTTGTTGTTTTTCAATTTTATTCAATATTCATTTGAGGCACTATGTGACTCGTCTTTTCCTAAGGGCTAAGTTGGGAGCTTTGCTGTGTAAAGGAGGCTTATGAGAACTGTTATCTTTGCTTGAGGCTAATGTGAAGTATTATGTCTGCTTGTGGTGATGGGGGTTTGCCATCTGACAGACCAGCGTTGACTTCTGATTATCACTTATTAGATAATCTAATAACTTATTAGATTACTATTCGTTTTCTACTATATTATTATGCTTAGTTTCTAATATTTGGGTTTTCTGTATCATTGTAATATGTTTTAAAATGCTATGGTTGTAGGTTTAATGAACTAATCTCCCTTGGTGAATATGAGAGGGCAGCTGGTTTTGCAGCCAACAGTCCAAAGAGAATTCTTCAAAATACTGGTACAATGAATAAATTTAAGGGTAAGCAAATCTCTCTGAAATATATATATGCGAATTATACTTTTTTCTTGATAGAATGACAATAGTATTCTGAGAGGCTAGTCTTTCATTGCCCCATCTTTATTTGTTGTTTTCTTAGCTGTAATATTAGGGGTTTCTTAGATTTTTCTAAGTTAACTTATGAAGTATTGTATAAATGGGAAAGCATGAAGAATCATAGTATTAATACACTCACCATCAAGATTTTATAATATTAATTTTTTTGGTCAAACATGTTCCATATGCTTTTTTAAAGCTTTTTTTTTGTTTTTTGGTAGATTGGCATCATAAAATAAATTATACATTTTGCAGGTATGATGCTGAGTGTGAAATACGGGGGCTTCATACATGCTACTCTCCCAGCCCAAATACTACGTATAGGATAACATACGTAGTTTGCTAAGATTGACAAGTGTGCATGCCCACCATGTTATCATATGTACATACACATGACATCATCACCACAAAGCTCCCTCATGCCCAGCAGCTTTCCTCTTCCCACTCCTCACACCCACTGCTGTCTACAGGCGCGCCTCCTAGACGCCATATAATCACTAATTTGCTTTCAGTTACCATGGGCAAGTTTTTTTCTGTAACTAGAACAGGCAGTAGGTGGTGGTATCATCATCATCATCAACAACATCAACATCATCATCATCACTATTATTACTTGGAGTGCAGGGTCTCACTATCAAGAGATATGGTACTGGCAGATAGCTGGAAAAGGAAGCCATAAATAAGTAACAAAATAGAATATTTGCAGAAGTGACCCTTCCCCATAGCCCTTTTCCAGCTGACCTACCCCAGGACGGGTCCCAGCAGCCAGGTCCTGGAGGGTCTGCAGTCCAGTAAATCTACTCTTTGTCTGTGCTCCCCTCAAGATGAGGGGAGGGGAGTCCATCCCAGGCCACCCAAATGCTTAAAACCTGGAGCCCTTCATGGGGATGTTGGTTTCTAAATTCCCTTATATGGAGTCTGTCCTTGTGTATGTATGGGGGCCAGGAGGGAAATATTTAATTTATTCATGTCATTAGGCATACTGAAGAATGAAAATAAATAATTGAGGAAGACACAAATAAATAAAAAGATATTAAGAGAGATCCTGGAGGAAGACCAGCAGTCTCCCTGGAATCCTCCCCCCACCCCCATGTCTCTCAGACATGGAGCCACCAACCAGGCCGCATATACCAGAGGACTGCCTGGTCTGGACTCAGTCAGAGAAGATGCACATAACCCTCGAGAGACTTGAGTCCCCAGGGAGATCTGGTGGGATAGGGAGGTATCCTCATGAAGTAGGGGAGGGGGGAGGTGTGGGATGTGGAAGAGTCAGAGGGTGGACCGGGAGGGGGATAAAGTCTGGACTGTAAAAGATTAAAGAATAAATTTTTTAAAAAAGAAGAAAGATATTTTCTGCTCCTGGACTAGAAGAACAAGTTATTGAGACACCAAGAATAACAGCAATATTAAGATTCAATATAATCTTTATAATTCAATAGCATTTCATAGAATTTTTTAAAGAATCCTGAAATTTGTACAGAAGCATAAAGCCTCAAATACCCACATCAATATTGAGACAAGAAATTGGAGATTTAACACATCCTAATTTAAAATCATATTATGAACTTATAGTAATAAAACAGTATCCTACCAGAATAAAAACAGATAGTGCTGGTTGTGATGGCACGTAGCTATAATTTTAGCTACAAGGAGGCAAAGGCAAGAGAATCACAGGTTCAAGGTCAGCCTAGGTTGTAAAAGTGTCCTTTATTCACCTGAAGTAATTGTCTCCGAGG
>JADRCH010000073.1:786492-921494 GCA_019843965.1 Rhynchomys soricoides | reverse complement strand
AGGTTGTAAAAGTGTCCTTTATTCACCTGAAGTAATTGTCTCCGAGGCTTCCTGCCTCGGTCTGCTAACCTACGCATAGTCCTGGAAGCCTCCAGCCTCCGTACAATCTTGTCTAGCCCTAGAATGTTTTCAGCGTCTGAGACTTGCTGCTGAGTAACCCCTTTCTAGCTCCTTCTGAACTCTGGCAACTCAGCTGTTAAGGCTCGAACTCCTCTCCAAGCTGACTGATTCAATCTAGCTCTCTCCGTCTGTCCGTCCCTCCCTCCCTACCTCCCTCCCATTTTCTCTCATCTTCTGGTTCTTCTCATTCTCTGGCTCTTTCTTTCTGTTTTCACCTGTGTCTAGCTTCTCTCTGTACAACTCTCTCGGGAGGAGGACAGGCGTTCTCTAGCTGAGTGTTGAAGGAAATGTCTGGAAGACAGAGGTAAGTGGCAGGTTCTCCCCAAACTCAGCCAGCCTGGCCCACAAAATAATAATAATAGTAATAAGACGGCTCCTCTCCTCCTCGCTCAGGAAAGCTGCCCCTCTTTCCTTCCTTTTCTCTCTGCACTGCTCTCTGTTCTCCTGAGAGATGGGCAGATCCTATTCTGTCAAATCGTTCTGATTCATCACTTTGTCTGCCTCTCAATTAGACATCACTTTTAAATATGGGTGCTTTCTTCACAAACGCTACTTTACCTTCATTGCTTGGAATTAAAGGTGTGTGCTAAGGGTGTGCCTGTATTCCAGCCAGAGGGATTAAAGGTGTGTGGTAAGACTAAACCACTCCACAACTAGAAACCTTTTTTTTTTTTTTTTTTAGTAAATAACAATCTCAGGATTCATAGGGCAATCAAATGTCCTGCAACACTAGGCAATTCAATATGACAATTGTCTCAACATAAAATTAAGACAGGCTGGAGGTGTAGCTCAGTGGTAGAGTGCTTGCTTAGCATGTGGGAGGCTCTGGATTCAATTCCTAATACTGCAAAGCCCCTTGCAGTCCAATTGAACTGTGTGGCTTCAATTTCCCAGCCACACAGGCCAGTGAAATTGAATAGAGAGCCCACAGATAAGACAAACATCATGATGGTCAGTTAGTTTTCACTAAGACATCGAGAAAATACAGTGACGCTGAAGAAGCAGCTCAGCAGGTAAGGCTTTGGCACCAAGCCTGAGGAACGTAGTTTATGTCTTTATCCTTGTAGTTCCCTTCTTCTAAGTATTTGGGTGTGCCATTGTAAGGTTCCGGAAAGGTCTTGCTCAATCACTGTAATATTACCGTAGTAATAGTGTTCTGAGTGTGGCCATGTTGACTGTTTTAGTCTTTGCTTTTTAGACCTTGTCTTTGCTAGATCTTTATCCTGTGTTGATTCAGGAAAATAATAGTGGCCTCAGATGGCTTCTTAACTTAGAAATTTTTTAAAGAATTTTAAACATGAATATAGGAAATATTCACATCCTTTCCAGTCCACCTTCTCCTGTTTTCAACTCCTCCCGTGCCTCCACTTCCTCTCAAGTTCATGACCTAGTTTTAAAATTATTATTATATACTCACACACACGTGCACACACATCCTATGAATCCGTTTAGTGTTGCTCATGTACTTGAGATTAGATAACCTAGCAAAGAGCTAGCTCATCCCAGGGAGAAAGTGATTCTCTCTCAATAGCCATTGATCCTCTGTACTTTAACATTCCGTGGACGCAGCTTCCCTGTAATGTCTATAAGACAGTACCCTGGTCCTCTGGCTATTATGATTTTCTGCACCCTCTTCTGTAATTTTTCTGAGCCTTAAAGGTTACACTGTAGATGTATCATTTGAGATTGAGCATCCCACAGTCTCTTTTGCTCTGCATTTTGAACAGTTATGCATCTATGTAATAGACTCCATCTGCTGTAAAATGAAGCTTCTTTGATGAGGGGTGAAAACTACACTTATTTGTATGTAGATAGATAGATAGATAGGTATAAATATATATGTAATACAATTAGAAATTATATTGGCTTATGCAAATAGCTATAGTAGATGTCTTAGGGTTCCTATTGCTATGAAAAGACATCATGAGCCAGGCAGTGGTGGCACACACCTTTAATCCCAGAACTTGGGAGGCAGAGGCAGAGGCAGTCGGATTTCTGAGTTCGAGGCCAGCCTGGTCTACAGAGTGAGTTCCAGGACATCCAGGGCTATACAGAGAAACCCTGTTTAAAAAAAACAAAAAAAGAAAAGAAAAGAAAAAGAAAAAAGAAAAGACATTATGACCAAGGCAACTCTTATAAAGGCAAGCATTTAATTGAGGCTGGCTTACAGTTTCAGAGGCTCAGTCCATTATCATCATAGCAGGAAGCATGCAGGCAGACAAGGTGCTGGAGAAGCTGAGAGTTCTGCATCTTGATCTGAAGGCAACCAGTGGGTGGAGCCTGAGCATAGGAGGAAACCTCCAAAGCCCACCCCCACAGTGGCACACTTCCTCCAACAAGGCCACACCCCTAACAGTGCCACTCTCTGTGGGCCAAGCATATTCATACCACCACACTCCAGTCCCTGCCCCCAGAGGCTGGTTCAAACACATGAGTCTTTGGGAGCCATACTTAGCCATAGCATAATGCAAAATACATTTAGTCCAACTTCAAAAATCAGAAGTTCAAAGTCTCTTCTGAGATTCATGCAATCTTTTAATTGCATAAAATCCATTTTTAATCCTTATAAAATCAAAATAAAAAAGATCACATAGTTCTGACATATCATGACATTACCATTCCAAAATGTTATAGTGAGGAACTACTGTACCAAAACAATACCCCAAAACAGCTGGGCATACTCCAAACTCCTCTTCTCCATGTCCAATGCCAAAGTGCTCTTCAGATCACCAACTCCTTTCATCCTTGTTGACTCCTCCTGGCAGATCTGACATTCAGCAGCAACAAACTTTGTTCTCTTGGGCTGGCTCCACTCCCTCTTAGCAGCTTTTCTTGGCAGGTATCCCACAGCTTTAACATTTCTAAAATCTTGTAGTATCCAAGCAACTTCAGCTTTACAGCTTCCTGTTCCAATGTCTGGGATCCACACATGATCTTCTGGGCTCCTCCAAAGGGCTTGGGTCACTTCTTCAACTCTGCCCTCTGTAGCACTGTAACTTCTGGTTGACTCGACTCTACTGCTGCTGTTCTTGGTTGTCATCTCATGGTACTGGCGTATCCAACATGCCAGGATCTTCCACTGCAACTAGGCTTCACCAATAGCCTCTCATAGGTTCTTTTCATTATGCCAAGCCCCGACTTCTTTGCATGGCCCCTTCAGTCCTGGGCTGAACTGCAAATGAGGCTGCACCTTCACCAATGGCTTTTCCTGGCCCCTCACAGTTCCAAGCCTCAGCTGCTCTCCATGACTCTTTCATACCTGCAAAACCAGTATCACCTGGGTGATTTATTTATTTATTTATTTATTTTGTTTTTCGAGACAGGGATTCTCTGTGTATCCCTGGCTGTCCTGGAACTCACTCTGTAGACCAGGCTGGCCTCCAACTCAGAAATCCACCTGCCTCTGCCTCCCAAGTGCTGGGATTAAAGGCATGTACCACCATGCCTAGACTTAAGCTTTTCTTTACCTGGAACTTGTTCTGTACCAGGCTGGCCTTGAACTTAGAGATCTGCTTGTCTCTGTCTCCTAGGATTAAAGACATGTACCACCATGCCTGGACCAAAGCTTTTCATTATAGATCATAGTCAAGTTGAAAACGGAGAATAAGCATCACAATACATCCGTTGTCAATTTGACATAATCATATCTCCTTGTGTCCAAATGAAAATAGCCAGGTCATAGTAACCCTACCATGACATAACTCCCCCTCATACAACTGCAGGTGCACGCGTTCACCTGTGTGGTCACCCTGAGTGAGTTCACCTGTGGGATCACCTTGAGTGAGTTCACCTGTGGGATCACCCTGAGTGAGTTCACCTGTGGGATCACCCTGAGTGAGTTCACCTGTGTGGGATCACCCTGAGTGAGTTCACCTGTGTGGGATCACCCTGAGTGAGTTCACCTGTGGGATCACCCTGAGATCGCCACTCTCTTAACCGGTTTATCTCCTTAAACACCGGATTTAGCTTCATTCCACTTCCTGGTGCCTCTTTACTCTTTGACCATACATTTTATATTTTTCCTTTCTAAGCTTGCTATACTTGATCAAAATGCTCTTCATGAGAGAAAAACAGAGGACAAAGTCTTTGCTGGTTTTTTTTTTTTACTTTCTTTGTCAATGCAATTAATCAAAATTTCTTCACCTAAGCTTCTGGCATAGTCTTTGGACAAGGGCAAAAAGCAGCAAAGCTTCATAAGAATGATCTCCAGAGTAAAAGTCACCCTCATCACCAATGTCTTCCATATTCCTACTAGGATGGCCCTTTAAGTCCCACTTAAAGCATTCCATGGATTTCTAAATCCAAAGTTTCAAAATCTATATTCCTCTAAACAAAAACATGGTCAGGCTATCACATCTATACCCAAGTCCCAGGTACCAACTTCTGTCTTAGTTAGGGCTTCCATTGCTGTGAAGAGACATCATGACCAAGGCAACTCTTATGAAAGCAAATATTTTATCAGGGTTGGCTTACAATTTCAGAGGTTTAGTCCATTATCATCATAGCAGGCAGACATGGTGCTGGAGAAGGAGCTGAGAGTTCTGCATCTTGATCTGAAGGCAGCCAGGAGAGAATGGCATCCTCAGGCAGCTAGGGCAGCCAGGAGGAAGCTGCCTTTCACAGTGGGTGGAGCCTTCACATAGGGGGAGACCTCCAAAACCCACTCCCCACAGTGGCACACTTCCTCCAACAAGGCCACAATGCCTAACAGTACCATTCCCTATGGGCCAAGCATATTCAAACCACCACAGTAGGCCCTCCACTAAGGTCTGTAGCCTCTCCAGCCACTGAGAGTTGTCCAGATTACAAGCATGCATTGCCTTCTATTGACTAGAAGATATCTGACCTTCTGCTGGCTCTCAGCAAGTTTTGGCATCCTTTGGCTTTCAGACAAATCACCATAGCCTCTGCCTCCATCTTTATGTGGCTTACATAGTGATACTATAATTTAAAAAATGTAGGATTTACTTTGTATCGTTAAAGGTTGGAAATTGTAAAGGAATTAAAGAGTAACGTGAAATACAAAAGGCAAACTAATTCTTAACATTTTGACTCAAACTTTTTATTCTTTTTTTTTTTTTCCTTTTTGTAGCTATTGGAAAAATTAGAGGAAAGCCTCTCCCATTACTCTTGTTTTTCGAGGCTATATTTAGCACCAGTCAGGCTTTCAAACGCCCTATAAATGCTGACCTAACCATGGAGGGAATCAAATGTGGATTATCCGAGGAACGGCTTGATTTAGTTACCCACTGGGTCACCCAGGAAAAGTAAGTACAATAAAGCTGCTAACTTAATTTCAACATGTAGTTAATATGGTTGTTTTCCTATAACTTATAATAGCTAGTTGTCGTCTGTGAGCTAGAGTTTCTTGGTGTAGTCTAGGCAGGCCTCAAGGTCTAATCCCTCTGCCTCAGTCTCTTACATGCTGGGATTATAGGCTTGTGATACTACATTCAGCTAATGGTTTGATATAAATACTGTATTTTAGGATTTACTTCAGTTCTGTGTCGAAATTAATTAGAAAGTATCTAAGAAGGCCCAGTCACAGAGAGCTCAGATTAAAAGTCAATTAACTGAAGTTCATAAAATAAAATATGGCAAGCTAGTGGCAGACGTGAAAGTTGAGTGACATGGACACAGAAGGATTGGCCAGTAGCACACTTCTTGGGAGAGAGAAGGCCAGGAACCTGATTCTAGACAGGCTATGGCATGTAACGGAGGAGGAGCACCCGCATGCTTATATTGAGGAACATTCAAGCCAGCAGCTGGCCAATTCTTGAGGCCAGCTCTCCTACAGACTGGCAATTTTGTGTCAGTGTGTGTAGGGCTCACCTCTCTAGAACCCGAGGCTGAGATGGGGGTGTGAGGTGTGAGAGGGAGGTCACATGGGCTTCCTAGTGATCTGAGTGCAGCCTCACAGGGAAGGGCAAGAACCAAGCAAGGAAATGGAAGAGCCTTAGCCACATCTCCCAGACAAACCATGCTTGGAACTGCTCCACCTTGAGGGAAAGGCCCAGCCTTTCATGTCTACCAGCTTGGTTGGTTTATAAAGAAAAATTTAAGCCTTCTGATTTTGAACCCCTCCACTTTTCACCCCAATAAACAGAGTCCGTATTTACTGCTTGTCCAATTCTGAGACATTTTGTAGAGATATCCGAATTTCATTTTAATGTTAGCAGCATTTTGTTAGATGTATAGAATCATTACTGTTATGTGAGCCCTGCTATCTTAAAGCACAATTTCCATATAAACATTAATTAGACATGATTTTCTGATCATGCCCAAATATTCTTTTGGCTTATGCTGAAAATTTCTGAGTGGCATTACTGTGGTAGTACACAGCTGATCCATTGGCACTGATCATTTAAATATTGTATCAAATGAGGCGATTTAGTCAAACTGTTTGGAAAGAACTGTTTCCTCAGTTTCTCCTAGTAGATAGCTACATCCCCCTCCACACATGTGCTGGGGTGAAGGGAGCACACAGGAGAATTTGAAGAAAACGAAGGGTGTGATGGTGAGATATAGCTGACTTTGTGTTCCAGCTGGTCACACATGCGCAGCTGTCTTGGATCCAATAATAGACACACACACACACACACACTCACACGCACGCACACACGCACGCACACACGCACACACGCACTCGAGCGCACGCGCACGCGCACACACGCACTCGAGCGCAAACACGCACACACGCACCAGTTATTCTTAGAATGCCTTGACTAACTCAGTGATTGGGCACCCCTACAACTTCCCCAGCTGCCCAGGCCCAGTTGGGGAAGTAACCAGTGGCCACTTACCCAGAATCTCACATTGCTGGTTGGCCTTTCTCCTCTCCTACTGTGTCCCCTTCTCCCCTCTTCCAGTCCTCTGATTGTCACTGTGACCTACCTTCTCAACTCTCAGTGTCCTGCCCCGTGCTCAGCCATTGGCTACTGGCAACATTATTGATAGATCAAAAACCATCTAAGGGCAAGGACCTTCAATGTCAGTAAACACACACTCCTGATTAAATAAAAGCATCAAAGCCACCCTCTCCAGGGAGATGTGGTTTTCCTTTTAGTGTGTATGCTTGCAAGATCTAATTATGAGCTGAGATTGTTCCCACTAGCTTTTGCCAACATCTAAAAAATCGTTACATTCTGTAGTATCTAGACAGACTCTAGGTAACTTATGAGAACATTGAGATTCCCCAGTTGCATGCTGATCTTGCTTACCTGGCAATTTGAATTCTGTCAGTCTTTGTAGGAGAGTTTAAGTCTTGCTTATAGATATTAAGACATTTGATCTCAGTGTCCCCAAAATTATTTACCCAAAGGAGAATTGGTTTTGGTTTTGCCAATCTCAAATGTGTTTAATTTCTACCACATTATCAATTGCTTATTGACTGATAATTTTATAGGTTATTTACAATCCATTTACAGTCTTGAATTTTCAGATATTTCAGTCTCAGCCATTCATCCACAGTTTGCTGACATGTGCCATAATGATCTGCTTGCTTCAGGCTGACATTCTCTGAGAAGGCTGGCGATACTGTTTTTGCTTATGGAGAGCAGCACACATACCACAAGCCCAGATGCTTGGCATTAGCTCAGATTATCTACAATGAGTGTGGGCTACACAAGAAAGCTCTCCTTTGCCTGTGTAAACAGGGTCAGATTCATGAGGCTATGGAACACATACAGCAGCTCAAGGACATTAACACTGGTAAGTAAAAAAGCCTAGTTGCTAAACACACTTTAACTTGGACATCACTCATAAGAACTGGCATTGTTTGAAACTTAAGTTTATAAAATACTTTTATACATACTGATAGGAGATTTATTTTGTAAATTTTCATGAAAATAAGATAGAGTTGTTTGAATTTCATGATATACATTGTGCATTTCCTCAAAGGAAACATTTAATATGTGTCTATTTAATATGTGTCTATTAAAGACAAACTTACTTCATATGATAGACCATACTACATAAAGGGTTGTTTAAAATAACTAAATTTTTATATATAATAATATACATATAGTACATATATGTATTATAACAATTATAAATGAAGTATTAGTAATTCTCATTTCAGAATTTTGGATACCTAGTTTGTAATGGGATGTGATTTGAGAGAACTGTAAACAGTTGACTGACCCTAGTTCAATGACCTGATGTCTTAACAAGAATCTCAATAGGGTGAGCTTATGGAACCACTGGCCTGACAGCCCCCATTCCTCAGGCACAAGCCAATCTCTATTTTTAGGCTGTTTGTTTAGTCTAAGAAGTTACAAAAACACAAACAAATAAGTAAAGATAAAAAAGAAATAAATGAAGAAATTGCAAAACAGACCAAAACATAGCAATTTTAAGCCCTATATCCCAAGAAAAAGGATATTTGTGGCTGTTGAATTGGATCATTTTCTTTTTTTTGGTTTTTCCAGACAGGGTTTCTCTGTGTAGCCCTGGCTGTCCTGGAACTCACTCTGTAGACCAGGCTGGCCTCGAACTCAGAAATCCGCCTGCCTCTGCCTCCCAAATGCTGGGATTAAAGGAGTGCGCCACCACTGCCCGGCTGGAATTTGATCATTTTCAAGTAGTGAACTGATGTTTACTTACAGTGTATGTATTTCAAAGTTCTTAGTGTCTTCATTCATTGATGTCAACATCATACCTGACATTTCTGTCAGAGCAGTAGCTAGCTGCTTATGTGCGTTATTGCACTTAATTATTTTGTTCAGTCTGATGTAACTTTTGTTATAATATCTTCTTTATGGACAGAAACTGTGTGTGTGTTTTCCCAGAGAAGATAGGGCACAAAGGGACATTTGCCAGTAGTTACACCATAACAGAGCAGCCTGGTATAGTGGGACCACTCTATTGAAGTTTGTTGAGTAAATATGTATTGTATTATTAACTAAGGATACAGAGTCAGTTTCTGTACTGGCTTTCCATGTACAAGAATTATATTAGTGTTTAGATGTGAAATATGCGTATGTTCTGCTTGTATGGTAAGCAAGGAGAGTCAGTCAGATTTGGAATTTCTAATTAGAAAATTCTTCAGGTAATATTGTCAAAGAAGTCAATTTATAGGAGAGAATTGTGAATAGCTGTTGAGTGTAACAGAGAGAGGTGGGTTAAATTTAGATGTTAAAACTAAGGATGAATGACTTAAGCCGTAAACTTGTTACTTTCTAAGAAAATATTTTATTTGTTTGCTTAATAGTTTGATTTAACTGATGTAGAATAATATTCCATGCTTTCTTCTCCCCATCTTGTCTCTTAAGCTCTTTTTTCTTTATATGTATGTGTGTGCATGTGTTCATATATACATACACACAGGCACACATAATAGTAGATGGGGAAAAGGCGTGAACACTAGGGACCAGGCAGACCATTTTACATTGTATCATGTGTGATTCAGAGAAAATGCACATCTCGGGGCTGGAGAGATGGCTCAGCCGTTAGAGCACTGACTGCTCTTCCGGAGGTCCTGAGTTCAAATCCCAGCAACCACATGGTGGCTCACAACCATCTTACAGATCTGATGCCCTCTTCTGGTGTGTCTGAAGACAGTTACAGTGTACTTACATATAATAAATAAATAAATCTTTAAAAAAAAAAAACAAAAAAGAAAATGCACGTCTCTAAACCTATTTTCTTACTGGTAATACAAAAATGGTAATATATCACTAATTCTGAGTAGCAAAGTCAGTTCATTACTATCTGTTAGTTCCTGGCACACAATACATTTGTTCAGTAAAAACTAGGTTACCCTGTATTGCCTTTTAGATAGAAATTACATTTATAATAGTTCACAAAAGACATAGAATTTATTTTGAAAGTTACTTCTTGTGGCCTAAAAGGAATATCTTATGTTGAAAATTTAGGACATTAGCTGGGTGACTAATCCCAGCACTCAGGAGGCAGAGGCTGGTGGATCCCCAACTTCGGGGCCAGCCTGGTCTACAGAGTGAGTTCCAGGACAGCCAGGGCCACACAGAGAAACCCTGTCTTGAAAAACCAAAGAAAGAAAGAAAGAAAGAAAGAAAGAAAGAAAGAAAGAAAGAAAGAAAGAAAGAAAACTTAGAAAATGAATGTGAGATCTATAAATATATAACTGTAGTTTTGGTGTGTGAGCTGCTTAATGTTTGGAGAGCATCTTAAACATGTGAGCTGCTTAATGTTTAGAGAGCATCTTAAACATGTGAGCTGCTTGATGTTTAGAGAGCATCTTAAACATGTGAGCTGCTTAATGTTTAGAGAGCATCTTAAACATGTGAGCTTCCTTTTCTGGGGTTAAAAATGGTAAAATGTTGGCACAACAAGATGACTGAGTGGGTGAAGAAGCCTGGTGGCCTGGACTGGATGGAAAAGCAAAGAGCTGACTCCTGCAAGGTCACTTCTGATCACTTCTGTTAACCAGCACCAAATAAGTAATAAAAAATGATTGTAAAAACTTCTAACTACTTAAAATAGTTATATTGGGCTTATATCTACGACTGATGATCTGAGTTAGTCCCTAGGTGAAACGGAAGAACCAACTCTCCCTTGTCTTCTGGTCTCACCTGTGTACCAGTGCACACATCCACATTTGTACACATACATACATGCATACAATACATGCACATACATATGTGCACACATACATGCATCTGGTCTCACCTGTGTATCAGGGCACACATCCACATATATGCACAACATAAATAAACAATTTTAAAAACCCAACTACACTGATTTATTACTTAAAAACAGACTCTTACTATGTAGCCCAGGGTCTCAAACTCATAGTTCTCTTTCTCCCAACCTGTTAAGTGCTAGGATTACAGACATGTGTTATCATGGGCAAATTTATTAAAAGTTTTGCTTCTCAAAATCTTTAGCTTTGAATTTTGAAATACTTGATACTTTTAGGGAAATCATGATTGAATTCTATTTTCTGTTCAACACACAAAAAGAAAGATGAAATTATACTCTCTAGAAGTTGGTCTGTATGTGAACAAGACACACAGACATCCACATATATGCACATACAAATAAATAATTTTTAAAAAAACAGCCACATTGATTTATTATTTTGAAACAGACAAGAAAAACTCAACCTAATGTTAGATAAAATCTTAGAAATTCTCTCCAACTGTAGTACTTTTCAGACGTGAAAACAGTTACAAAGATGAAGTGACATGTTCCTGACTGCCAACCCCTGTCTGTTGAACACAACACATCTCTGTTCCTGAATAGTATTTAACATATATTCTCGGATACTCCTTGTTCTGAGTTGTCCTTTCTTGCTCCTTGTTTTGGTTCAATTTGGAGTGTTTACACTGTTTAGAGTATGGGAAAGAATGCAGATTGGCAGTAGATATATATAGGTGCTTACACATGAGAGTGAGATTTGTTCCCTTTTCACTCACAGACGACTTGATACAACTCATAACAGCATGTCCCCAAATTGACTTAATTAGATGTCTTACTCAAGAAAGGAATGGGAAACCACCATTTTTATCTTTTGGGCTTGCTGTACTTCATCTGTTTTCTGTGGATATGGAAAAAGTTGGCATGAGGCTCCTTCAGGAAGTCAGTAAAGGTGGCAAAGGTAAGTGTGTTCACACCACACTCAGGAGTGCAGGAGACTTCTGCTAGGACTTAGGCCAAGAGCAAGCCCAGCTTTGGATTGCCTAAGACTCTCCCTGTGCTCTGTCTGCCTCTGGTTTGGTCTGTGGCTGTCACCTGTTGTGCCCTTGTCGCCTGTCTATCCCTGACAAAGGGCTTTGCTCCGCGTTTGTTGAACAGCACAGAGAGCATGGTGTGGGAGAGGGGTGAAAATACTTTTCTACACAAGCCTTTCACCTTTCACAGAATTTCCACGGGAACAAGTTATGCTGCTGACCCAGAACAGCACTCAGGCTACATCAGGAGCTGTCCACCGATATCCAAACATTGCTTTTTGCTTCCAACATTCATGGGTTATTTGTTTAGGACTGCTTTCAATTGGTTTGCTGTTTTCAATAATTCATTCTCTCTCTCTCTCTCTCTCTCTCTCTCTCTCTCTCTCTCTCTCTCCCTCCTTCCCTCCCTCCCCCTTCCTCTCTTACACACACACACACACACACACACACACACACACAAGAGGACATAGTTTAAGATTAAAGCTATGCAGTTCAAGCTTCAGTTGTAAAAGGTAATTAAGTGGGTAGTCCAGGCATGGTAAAATTGGTTACATTCTTTTCTTAAACGTGGGTTAAACTTAAAACAGGCTGAGTACACACTAGGACAGCAGATTGAGTTCATAGTTTTAAATGTTTTTAAAGCATATTATAACTTGATTTTGAGGTCTCACAAAAGTTCATTCTCCTTGAAGGCAAGAGGTATTTTCAGAAAAATATATTACCATAGGTAAGTAACCACAAGTGCTGTTGTGAAAGAGATATATTTATGGCGTTCAGGATGATTAAAGTTAGCTCAAACGTTTACCATTAGAAGTTTGTAAATGTGAAAATGACCATGTTAGTAAGTCTGCTGGCAATGGGATATGTCTGTTGAAGGAATTAGAATGCAAAATCTTTACTAAGCCCAATGAGAATGCTACAACCATTGCAAGAGAGAACACTCTTATAAAAGGTTAATATAAGTGACCATATAAGTTAGCAATCATTGCATATGTATTGTAAATATTAGTTATCTATAAACCTTATATAATTTAATTTCTAGATCCATTATATGCATATTTTCATATGATAGTTTCTCTTAATGTAACTTAGCAGTGACATTGAGAAGCTCCACCTTTCATCAATTTAATAGAGCAGTCTAATCAGATAATGATGTGTTTATAGAAAGATAAAGAGAGGGGGTATGTTCTACGGAGGGGTGGGGAGCGGTGGGGGAGGGGAGTCAAGAGGGTAGTAGAGGCAGAGAAAGGCAGAGAGAGGGAGAGATTAGAGAAGTAAAGGAGTAGAGGCTGGCCATGAGCATGTGGGGGGGGGAGGGGAATGGGGAGAGAAGAGGGAAGAGAAGCAGGGAAAGAGCAAAGGGGCAAGAGGAGCAAGAAAGTGAGGAGGGGCACGCAGCCCCTTTTATAGTGGGTCAGGCCTACCTGGCTATTGCCAGGTAACCGTGGGGTGGAGCTTAGACAGAATGCTAACAGATAAGTTTAAAAATTGTTGCCTGAAGTCAAAGAAAGAATAGTAAATTACCTGAAAATATATTGAGAAAGATAATTTAATATTCTGAATTTATCATTACTAGTAGTAACTAAAATACTTGATAGGAAAATAACAATTGTGTTCAAAATAAAATAGTAGTGAGGCTAATAATCAAAGTTTTATAAGTAATGCAGATCGTAGGTAAGACATTAGTTCCATAAAGTGACGGACACTGGGTTGGGAAGTAGCCCCATCGGTGCTCAGTTTCCAGAGCACATATAGTAAGTCATGTATGGGGGCACACATTTGTAACTCCAGCACTGGAGAGTAAGGAAGGCAGCTCCCTGGGGGCTTGCTGGTCATCCACTGCAACCTACACAGCAAGTTTTCAGGCCAGTAAGAGACCCTGACTCTACAATAGAAGGTTGGTTGTTCTTAAGGATTTCACCCGTGTATACTTATGTGACCATACATTTACAATATCGTATGTGTCCCCTCATACACAAAGCCAATAAATAAACGAATAATTGATAAATACCAAAGAGAGTTACTATCAATTATCTTCCAAAAGTAGATCATACTAGATTTCTTTAAAAGGAAACCATTTCATTTCTTGTAGGAAAATATTGGTTATAGATACTAACTACACAGCACATTCTCTATTTAGAGAAAGGGTTAGGGTTTGCTAAGGAGTTTCTTAAGCCCTTGGGCAGCACTTCTAAAACATTTATGAAGCTGTTTAAAGTATTGTGAAAACTCAAGCACAAGGCTGTCAGCGCTCGATGGTTTCGAGCAGTGCCTCATGCCTATAAGAAGGGGCTGTACTCTTCGATTCTGAGCTCCCTGCCGTACAGCCTTCAACAAAGCTGCCTTATACAAAGGGGATGAGTGGGGAACGTGGAAGGTGAATCATGCTCCAGGGTTGAGTAGATACATTAACATTCAGGAACTTACAAGACCTGGGGCTAAGCACTGTACTTATCATGACATGAAACTTACCGGTCCAAGGCTGGGTTTGAGAGTGACTATGTTGCACTGCTGTCTCTTCATTTTTGAAGGATTATCAAGTTAACAGGAAATTCTGTAATGTAATACTGTCTTTTTTTTTCCAGATGTGATTGAGCATCTTGTGATGAATGATTTATTTTGCTCCTTAGAAAAGTGGCAAGAAATAGCAAATATCTGTTTGCAGAATGGTTTTAAAAACTTGTTTAATGACATCATGTCCATTCTTCGATCCCAGGCTGGAGTTTCAGAAATTTCTGAAAATGATTCCACCAACATAATGGAACATGTTTTTTGGTAATTCTGTATTTTAACCACCCGAGGGCGCTTGTACAACATTTTACAGGCATTGGCTGGGGAAGATGGTTTTAGTATAATTAATATAAATAAATGTTGAGTATAAAGCTCTCAGCAGTAAATCACACTTTTATGATGTTTACGTTTGATCTTGAAACACTGAAACGTTGCTTCCCTCTACTATGAGGCTACTTCTTATAGCAAATATTGAGCAAATCCAAGAGTATAATTTTGAATAAAATAGCATAGCATTTCTACCTTAGAACAAACTAATGTCCAAATAGACACCTTTGTTATCATCTGATTTGATACCTAGAACTGAAAATGTGTGTGTAATGCTCTGCCTGTATACTGACTTTCTAAATGTCAAATATTGAAAGCTTGCCTCCATAAGAAAAGTAGAATATTATTTAAAGACTGGACATGCTGGAAAAGAAACTAGACTAGCTTTGTTCTGCTGATTCAAAGATGGCTCCATCCGTATCCATGGACACACACACATGGACTCACACACACATGCGCACATGTGCGCACGCACGCACACACATATACTTTGTATATAACCTTTACCATTGATATACAGTGAAAGTCAGACTCATACTGAAGTTTAGAATCTTGGCATGTTTTGTTTTGTTTTGTTTTGTTTTGCTTGTTTGAAGATAGGGTTTCTCTGTAGCCCTGGCTGTCCTGGAACTCACTCTGTAGAACAGGCTGGGCTAGAGCTCAGAGATCTCCCTGCCTCTGCCTCTCTCTCTGCCTCTCTCTCTGCCTCTCTGTCTCTCTGTCTGCCTCTCTGCCTCTCTACCTCTTTGCCTCTCTCTCTGCCTCTCTGCCTCTCTCTCTGCCTCTCTACCTCTCTCTGTCTCTGTCTCTGCCTCTCTACCTCTCTGCCTCTCTGCCTCTCTCTCTGCCTCTTGAGTGCTGAGATTAAAGGCATTTGCCACCACCATCTGGATCTATTTTTAAGAACAACAACAAAACCCAACTCACTTACTTCTCTCTATTTTATATAACTCTAGTGGTTTCTAGATATTAAAAGAGGAGGCCCCAAGAAAGATCCTTGAAGCTGGGCAGTGGTGGTGCACCCCTTTAATCCCAGCACTCGGGAGACAGAGGCAGGTGGATTTCTGAGTTCGAGACCAGCCTGGTCTACAGAGTGAGTTCCAGAACAGCCAGGGCTACACAGAGAGAAACCCTGTCTTGAAAAACCAAAAAAGAAAAGAAAGATCCTTGAACTTGTCCTTTTTCTTTTCTATTTTTTTTCCTGGATCAAGGATCACATAACACCCACAGTGGCTTAATTCAATAACTATTTCCTTATTTTCTATTAGAATAAACAAGATATCATATATAATCTGTGAGTACCTGAGATCTAAAAGTAAAGTTACAAGTTATTATAATCCTGATAGTAAGCGTGAAAGGGGAAGCATGTTAGCCAGCATGGAGACCTTTCTGTGGGTAGATCTTACTAGAATTTATTACAGATTTGACTTGACAGATGGCAGCAGAAATGACAGCAAACCAAGCAGTTCGAATTTTGTCTGAGACAGTCTTACCCTGTAGCTCAGGCTGGCTTCAAACTCACCCAGTCTCCTTGCCTTAGCCTCCACAGTATTGATTACAGTTGTAAACTACCAAGTTTGGCTTCTTGAATTTTTATGAGGGAAGAAATTAGGTCTTGTCACATATTTTAAATTTTTTTATTTTAATATTCTGTGTATGGGTGAAAATTTTGCCTGCATGTGCATGCAGTACTCAAATCAGCCAGAAGAGGGTTCCAGATCCCCTGGAACTGGAATTGTGGGTAGTTGTAAACTGCCATGCTTCTGCGGAGAATAAGAACCCAGGTGCAGACTTAGTAATTTTTTTTTTTTAATTTTTATTTTATGTTTTGCCTGCATGTATGTCTGCACCATTTGCATGCCTAGTGCCTGTGGAGATCAGAGAGGGCGTCTGATCCCATTTGCTGGAATTGGAGTTACAGATGTTTGTGAGCCATCACGTGGATGCTAAGAATTAAACCCATGTCCTCTGGAAGAGCAGGCAGTGCTCCTAACTGCTGAGCCACTGTAGTCATATTTTTAGTATGTGTTTCTGCCCGGGAGCTTAGACAGTGTGAAGGAGGACTATTTTTGAGGACTGGTATTCTTAGGAAGCTGGTCCTTTAGAGGAAAAAGGTTACCCTATATTTAAACATTTTAACATTCTAGTGGTTCTTCCTTTTAAAAGTGTGTGTGTGTTTGCACGCTCAGGTGCATGCGTGTGCACATGCCATGCTACAGTGTACTTGTGAAGGTCTCAGGACAACTTGTGGTTTTCTCTTTCCTCCTTAGGTAGGTTCAAACTTGGGTTCTAGAATACTTCGTAGAATCTGAGTCTCGGGGTGGCAAGATAAGCTCCTTTACCTGCTGAGCAGCTCACAGGTCCCAGCTTTGCTTTCTCACTTCTTCAGTTAAATCAAGGATGGGAATGGGATGAGTGGGGTGAACTCTCAGAAGGACTTTGATTTCTAGACAATGTTTCTTTTCAGCGCTCTTCAAAGAGCACATTGACACTGATTCCCAGTCTCCATGTTGTTATCGCACACTGCCACAGGCTCCTACTTTAGCTGACTTTATTGTTTGTGCTGTTTGAATTGATACACACAGTCTGGCTAAAAAGTCATGTCATAACTGTAGTGCTGAAAGCTTTCACATGCTGGGCTGGATAGGTTTATGTCTGCTTGTCACAGGCTAAAATCACTGGAGAAGAGGGAGCCCCAATAGAGCTATAGGTCTATGGGGCACTTTCTTAATTAGTGATTGAAAGGGGAGTGCCCAGGCCAATGGTGGGTGGTCACTCTAGGGCTGGTAGGCCTGGTTGTATAAGAAAGCACACTGAGCAGGTCCTGAGGAGCAGCATTCCTCCATGGCTCCTGGATCAACTCTGCCTCCATATTCATTTCCCTGTGTGAGTTTCTGTCCTGACTTCCTTCACTGATGAATAGTGATACGGAAGTGTAAGTCAGAACAACCCTTCCCTCCCCAAGTTGCTTTGGTCATGGTGTTTTGTCATAGCAATAGTAACCCGTACTAAGATACAGTCTAGTCTGTTATTTAGGAAACAGTCCCCCTCACCCCCACATATCACAGGGTTCCGGAAGGAACCTATGAACCAGGGATAAGCTTGTTATCAATTCACAGTTGGAATGTCTCATGTTCTCCTAGTCCTCATCTCTGCCTCTGTCATGAACAAGAGAGTGAATTTGTCATTCAAGAAGCTTGCAGCTTCTCCAAGTCAGCTAAGTGTTTGAAAGAGGAGAGATAACAGTGCCCAATGTTTCTTTGAAAAAGAATGCATTTGGAAGAATCATTTGTAAATTGAGGTTCCTCAGCTTCACTATGACAGTTTAGCCCAGAAGTTCTTTGCTTTGTGGGACTTTGTGGTCTATAGTATATTTAGCTGCATTTGACCTTAGTCTGCTAGATCCCTGTATCACACCAACCTCTCCACACAGCATGGCCATCAAAAAGTGCTATAGACCTTGTCAAAGGGCTTTTGAACATTTGTGTAAATTTTCTTGATATATATAAACCCTCCACCAATGTACAGTTAAACATGACTTTTACTAGGTGGTCCTTTTGCAAAAAAGGAGTGAAAGAGAGCAAAATAAGTGAATATGTCTTCTATGTTGTTTTCTTCTACATTATCACTGTTGCCTGGTTCCACAAAACACTGTAAGTTAAATGCTGGCAAGCAAACAAAAAAGCCCACAACTTAAAAGTCCAAATACCTCAGGGATGCTTGTCAAGAGACAAGTAAGGAATGCGACTGTTTACCTTCTTCCCACCTTTTGATCTCTACAGTTGAGTGTCACTCACAGTCTCTGGGCAGAGCGGTTTGTGAATGGTGACTTGTTAGCACAGTGGAGAGGACGGTAGGAGGGGGCTGTGATAGGTGAGGAATTAGGAAGCCATTTTACCGACCAGTATCACAGCATAGTTTGAAAGAGGCTCTTCTATGCTCTTCTCAGAAAGCCACAGAGGGGATGCAACTCAAAAGGAAAGTGAGATCAGTGACCTGGAAGGAAATACTGTCAGTGAACCATAAAGCATCTCTGTATGGTGAATCAAAATGTTTTCTGCCTTTATTGTAGTTTAAAAAAAAATTAACATGGGATATGAGGATTTTAAGTTACACAGGGGAACATTTTTAAAGGACTTGTTTTTAATATTTGTTTTTATTTATTGTATATGGCTGTTTTGTCTCCACATATGTCTGTGCACCGTCTGTGTGAAGTGCCTGCCGAGGCCAGAAAAAAGAGTACAGATACCCTGGAACTGGAGTAATGGGTGGTTGTGAGCCATGTGGGTACTGGGAGCTTAACTTGGGTCCTCTAGAAGAGCAGGAAATGCTCTTAACCACTGAGCCATCATCATTCCAGGACCTAAAGATTTATTTTAAAGTGTGTTTCTGTGGGGGCTGGAGAGATGGCTCAGTGCTTCAGAGCAGTGGCTGCTCTTCCAGAGGTCCTGAGTTCAATTTCCAGCAACCACATGGTGGCTCACAGCCATCTGTAATGGGAGCTGATGCCCTCTTCTGGTGTGTGTGAAGACAGTGACAGTGTACGCATATACATAAAATAAATAAATCTTTAAAAAACAAATTCAGCAACCACTTGAAAGTAATAAAGCTACCCTTTTTTTAAAAAAAGTGTGTTTCTGTGCACATGTGTATGTGCGTGTGCATGTGTGTACGTAAGTGCAAGTACTCTCAGAGGTATCATAGTTCCTGGGGCTGGAGTTACGATGGAAAGACACTGGACATGAGTACTTGGAAATGAACTCAAGTCCTGCAAGAGCAGTATGTGTTCTTAACTCTGTGCCATCTCTCCAGCCCCCGAGGGAAACATTTCTTATAGTTAAAGTTTGTATTTGGTACTTTGGAAGTCATCTGTTGGACCTTGCTATTAACGTAACCTACCATGTCCAGACAGCTTTCCTGAGTTTGGCAAAAAATGGAGGACTCCCTTTTAACAGGACTTGATCTGGGAAGCCCAACTCCAGACCTCCAAGTTCAACTTCCCCTCTCCAGATACACTGCTCGGCCAGCACCTGGGATTCCTAGAGTATCTCTCCATGCGAATGAGGCGTTCCCAGGATGTTAATCTCCAGCCAATGATTTACATTCACCTTAGAAATCCCTTCCCACTCTCCAAGGTTCATATAGTCCTTGTTCACCCCAAATAAAGAGCACAAGCTGAATATCATCTAAAAGAACAGTAACACTGAAATCCTCAGAGAAGACACCCCACCCCCACCCAACTTCCCAGCTCTCACTGCTGAACCAAGATCTGCTTGAACACCCCAAAAGAAGAAGCAGAACTCAGAACCATAGTCATCCTTAAAGAGCTTCTTCTTCCTCAACTTCCAACTCCAGACAGAGTCTCTCTGTAGCCATGGCTGTCCTGGAACTCGATCCATAGACCAGGCTGGCCTCAAACTCGGAGACCTACTTGCCTCTGCCTTTGAGTGCTGGAATTAAAGGTGTTTGCCACCATGCCCGGCTATCTTTAACGATCTTTAAGAATTACCTGTACCCATATCTGACTGGTTGGTTGAGTCAAATGTGGTCCTCCAAGTGAAGGAATGACCTATTCAGCTTCTGTGCTCTGATGTCACATGTGGCAGTGATGTGACACCCAACTACATTCTCTAAAGATGGAAGTTGTCTGACCAGGCCCAGCAGGTAAAGATCTCTCAATGATTAGTGGCACTCTGTAATATGTAATAGCTAGTGTGGAGTCAGGTACCTTCAAAACCTACTTAGAGATGATTTGGGTGCAGGTTGTTCATTAGCGAGCTTTCTTGATGTCAACACTGGAAGAGGAAGAAAGAAAGCAAGCAGGACTGGACTGGGAAAAGTTTAGCTCTGAAGTAGTTCCAACAAAGGTGGATGTTTAGGGGCATCTCTGAGGTGCCTCCAGATGGAGCTATGGCACTTCTGTGCCTTTAGCCTTCTGTGCCAATGTATGGCACTGCCACCAGAAGAAGGAATGGGCTTGAAGAGGCATGTGTATGGCAGTCTTCTTCCAGAATCTTTCATGGCACACGAAGAGTGGATCCTTTGCTTGTGGAAGGGGCATTAGGGTAGGTCACAGCTCCCACCACTAAGCTTCCTTGCCTTTCTTTTCCGTTGTCTGAGCCTTTTCTTTGCCCTTTACCTACTCTTTCGGGGATTATCCTGTGTTCTCATTCCCACCGAACCTTTGCCACTCCAGTATGTGAATAAACACAGAATTATAATTATCCCCTTCCTTGTCCCCTTGGTCAGGCAGCCAGAACGCTTCATGATAGCCAGTCTGCATGGCAGGCCAAATGTGCAGCCTATTTCCCAGCTCCTTGCAGTTTTGACATTATTCCTTCAATAGCCATGTGTCCCTCTGATAATACCTCCTGGGTGAATTCTCATAGCAGTACGTACAGCTGACAGATACTGCCTGGAGTCTGCATTGCTCAGGCTCTAGTTTGCAAGTCCTGGATCAAGTCTTCTCTAAAACCGAGGAAGGCTAAGTAAGTAATCTCTGTCACCCTTTCTACTCCAGCATTTAAGAACCTTTAGATAGGGTTAGTTATGGTATAATCTGAGGTGTTGGGTGACCCTAGGATCTAGGATACTAGAAGGCAGGCAGGTCTGCACGTTCTGTTCAGCTGCTCTGGGGTTGCCTGCAGGCTGAAAGCTTGAGAGTGATGTAGGCTGCAGCAGATCAGACTGGGTTCGTAATGCTTTGGCAATGCTCCAGGAGCCTTCCAGTCGTGCTGGCTTCATTCTGTAAAACTTAGTTCCTTTTTCCTTTGCAGTGCTGGAGACAGAACCAGGGCCTTAGGCATGCTAGACAGGAGCTCTGCCACTAAGTGATACCCAACTTTCCCCTTTCCTTGATCTAAAATAGAGTTAGCCAGAACTCTTGATATTTTCTTGGTAGACTTTTTGTTTACTTCCACCCCCTCTGCCTTTGTTCTTGTTTTGCTCTTTTGGATGAGACTGAGCCCAGGCACACATTGCCCTTGAAAGGTACTCACAATTGGGGAGGTCAAGTAAAGACTAAATTGTCTTTTTTCTTCCGGGCTGGTGGTTTCTTTCAGTAAGGACAGGCCATGATAAATGAGTTACAGAGTAACTATAGCACAGAGGGAGAAGCTGGAGAGAGGGGCTGGTGTTAAAGTGTTCTGAGAGCAGTGGGAGCTTGTCTGTGTAGAAGCTCAGGTGTGTGACCCTGCTCCCTTCCTGCTCTGGAGCAGAGCGATTAGCATCAGTGACCACTTCGCCACCTGACATCTCTCCTCCATGACTCCCCAAAGCATCTGAACCCAAAAGGTCTGTTTGCCTTGAGGTCCTGAAGACCCGAGACAGTGTTTGGTTGCTGTATTTTCCCCTGTCCCATGCCAGGCCTTCAGTAAATGAGCATGAAATGAAGTTATCAAAAACACCAGTTTCATGATGTGTCCAAGAAGGTTGCAGTCACCTGGAACTTGGAGGGTGAAAATGAAAGAGTAGGAGGATCCTGGATCCCACACAGACTCTGCTCCTGTTGTGAAAGAGTAATTCATTTAATGTCAAAAACCGAGGGGCAGGAGCAGCATTATTTTGAGGAAAGGATCAACTAGAGACTACTGTTTATGAAAATAGCTCCCACCCCCCCACAAAACACACACGCACGCGCGCGCACACACACACACACACACACACACACACACACACACACGCATGCGCACAACTCTTCCTCCAGACTCTTAGTGGGGCCCTACTTATACAGCAAAAGAACAAAGATGTGATTTCAGCATCTTGAAATGGAATAGCTATTGCCAAACAGGATCAGCAGAATCGTTACATTCCAGAAAATTCGGGACCTCAGAAGTTTCTCTGTACTCTTCACCCTGATGGCAGATTGCTGGCAGCCCACACTGAGTTGCTCTATAAGAATGTGCTTCTGGGCCTCTGTCTCCAGAAAGATGGAGGGGAGGAAGGGCAAGCTACTTTTGCCTGGAATTGGAAAGCATTGAACTCTTTGGTCTCAGCTCCTAGATACAACTCAGGGTGCAGCTGAATTAGAGGCAAGCGTATCTCCATCACCAAGCTAGGGAAGGACAGCAGAATGGTCAGGAGCTGGAGGTCCTGAGGACATGTGAACATGTTAGTTAGGGGCTAGACAGGAAATGAGAATTTATCTCAAATGGTTAAAAAATTATAAAGGGATTGTGAATGGATGTAGATAGTGATAAAGGAACAAATAATATTTAAAGCCCAGAGACTTTTATTCACTGGAAGCTAATTATTACCTTCCTAGGGGGAAGGGGACCCTGAACCTGAGTTATAAGTGTGGAGCCTATATAAAGAGAGACTGTGAACGCTGCCATCATTCAGGGACACATGGCTAGGCTGTGGGCTACTGTTGGAAACAGGGCACCCAGAACAGGGAGGGATTGGGAAGGTACACTCCCCTCACTTTCCCTGCTGAGTACCCCCCCACACACACACACACTGGCCAAGTGGCAGCTAAGTGTCAGGAAGCTCTGTATTTCTCAAGGACCAGCTTCCTGGGAGCTGAACCTGCATAGAGGAGAGTTGAATGAAAAAAATAGCCAGTCCTGGGTGTTAGAGAAATGGTGCAGTGGCTAAGAGCATTTGCTCCTCTTCCAGAAGACCCTAATTGGATTCTCAGCACTCAAGTCAGGTGGCTCACAACAAACTGTCACTCTCATACTGTGGGATCTTCTGCAGGCATCTTCACGCTTGTACACACACACACACCTTTAAAAATAGCCAGCATACTGATGAGTTATATAATTATTGTATATTATTTATAGCAAAAAGTTTAAAGCTCTTTAATTTCATGAACAACTTGGAAGGCTGCAATAAGAAGATTACAAATTCAAGTCCAGTCTGGGCTACAAAGTAAATTCAAGTTGAGCCTGATTAACTTATTGAAACTCTGTCTCAAAATTTAAAAAATATTTTTTAAAAGGGTGGATGATATAGCTTAGTAACAGAATGCTCGCCTTGCGCCCACAAGATCCACACAGCTCAAGCTAGTACCAACACCAAACACACTCACTCTTTAGTATTATTCTGTAAAGAAGGCAGAGCCAGGACTCTGGAATGCAAGAGGCTGGTAAATAGAGCACACTCACACGACAGCATGCCAAGCTGATGAGCTGACAAAGAAGAACCCATCAGTAGCCAATGGAGGGCAATCCTGGAATACCAAGTAGAACAGACATCCCTGGGAGAGTGAACACTTGGCCACCGTCTTCACACTCTCAGTCCTCCACACTTGAGCTTTCTCCCCACAAGGTGGTCTCATGGAAAAGTGACGATGGGGCATTTTCTTGATTAGTGATTGCTGTGAGAAGATCCAGCCCACTGTGTGAGGTACAACCTCTCTCAGGTGGTTTTGGGTTGTATAAGAAAAGGAAGCTGAGCAAATCACAAGGGACGAGTCAGAGAGTAGCCTTTCTCCATAATGTTTGCTCCGGTTCCTGCCTTCAGGTTCCTGCCTTCAGGTTCCTGCCTTGGCTCTCCTCTATGATGGACTGTAACCTGTAAATTAAAAACAAACGAACAAAACACCTTTCTTCCCCAAGTTGCTTTTAGTCATGGTTTTATCCCAGCAACAGAAATGTAAGTAGGCCAGTGCCCTCAGAAGAACATGTGAGCTCTGAGCTGAGTATATACTTATGTCTCCAACTGCTTAGAGTTATAAATCTCCATTGATTATTTTCCTGAGTCAGTGCCCATATGGAGTGATGACCCCACAGTGACTGGAGGCAACTAGGGAGCAGGCAACTGACATGGACATTAGCCTACTTTACTGTGAGGTAATCCAGGCAGGAGTAGACATTTGATCGGAAATGCAAGGTCTTTCATATAAATACTTCATCAGCCAAGTCCTTGCAGGGACAAGACTTGGTTGCACACTGAATCCTGTCTCCTCTCAGATGTCCCATGACTCCATTCAGGGGACAGGGAAGGTGGCTGAAGTGGGAGAGTGCTTAGGAACCAGTGGTTAGGGGTCCTCATGACTGCCATCTGCCTTCTGAGTGACTCAGCTAAGTCACTTTTTTTTGTTTTAATTTTGCCAACAATAAACTAGATTGATTTCTCAGTGCAGCTCTAATGCCCTTTCCTTGTTGCAAAGATCAAATGTGATGGATGACATGTGAAAACAGAAAATGACACAGCAAGGAAGGCAGGGAAAGTGCTGACAGTATACACCAGTTATTAGTACTGGCTGTCTTTTCAGAAAATGCCTGAAGGGACCTGAGCCATATCTCAGCTGCTTTTATGTGCTTATTTAGCAGATGGTTCATGAGTAACTGCTATATGCCAGAAGCTCATTTTCTGCCTTATGGATTGACAGGACTCTTTGAAATTCTCCACTTTCTAGGTCTGACCTTCAGAGATTTTGGTTTAGCCTCTTCTAAGGACAACAGGAGCAATAGAAGAAATTGGATGCCTGTCAAAGGATGCTAGGCATCAGTTGAAGTGAGAGCTCGCCCCATTTGTCACCTCAAATTTTATTGACATTTTTTGCCCTCCCCCCCAGGAGCTACAGGCTGGGTTTGCCTAGGGAGCAGGGACATTCAGCAGCCATGTAGGGTGTCATGGCAGCCACATAAGCTTGTCAGGCAGTTCATCTCAGGTTGTACTTTAAAGCACATCCGCTGTGGCCTGGTGGAAAACAAATCCTTTCCCATTTGATGAGGAGGAGGCATAGGAAGCTGGTAGCCACTGTGGGGACAGCCCTGACGATTGGCAGGGATTAAATTATCAGTGGGGACTTCATACTTCACCACCTGGTGGGGCCCTTCAGGAACCCCTGCCTGTCATGAAGAGGACCCCTTCTGAGCTGGGCCTGGGCCACACTTGCCTCCATGTCCTGAGTCCCTTGCCTCTGTGAAGATGGCGTTTCTTTGCTTCCCTCTTCAGGAATTCATGTTGCTAGGTGCCTGCCAGATACTTGGCTTCTCTGAAACAGCCTAATCCAGAAGAAAATTGTAAATGATTACTAAGTAAATAGAGTGTTCTCTCTTACTGTGATGGAGAAGGAAGAAAATATAAGGTGGGATCTTAGGAAGTTGACATCTCGGCACATTCAGAATGTTCCAGAAATAGGTCCTGGTGAGGATGCCATAGGACCGCCCTCCCATCATGCTCTTTCCTTTATAAGACCAAGGACTCAGTGGCATCTCCAATACTTGGAAGTCATTTCTGCATCTCTCTTCACTCACCCTGCTTTCTTACTGTTCCCAGATCTAGCCTCGTTATTTACCTCATACAGTGTGGACTAGGAGGCTGAGCAGATGTGTCCAGTGTCTGGATGGGATGTGTAGGGCTGCAACAACCTGCTTCTCCCTGCTATAATTAATGAGTAGGAGCCATAATGGTAGTGGGAATGGACCTTCTTCAGGGGCTTTGGCTTATTTTTGCTCCTTCTCCTTCTCCTCCTCCTTCCTCTCCTTCTCCTCCTCCTCCTTCTGTTTTGTTTGTTTGTTTGTTTGTTTTGTTTTTCAAGACAAGGTTTCTCTGTGTAGCCCTGTCTGTCTGGGAACTCTCTGTAGACCGGGCTGGCCTTGAACTCCCAGAGATCTCTCAGCCTCTGCCTCCTGAGTGTGCCACCATGTAGCTGCTTGCTTGCTTGCCTTCCTTCCTTCCTTCCTTCCTTCCTTCCACTCTTTCTTGCAATGTATAGAAATGTTCCTGCCAGTTTGACCTTCATTGTCTCTCAGCCCCTGGACACTGTTTTGGTTTAGAGGGTTCTCTTACTAGTGCTGCAGAGGGTGGCAAGTGCCAGATTCTTGAAGGAAAAGACCCACTGGCTGGCTATTTTCATAGGTGCTGTATTGGCTGCCCAGTCAATATTGATTTTTAGACTCTTCTCTATTCATACTGCATTATGCTGCAATGGCTCAGGGCTCTTGTAGAGATTTTAGCTTAAACTATTTGCTTTCTGAAAGCTGCTGATTCTGTCTTCCTTTTGGCTGCTCCCACTAGGCCACCTGGGGCACGTAACTTGTCATCAACCTCCTTCTTACTGTCTAAGCTAAAAAGGTTTGAGAAGGCATTTACATTTATACTTTGCCAGGGACAGCAATTTGGCTTTGACTCTTAATGTTTCTTAAGAGTCAAAGTGTATGCCACATTGGAGTGTGTGGTATGAGGAGCTGAGCTGAGGAAATCTTGTAGAAAGAGAATGTGTTTGTAATAGAGACCTGCAGAGTACTACCGCGAACCCCCGTCCCTGCTGCCCCAGATGCAGCCTACTGTATTTGGAAGTAGAAATAAAGGATCTAGCCACATTTTCCTTTGAGAAATTAGCACCTTGTGGAAACTGTTGGGAGCATTTGGTGACTATGAAAGGAGTCAGGCTCTTGAGAAATAGACCTGAAAAAGTCTTAAGAGCAAGCTACGTATTTAGTAAATACTGCATAAAAGCATGATATATACCACAGGCCTGGGTATAAAGGTGCATCCCTGTAACTGCAGCATTCAAGATGCTGAGCAAGAGCTTCTTGAGTTTGAGGACATATTGAAATCCAAAATAAGCAGATAGCAAAACATGGACTTAACAGAACTGACAGTCATAAATGAGACTATAGCAGCTCACTGAAATATATAACTAGCATTGAGAAAGTTATAGTTAGAATTTAGAGAAAGTTGGCAATGATGGTGCAAAACAAAGTATATCAGGGGTAATGCACACGTGAGAATTCATAAATTACTGCTGGAAAGATGATTCTAGTTGTCTTAAGTGTTTTACTTAAGTTACTTTGTAAGTAGATGCTGCCACGATAATTCTGTAGATGAGGAAACTCTGGAGGGCCATAGCTATTGCAAGGGGCTTCTCTTTCTTTCTGAAGAACGAATAGTAGAGAAGGAATTGGAACCTATTTCCTTGGACACTTTGTTGGGGGAAGGGCTGCAATACACACACACACACACACACACACACACACACACACACACACGCCTTCCTCAGTGGCCTCAGAGCCACACTAGAGGAACAATCCCTGCCCAGAGTAGGTAGAAAGGAAGTCAATCAGCATGGTGGTTATTGTAAGACTCTGGGGAGTCTTAACTTACCGAAGACCCTCCGAATGGACACAGAGAGTCAGGGAATGATGCAAAAGGCAAGAGAAATTTATTGATTCATCAGCATGCTGAGGTCACTCTACATACCAAGAGGGGAGGGCGACCCTGTGGAGCCTGTTCAGGGACCTTATATAGGATTTTAGAGCAGCCACCATTAGGTACAATGTGATTAGCAGAACAATGTGACTTTTAAACTGATTGGTCTTTAGGAAATGAGGTAGCAGGGGCTTAATCAGCCTCTCCCTTCCAGCCTACGTGCTTTCTAACCTGTTTCTTCCATGTGCTCTGAGGGAGGGAGGGTACCCTGGTGGAATATCTCAAAGTTCCCGAGCTGACCTCTCAGTTATGTGTAAACTCAGAGCTGAGGCTACCCCTTTGTGTGCCCTAGAGCCTTTGAGTAGGAAGTTCTCTAATGCTATCCCAGAACATCTCGTCTCCTCTCGTCTCGTCTCCTCTCGTCTCTTCTCTTCTCTTCCCTTTTCTCCCCTCCCCTCCCTTCTCCTCCTCTCCTCTCCTCTCCTCTCCTCTCAGAATTACTATCCACATGCCCTGGCTCTGCAGATAGAAAATGGTTATATTTCCTAAAATAGGAAGCTTTGTCACCTGCCTAATTCCTCTCTTTGGCAAGTTGGGTGGGACCTCTCTAGTATAAATCTCTCTTGATAGATTTGTTTTATCAGAAGAAGCTTGGCATGAACTTCCTGGAGCTAGGGAATTCTGGAATTGTGACCAATGAACCTGGGATAAGGTTGACTTATAAGGGTGGATTAGGGGTTGGATAGGAATCTTCTCTCAATTCCCAAAGGGACTCACCAACTAACTAATCAGATGCGTCCCTTCCCTTCCTGCTGTCCAAGGAGCCATTTCAAAGCCAGGTTTGCCATTTTCCTGATCAGAAAGGGAAATCTTCCTAAGACTGACTTTTCTCACCTGTCAGCTGTCCTGCTTCCTCATTAGGCTGTACCCCAGGGCTCTCAGGGAAGCTCCAACCACCAGGTAGGTGGTGGTAAATCAGCCATTATACTTCTCAGACTGACAAGAGATAAGTATCTGTTTGCCCTGAGATTATACATGCAGTGCTGGAGCTTGGAACAGAAAGGCAAGCCCCAGCTAGCCCACTTACCCAGAGAACTGCTTTTCTGGAGCTGAGACTAGCTTAGCCTTTTTTTTGGGGGGGGGGGAGGGTTTCTAGACAGGGTTTCTCTGTGTAGCCCTGGCTGTCTTGGAACTCACTCTGTAGACCAGGCTGACCTTGAACTCAGAAATCTGCCTGCCTCTGCCTCCCAAATTCTAGGATTAAAGGCGTGCGCCACCAATGCACCTTTCTTCTCTTAGTGCTTGCTTCCTGTTGTGCTGATTGTATGGATAAGCATGTGGTCTTCCTGCTATCTCTGGCTTCTGTTTGGCTTTTACGTGGCTGCTTTAATACCCTGTGCTAGCATGTAGTTTTGCTTCTTGTCCCTTACAGTTATATTGTCTTGAGATTAGACTATAATGTGGAAGAATCTCTTAGCCCTTTGTTTAGAAGGGTCTGGGTTTACTTCTTCTTTTGTGTGCCAGGTATCTAACTTGGGCAGTGTGCATGCTTGCATCCTACCTCTGAGCTCCTCCCTTCCAAGCTTATCTCTTAGTCTTGTTCTCATTGTTCAGAACTCAATTGAAAAGAATAAAAATAAACAGAACTCACCCAACAAGCTAGTTGATAAGAACACAAATGACTTGGTAATTTATGTAATTTTGCCTTGAAAAACAGTAGTAAGGCCAGGCAGTGGTGGTGCACGCCTTTAATCCCAGCACTTGGGAGGCAGAGGCAGGTGGATTTCTGAGTTCGAGGCCAGCCTGGTCTACAGAGTGAGTTCCAGGACAGCCAGGGCTACACAGAGAAACCCTGTCTTGAAAAAAAAAAAAGAAAGAAAGAAAGAAAGAAAGGAAAAAGAAAAGAAAAACAGTAGTAAGGAGGAGCCAGGCATGGTCGCTCATATTTGTAATCCCAGCACTTGAGAGATGAGGCAGAGGGAGTGCCATAAATTCTAGGCCAGCCCCAGCTACAAAGTAAAACCCAGTCTCAAAAGGGGAGGCAGATGTGAGATGGCTTAATGGATAAAAACCACTTGCCATCAATCATGATAACCTGAGACCAGTCCCTGGCCTCCATATGGGAAAAGAAAAGAACTAACTCCCAAAAGCTGTCTTCTGGCACTATTCTCACAGGTACCCTGGGCTTCTTTCATGTCTGTCTGTCTGAACTCTACAGTGTTGGGCTGGCAGGGCTTGCACAGGCTCAAACCCTCTGCTGCTGGGAATGGGAATCACCTCAGGGCACAGTTGCCAGTGGAAGGCTCATCAGAGGAGACTGTTTCCTTCTTGTCATGGTTGTCTTTAGTTTTAATTTTTACTGGGTGTAGAAAAAGAGACTGAGTGACTGTCTGGAGAAGGTCACTTGTGCTCACACCAGCCTTCTGAGTTTATCTTTCTTCCTTTGTCTCTCTTTGTTAATTTTTTCCCTAGTTGAAAATCTGGTATCTGTGACACTGGTTAACAACAGCATCAGAATATACAAGCCATATGCAAGGGTATTATTATTAACTAGACATCTCCAATGGCAGCTTCTGTATCTGTCAGGCTCCTTTTTTGCTGTGTTTGGTAGCAAGTCACATAGATTCTGTTTCTCTCATTGATGTGTAGCAGACTCGGGAAGAACCCTGCCCTTACCTTGGTGTCAAGGCTTCCATACCAGCTTCCTGCTAGGAGTTCCCAAAAATTGTTTTGACCTAGATGAAGCATACACAGAACTTTGGTCTAATTAAGGAGATAAGATCTACACACACACACACACACACACACACACACACCACACACACTAATATGTTGTTTCTAATATGTTAATTGTCAAGAGAACAGGTCTCTGTAATATCTCAGGCACCTTGATTTTGGTCCTGGGGGATTTCAGTAAGTGAAGTGGAGTGAGTGCATTGTTGGCAAGGAGCAAAGCTCCAGCAAGCATCAGGGGCAAGAATGTGTCTAATGAATTCTTGGACAACCGGTACACTGGCGTGCTAAAAATACCAATCAAGCACCTTCCATATGTGAGGCACATAGTAAATTCAAAGTAAGGGTGTCCACTGCTCTTGTTCTCAGTGCTTCGATAGAGCAGACTGTGAAATGTCCCCCAACACAACGGAAAGGCTTAGGAGCAGCCTAAGACTTGAAGCTGAAGGCAAGGACAGGGTCCAGGGGTTGACATCTCTCCCAGAACAGCACCCAGATGACATAATCTCAGTGAAGCTGTAGATTGTGTTTAAAGCAAACATTTACAAAGAGGATTGGCATGAGGAGTGTGCAGAGAGCAAGCACCTCCATGCTGCAGTAGATTTAGTGAGCAAAATGGAAAGAGAAGAAGTCAGGGTCAAGCACAAACATGGTTTCAAAGCAAGCCTTCTAGCTCAGGCTGCTGCTATGTTTCCTATTGTCTTGGTGACCATGGCAACAGTCTTCAAGCCCATGGAATCTTCCAGGTTGGTAGATTCTTTGGCTTTTTGAACTTGTCCCGAAATGTTGCTTTGGTTTTCCTCTCCCTGTTTACAGAAGAATGCCATGATCCCTTAGATGCAGTAACAGTTAACAGGCTCTGAGTTATTTTTCAAGGACAAATTATTAATGAGACAGATGTTTTGGTTCTGCATTTCTTTACCTGAGCATGTTTAAGTTCTTGTGGCTTCTCTAAGGGAACTTAGTTTGATTTATAGAAAAGCTGGTAAATAATCACTTATGATGTAAGTGTAAGGCCAGCCAGACATGGTGACACACACCTTTGGTCCCGGCACTTGGGAGACAAAGGCAGAGGCAGGCAGAGGTCAGCCTGAGCAACGAAGTCTCAAAAACCCCAAAGTTCCAACAATGAAGATTCATTCAGATATTTCTGTTCTGTGTTCCAATCACTCTCTGCTAGCTGTGCTTAATAAGGACTGCTTATAAAAGTTCCATCAGCACTCACCATCAGAACACTACATGACTGAATTGAGAGGAAATCCCAGATGCTTGCTCTACTAGAACAACTGTGAAATGTCTATATGATGGACCAGTTCTTCAGCAGCTTCTGGAAGTCATTTGGCCATAGGCTTCAGTCTCCTTCTCTTTAGGACTTCATGAAGCTGTTGTGTAGGGATCCCAGAAGGCAGTAGACCAAGAGAAGTGGAAGAATGACCTACAGCGTGGAGAACAAAGTCCAATGTGATTTTTGTCCTGCAAGGGGGCTCAGACTGGCTTACCTCTAATGAAACTGGTCTTTACTCTGCAACAAAGTGGGGAACTCAGTCTGGTTTGACCTAGGCTCCACTGACTTCCTCTGATTAGCCAGTTGAGTGGACAGTATTTCTCAAGAACTAGCATAGGTGATATGGGAAATAGGATTTGAGGGATGAACTACTGGAGTGGATATAGTCCTGAGGGGAGCAGCTATTGGTTAAGCTCAGGAAGCCCTGCAGAAGATCATAAGTTGTAGGATTCTGCCTTCTCATGCTTCTGTGCCCTCCTGTGAGAACCGATGTAAGCAAGAGAGGAGGGATCAACACAGGCCTGTGTCCAACCAGGGCTTCTGGAGACTAGACTCAGCTATGGCAAGTTTACTTCCAGATTTCCAAAACCACAGGGGTGTCCACTTCTGGTGTGCTAGCCTCTTCCTTCCCCACACTGAGATTTCTACCAATGTAAATCTTTTGTTACAACAGCTCCAGGCCAACAGGAGCAGAGAGCATGTTGCCCCTGGTTTATTCTGGGAGGTGCCTCTGACTCACTGAGAGAATTGGTTGATCTTTTGTACCTCAGTTTCTCCTACTGAGAAAACAAGAGGGTACTTGCCTGTTGCAGATCACAAGGCTGTGGGAAAGTAACTTAATGAGAATAAAGACTATTTACTCACAACTCATCCATTCGAGCACAGTAGTATTTGGACCTGAACATTTATTGTGAGAGAGCCAGCCCATGGTGACCTGACAAATCTTGCCAAGTGAAACCCAACCAATTGTCTCAGTCAATATTAGTTTCTTTCTCTTTCTAAGTTACATTGCATAACAATTGGTTCTATTTATTGAGCAACTCTCATGTGTCAGACACTCTGCTAGACATTATCTTGAATTCTGTTTTTAGATATTTTATTTTATGGGCATGAATGTTACACCTGAATATATGTATATGCATCACATGCATGCCTGTTGCCTGAAGAGGTCAGAGAAGGGTGCTGGATCCCCGAGAGTTGGAGCTACAGATAGTAGTAAACCACCATGTGGGAGCTTGGAACTAAACCTTCATGCACTGCAAGAGCAGCAAAGACTCATAATGGCTGAGCCATCTCTCGGGCCCCTGTCTTGAACACTCATAAGATTGGTTCTCCTTTACACATGTGGAAACTGATGGTCGAGGTATAGGCAGTCTAATAAAGTGAGAGCCTGAAGGATTCTAAGTCAGTTCTGTGTGGCTCCAAAATGATCCCTCTCTACTGAGCCCCATTGGCTCCTGGCTTTACTTCTGAAATTTCTGAGGGCAAATGCAGTCTGCCCTGAAGAGGCAGCTCCTAGAAGGAAAGGCTCCAGCTGAGTTCAGTGCTAAGCAGAGATGTATGTGAGCTGCCTTCTGAGTGATGTAAGGCGTCACCTTTCTCTGCCTTTGGCTACAACATCATCTGAAACTGAACTCCCTTGTCTGTGGAGAAGATGATATATTTCTGGTTTCCAGCCAGCTCAGGAAATGAAAGGTTTGTGTGAGACACACTTGTTCCAAATGGGTCCTTCTTCCCCCACCCCAAATTCCAGGAATGGGGTGAGTCCCTCTTACAGCCCCATCTGACTAAAATTTGGGGGGAAAGGGGAGTTTTGGGTTTCCCAGCATGTAGGCTGTGCTTCCACCCAGCAGAAGGCCCAGTTCCCTGTAATGTGACCTAGCTAGAAGCTGCTAGCTCTGCCCCAGTTCCTACCATGGCAGGTTTACCCTGTGCGGTGTTTTCAGACAGTGGGTGTGGTGCTGATGAGCTGAAGCCCGCCCTGGGCACTGAAACCAGCTTTAGAAGTATTGCTACTTGCCTAATGTGTCAGCTTGCAAAACAATTTCCATGGCTCGCAGCATAGCCAGGCCTGAACTGCTTACGTCCAGCCCTGCAAAGGTTTGCCATTCAGAAACATGTGGATCTGACAAATGCTACCCCAACATAATTATCCAGCATCCCTGAAATATCAATGCCAGGTGTTCTAGATTCTATCAAGTTGACAATCCTAACTGCTGTCGCTTGCTAATTGTACTGCAATTATAGATTGAAGCCACAGAAAAAGTCTCCAGTCACTTAGGCAATGTCAATGCCAGGATCAGTATTGATCTAGGCAGTTCTTTCGGTGGCTGGGCTGCTGTCAACTCCTTTAGCGACTATGATAACAGCCTTTGGTAACTGCTGGTTTTATTGATGTGTTCCAGGATTCAAATGCCCCAAGACTTTAGAAAAGAAATTTTGTGTCATGTGGTCATTGACAATATTGCATATGTGAGGACAGTCCCCATCCACCTGTTTGTGGTAATTGCTACCCCGATGTTGTTTAATGCAAACTTGGTGAGACCAGTGTTTCACGGTACAACTGTAGCCATCGAAGCACAAGAGGTTAGCTACCAGCTGTCTTAGTTTCTCTGACAAAAACAGCTTCAGGGAGAAGGGGTTTACTATAGCTCACAGTTCAAGGTGCCATAGTTCACTGCATCAGGGCAATGGAGGCGGCAGCAGCTTGGACCAGCTGGTCACACCACACCTACAATTAAGCAGACAAAAATGAATGGATTCAAACCAGTGATCAGCTTGCATTCTCCAGTTTATGTGTTTCAGAATTCTCTGCTCGAGGAATGGTCCCACCCACAATTAAGATGGGTCTTCCACAAAAACAAACAAACAAAAATCAACAAAACAAACAAAAAAACAGACAAGATAATTTTCTGCAGGCATGGCCAGAGGGCCATCTTCCTGATGATTCTAGATTCTGCAAGCTGACAATTCACACTTGCTAATTGCATTGAAATCACAAAGACCCAGAAATAGACTCCAATCAGCCTTACCTCGAAAAAATGCAGATTTCATCACACTGAAGCCTTTCTTCAAGCTCATACATCTGGTTGGAAGTCTACCTCTGTATACTCTTGCAGGCTCTTCAGGCAAAGCCATAAAGAGCCTTTCAAACTTTATCTGAAGCTGTTCTCTTAACACCAGGTGTGTCAGGCTCTCTGTTGATGCCAAGACCGTAGTGAGAAGACTTGGTCCTCAGTTTTAGACAGGCATTGAATTGCGTGTTAGGGCCTGGAGAGGTGGCTTGGCAGTTAAGAGCACTGGTTGCTCTAACAGAGGACCAGGGTTCAATTCTCAGCACCCACATGACAGCTCACACCTTCCTGTAACTCCAGTTCCAGGTGATGCAACATGCTCATATATATACGTAGGAAAAATATATGACATATATGTAGGAAAAATACCAATGCATGTAAGAAGAAACATTGAGAAAATTTTTAAAAAGAAAAAGAAACTGCATGTGTTACAAGGACTGTTAAAAGTCTCAGTGTTTAGCAGTCTGAGACTTAACTCTGGGGTAGCCACCCTCTGCAGTATCATCTCAGAATCTCTTTTCCATTTAAGGTAAAGCAGGTTATACCCCAGGTGGGGAGATAACAGTGAGCTCAAAGGTTTAGTGTTTTAAGTTCTTGTGAATTGTGTAAGATTCAGGAAGGACAGAGTATCCAACAACTGCATGAAGACTCAGGAATCAAAGACTTCAGTTTTGTCCTTGTTTTCCCAAACTGATGTATAGAAACAGGGTCGGGTGGAAGGCAGCCTATGGTCTTTGCAGATAGAATCCCAGAGGATGGTGGCTAGGGATTGCGCACAGAAACACAAGATACTGGTAAAGATTGAGCAAAGGGAGCAAACAGTATGACATTGACCAACCCCAGGAATTCTAATAGGGATAGTCATCTTTTCTCCTTGGAAATCCCTTCATGTGTGTGATTGATAGTGTGTCCCCCACCTCTCAAAGTGATTTATTTTTAATTCTATGTCCATGTCGGTGTATGCATTGAGGGGGTGTCTCAGGAGGCCAGAAGAGAGAAATGGAGAACCAGGAACTAGAGGTACAGACAGTTGTAAGCTGCCTCACAAGGATGCTGGGAAGTGAACTCAGTTCCTCTGGAAGAGCATCAAGTCATCATAACCTCTGAGCCATCTCTCCAACACTTGCTTATTTCTCTTTGTGACTTGTATTTCTCAATAATGCAGATGAGGAGATAAGGGCTGGACTTATTCTTTCATTCTAGTTACATAAAATTTTTAGTCCACAGGGAGTGATTTTTATTAGTAGAGGTAAATGCTAATGGTAGGTAACTAGATGGTTAAATGGTTTAGGTGGAAACCAGCTGTCCAAGGTGGATGGTGCCATGGCCCCTGCTCAGGATAACCAGTAAAGGAACCTCTTCATAGTGGTATAGAACCACTGAGCATTGAGTAGGATGCGGGTCATATGCAACTTCTCACCTCACTCACATGATGACGTCGCATCCCAGTGTCCAAATTCAGGACACGAACTCAGCCCACCTGCAAAGGCACCAACTATACAATACAGCCTAGAGATTATATCCTCCAACTAGACTGTTAAGGCTCTGGAAGTTTTATTGAAAGATATACACGACAGAAAGAAACAAACAGGGGCTGGAGAGATGGCTCTGTGGTTATGAGCACTTGTTGCTTTTCCAGAGGACCTGAGTTCAGTTCCCAGCACCCAGGGATATTTCTAGGCTGTTTTGCCTGAAATAATTTTTTCTTTTATAGCTTGTACTTTTCTGTTAAAACTTTCTGCTGCTTTAAATACTGCTGTGTATGCCTCTAGGTGTTTTTCAGTTTTAGAAGCTGAGATGATTACCTCTAGTTGTTCACAAGCCCACTAATCACCTAAATAGAACCCTCGATGCTTGGAAGGGTTTCTTCAGGTGACAGCTTGCAAACAGCCTCTAATTAGCACATGGGTTAACTATCATTTGCACACTGTTTCCCTTCTGGGGGCCTTGAAGGAAAGTGTTATGATAGAACATTCAGTCAGCCTTGGTGGGAATACAGGATATAAAATGCAATATTACTGATATGAGAAATAACTAATAATGATAACCTATATTTAAGTGGTGTAAGCCCTGACAATTATCTCTTGCAGTATCTTGCCTCTCAGGCCCAGGACATCCTGAGGATAAAAATCACATTCCAACACATGGAGGCACCCATGGTGCTGGCCACAAATGAGGCAGAGGAGGGTCTTGTTATCCATCAAGGAGAGGAGAGGCCCTTGGGCCTGAGAGTGTTAGATGCCCCAATATAGGAGAATGCCAAGGAGGGAAGACGAGAGTAGGTGGGTGGGTGGGTGGGTGGGAGAATACCCCCACAGTGGCAGGGGGAGGGAATGAGGAGGTTCCAAAGGGGAGATCTGGAAAGGGAAACATTTGAAATGTAAATAAAATATGAAAAATTAAAAAAAAATAAAATGGACTCTAACAAATCAGTAAAACTAAAAAAAAAAAAAAAAAACCACATTCTAGCATTTTAAGTTCTGGAAAACTCTGGTAGGCTCATAAGCAGTATATACACTGAGTATACAGTGTTCTTCTTAAAATTAATTTAAAATTATTGTTTGATAACTTCATACACATACATATTTTGATAATATCCCCAATTCTCCTCTTTGATTTCTTTGCTACTTCTTCTGAAATCCTTCCCAACATCTCATTTTACTACTTTCATGACTTAAAAAAATAACCTACTCTGCTTAACTGTGGTTGTACCATGTGCACAGTGGATGTGGAGTCTTTACTGGGTCATAGGCAGCTCACTGGTGGCTTCACTTATGAAGCAAAACTCACTCCCCTCCCTCAGCAGCCATCAGCTACCAACAGCTTCTCAGGTAGGAGTGGGGAAGCATGTGTCCCTCTCCTCTCTATAATGGGTTCTTTACTGTGTCAGATAATCGTAGCAGCTCATGAGTTCATGAGTGCAATGCCATCCTGTGTTCAAAAGAAAGTGTTTTACAGCACTTCTCCCATCTGTCTGCCCCTTCTTCTGAAATATCCTCTGGGCCTCAGGGTGAGGTATGATATCTTGTTTAGGGCTGAATGCTCAACACTGGTAAGTGTAAAATGTTCTAATTCCTTCTTCCAGGTTCTATCAGACAAAATGACCACCTTGTGAGGACTTGAAAGAAATTTGGAGTGAAAATTCAAATATCACGTGGACCCTACAATGGAACAATCAAAATAGTGTCTATCAATCCGACTTGTATTATCTTTAAGGTGTGACTCAAATATGTGTGGAGCTATTTGGAGTCAGGAGCCTATGTCTGAGTTTGTGTGACTACTTGCTATTCCAGGCCTGTGGAACCTTGTACTATACAAATGAATAATAATGGCTATCATCCTTGCTTCTCCGGAAAACCTGTTGTGAAGTTCAGTAGGATCATGGGTCCTCTTGTGTCAGGCAAAGATTGTCACAATGTCAATATTGCTAATTAATAATTAATGGGTCTGGCGATTGATCCAGGGTCTTGCCTATGCTAGGAAAGCACTCTACCATTGAATTATATTTCCAGACCCTTTTAAACTTTTATTTGGGGCCATGTCTCATACATTGATCTGGTTGGTCTTGGTCTTGCAATCTTCTTGCCTCAGAGTCCTTCCCAAGTGATTGGGATGCACCACTTCATGTGACTTAGATTATTTCCATCATCCCCTTACTGCTGCCTACTCCAAAGCCAGAAGCCATACAGTTTCATTTGAAAAACTGAAGGATACTTTTTATATCTATATTAAAATCACCCAATTAATCCTATATTGTGATCCTAGGTGACTAGAGTTTGGGTGACTGTGGAAATGACTTTAGGTATGATGGTACGGCGTCTGTTGAGCTATGACTATGACATGGAAGGCCTTGAGAAGAACACATATGATTTAGGACACAGATCTTCCTCATGTGGACACTGGGCTGTTCTCTTGTTTACAAAATCATGGGTTTTTAGATTGGAGGAGACTGTTGAGTTGAGCTAGTCTGCATTTTCAGGCCTTTTAGAAACCCAGTCCGTCTCTGACATTTATCATATTCCTTAGAAACATGAGCATGTCACCTCACTAGCTCATCCCCATTGTTTGACATTTCTAGTTCTTGCAATAGCCTATCAACTTTTGACCCCAAACTGACTTAGGTTTTTGCTGTCAATGACTCTTTGCTCACTCTGCTCACTTATTTTTTAAATTCAAAATATTTGTTTTTATTACTTATAATTAGGTGTTTGTGTCTGCATGTAAATATATGCACATGAATGCAGGTGCTCTTGGAGGCCAGGGTGTTGTAGACATGTATGTATCTGGAGCTAGAGTTGAGTCACCCTATGTGGGTACTAGGAACTCAACTCAGGTCCTCTACAAAAACAGTACTTTTGTTTTTTAAAATTAATTCATCTACTTTACGTCCCATCGCAGACCCCCCCTCCCTCTTCTTCTCCCAGTCCCCTCCCCTCCCCATCCTGTCCTCCCCCTCTCCTCAGAAAAGGCTCAGCAAAAGGGAGGCCTCCCACGTATATCAACCTACACCAACATATCAAGTTGTAATAGGTCGAGGTGCATCCTCTCTCACTGGGCTAGACAAGGCAGCCCAGCTAGGGGAAAGGGATCCAAAGAAGGCAACAGAATCAGATATAGCTCTCACTCACTGTTAGAAGTCCCACATGAAGACCGAGCTGCACAAATGTTACTGTGCTGAGGGCCTAGGTCCGTCCCATGTATGCTCTCTGTTTGGTGGCTCAGTCTCTATGGGCCCCTAAGGGCCTATGTTAATTGATTCTGTGTGTTTTCTTGTGGTGTGCTTGACCTCTCTGGCTCCTTCAAACCTTAGTGCCCCATTTTCATAGAATTCTCCAAGTTCTACCTAATGAAGAAGAGTACTGTTTAGTAGTCACTAAGCAGTCTCTCTGCCCCAAAAGAAGCTGTATAACAGGCACTGTTTCAAACTTGTATCGTTTAGAAGAGGCCAGGTTTAACAGCTGAGTTATTTTTCTAGCCACCTCTCTTTTACATTTATTTAGCTCTAGCTCTCTTCTTCTTCTTCTTCTTCTTCTTCTTCTTCTTCTTCTTCTTCTTTTCTCTCTCTCTCTCTCTCTCTCTCTCTCTCTCTCTCTCTCTCTCTCTTTCTCTCCCACATTGTTTATATACATATATGAAGATCAGAGGCAACTTGTACAAGTTGGTTCTCTCCTTCTACCATATGGGTACTGGCAATATAACTCAAGTCATTAGCAAGAAGCAAGTTAGGACCTACTGGTCCTAACATAAAAATCTGGAGATGAGATCATCTATATCCAATGGGAAATGTCCTTTAAAGAATAGGGATGAGGGCTGGAGAAACAGCTCAGCACTTAGGAGCAATGGATTTTCTGCTAGAGGACCAGTGTTCAAGTTCCAGGAGCCATTTAACTGTCTGTAATGCCACCTCCAGGGGATTCATGATACCAGGCATGGATATGGTGCACATGTATATGCATGTAAGCAAAATACTCATATAAATAAAGTAAAAACATCTTTTAAAAAGAATATGGATAAGCTGGTGTGCTGGCACATGTTTCATCTTTGCAGCTAGAGGCAGAGGTAGATCACTGTGAATTTGAGGCCAGCTTGGTCTTATATAGACAGTTCTAGGACAGCCAGGGACATCCTGAGAGACCTGTCTCAAAATCAATCAAACAAACAAACATAAAAAGAGGGATAGGTTATAGCTCGTCGGTGGAGAACATTCTCAGCAGATGCCAAGGCCTTCGGATGGAAAAGACAGAGATAAGAAGGGGAGGAGACATGGAGGAAAAGGGTATGTGATGAGGGCGACGTGACTTTCAGCCACCAGTTTAAGATTGCCAAAGATCACCAGCCGCCATCTCTTCTACTACAAGGTAAGAAAGAGGCATGAAGCTGGGTCTCCCTCAGGGCTTACAGAAGGGACCAACCCCAGCAATCCCTTGACTTAGCCTCCATCAAGTGTAGGAGAAAGGTTCAGTTGCTTTAAGCCATCTAGACTGTAGGTAATTTGGGAGGGCAGCCCTGGCAACTGATACAGTGCTGATCTGAGTGAACTTTGCAAAGACCAGTGATCTGAGCACACCAGCCCACTTCATTATCTTTCAACAGCCTTGTCTAGGCAGAGCCCGTGGGGCAGGGAGGCTTTGAGGAAAACTGTGCTGGCCTATGTGCTACCAGCTGCCAGCCTTGGGATTCCTCTCCCTGAAGCCTGGGACTTGATCATACCAGATACCATTTAATTCTTAGCAGCAGAGGGAAATAAGAGAGCTGCTACCTGTTGCTGGAAATGTTAAGAAGAAGGAATAGCACACGTTCCCATGCTACACCCTGGTTCTCTCAGCCCCGGTGGGCTGGCCAGCCATGCACTGGCGAGCAATGGCCAAGCTCCACCCAGCTCACTAGGTTCCCACTGTCGGGTCGATTCCATGCCAGCCCCATGCTTCAATACCCCCATGGCCTCTGTGGTGCACATCAGGCAAAACCACACTTTGCCACTGTACCTTTCTCTCTGGAACCCAGATGAGCCGCCCTCGTGAAGGAAAATGCAACACAAACTTAGCTCAGAAACAATAGTAACTCAATCTCTGGGAGCAGCAACTAAAACCTAATCTTGTAAGCCTTATCAAAATCTGATTCCTCTGGTGGCAAATCTTTGCCATGATCTAGTAGTTATATCTTAACTATATGCTGTCTTGTTCCAAAAAAGACCTTTTCTTTCTCTTCCTTCTCTCTTCCCCTATATGACCCGGAAGTCCCTCCTCCTCCCCCAGTGAATGGCTGCTTTACTCATTAGAGGATTAGTTCACGAGAAGTCAGATGAGTATGTAACTCACTCCTTGTCTGAAGCCCCTCCCAGGAGGGCGGAGTTAGCATCAAAATACAAACAGCTCCAGGGCTACCCACAACAGCTACTCAGCCCAGGAGCCATTGTGCTGGATGCAGAAGGTGAAGAGGGGACTCCTCATCATTTTTCTGTCCCCATATCTTTACTGCAATGAAGACCTCTCTGTCAATACATTTGTGCCATGGTTACTTTCATGTGCTTGGTTTCATGGGCATTTCCCTGTAGCCACTGAGAAGAGGGGAGCGAGGCTTACAGATGGAGTCATGGAACACATGGGTGGACAGGGAAGGAGCAGGAGAACCAGACAGAGAGAGGGGAAAAGGATGGAAGGCAAGTGGAAAGGAGTCTGAAACAGTGCGGGATCTCCATGGCCAGGAAGCAGCTGTGGGCTGCAGGGACAAGCCGCTGGAGGAGAAAGCTCTCTTCCCTTCAAGAGCTCCTTCAGAGGCAGGCAAAGTGTCTTCCCAACCACATGGCAAAACCAATAAGACCCATGGACTGTGAAAAAGGTTCCCTCCTGGAACCTGAACATTCAGCAAGAGGTGGTTTTGAGGAAACTGTCTTTCACCACAACTGTCCAATATAACAGGGCTTTGCAATGCAGTGAATGACTCTGTCATCTGCAGTACCGCATGGAGAAAGCCTCTCTCTTGTACTGTGTCATTGCACTGTAGGCCTGCTGGGCCAGCGGAGCCTCCTTATGCTCATCAGTACTTTGGGAGTTGGTTCTCGGGCACTGGGCAGCCTGGCTTTGTGGGTGTAACCACTCCGTGGTTATCCTCAAGAGGACCTGGCACTTCTACAGGAGGCCTGTTCTCAGCTGATCTGACACACCACATTTGTTGATTTGCACACATAAGATGAATCTCCCTCTTTCCCCTCGCTCCCAGAGCCTCATCAATTAGAACCACTTTGTTCTTTGCATCCTTCTGCTGAGCAGTTTGGGAATTGGTGAGCAGGGCAAAGAAAGGGAGGTTGTGTTTGTAGGCAGTGGCACTGGAGGCCTGGCTGCTAATGAAGGCTCCCTGAATGGTTCGATTGTGCTGCTGTTTATATAGTTTTGATTTTAATTTGCATCCGTACCAGGCTCGGCTCCCAAGAGTCATTCAGCTGTATTTGGAGGCAAACCTGCCAGCTTATTGGCTGCTAAGAAACTGATGTGGGCCTCCCCTCCCCCACTTTTATCATGTGTTGTTAATTGTTTGTAGATTACGGGGAGGAAGAAAGACTCTACAGAACCAGAGAAGCTTCTTCTCTCACATGGCTGGATCATATGGGATAAAGCTTTTCTGTTAGAAGGCTGAAGTTAGGGACGAGGAGACAGAGGGTCAAAGAGCCAAGATGAGTCTCTTGAAGACACGAGAACTCTACCGGGTTGTTTCTCCTCCAGTGAATGCCCATTCCTTATTTTCTTGGTTTTCCTGAAACATGCCTGCAGACTTGGACTTGAGAATCACTTCTAGTCCACTATTCTCTTTGTAAGTAAATCACAATTAGCACCCAAGGCCCCATACAATGCAGTAATCTGGGTCTTGCTGATGGCTAGTGCCATTCCCAGTTTCCTCTCCAGTGTTTCTCACCACTGTAAGCTAATTCTATTCCACGCTTCTGCTTAGGCCAGGACTCTTCCTGGAAGTCCCCTCCTGCCTGTCCAGCCTCATCTCTATGTCCTCCTGAATGCTCCAGCTCACATTGTTCTCAGTATGTGCTTCTTAAACGTGGGTTCTGCAAACAATCAACGAGACAGAATAAGGAGTTAATCCACGGCGTATGCCACCAGAGCCCAAGAAGATTCCAGTGAGAAGCAAGATAACTGAAGAACAAAACCAAACCTCTGTTTTTCTAACCAAGGTCTAGAGGAAGAAAGCAACAGTGTCTGCTGCAAAGGAGTGCAAAGCTGACAGCTCAAAACTGAATGTGCAGCTTGCAAAGGTACTGGACACAAGAAGAGCCTGCCAGTTCTGATGAATACGGACTTGGCTATCGTTCTCCAGCCTGTATCACCACCTCAAACCTACCGCTCTACACTTCTAGACTGGAACCTGCTTGCTGCAGGGGTTACCTCTGTGCCTTTTCCAGCACTAAGAAAGCCCTTCCTCCCCTGGCTTGGTGAATTCTTATCCTCCAGCCCCAGCACAAGGTACATCTCCAGGAAGTGCTTCTCAAGCTCCCCAGTGCTTCTTCCCCCGCCTCTCCAAGCCTTCTGTGGCTCTTCCAGGATCTCCTTGGCTTCTCTCGAGATCTAGGGACTGTTGAATGGAGCTGCCCCTACTGCCAGACTACTGATTGTTATGGCTATGCCTAGTGAAGGCTGGAGCCTTGGGGTGGAAATGAAGGATACAGTCAGTGTTTTCCCTCTCTGGGCCCTTTACCTTTCGTAGCTACAGTTCCCTGCTATGTACTGGGCCCAAGGTCCCAGGTGATTGAATAAAGTCATGTTGATAAGTTGGACGTAGAAAAGTGGGGAACATGGTACAGAATTGACATATGCACTGGCTAACAGAAATGTAATGTGATCTGGGTGTGACAGTTCATACCTATAACCCTGCACTTGGGAGACTGAGGCAGGAGGATTGCCCCAAATTCAAGGCCAGCTGGGGCTACAAAGTGAGAGTCTGTTTTTTTTTTTTGTTTGTTTGTTTAAAAAAAGGAAGTATTAGCCCGGCAGTGGTGGCGCACGCCTTTAATCCCAGCACTCAGGAGGCAGAGGCAGGTGGATTTCTGAGTTCGAGGCCAGCCTGGTCTACAGAGTGAGTTCCAGGACAGCCAGGGCTATACAGAGAAACCCTGTCTCGAAAAAACAACAACAACAACAACAAAAACCCCAAAACAAACAAAACCAAACACACAAAAAAATGAAGTATTAATATATAACATGAACCACATTTTAGATTTTTCAGGTAGGCAGTTTTAAACTTAAAGAGGTAAATTCCTGTTCATATGGATGTATAGTGGTCTCAAACAGAAAATAATGTCATCATCTCCTAGGCAGGGGTACTCAGAATCCTAGAAAACATAAGAATCCAAGAAGGGAACTAGCTTCCCAGACCCTTTGGTTTCTTAAGGGACAGATGGCAGTCTGCTGCTGAGGTCTCACTGGGCAGTGACTCCAGAAAGCAGGCAGGGAGCCTCTGATGGCCATACTCCCGTCTCAGAGGCCCTTTGTGTAGTAAGAAGATCTGAGCCTTCTGCAGTCAAGTCCTAGAATTACAAATCCAGGTCATTTATAGCACACAGGAGATAGGGACGTTCCAAGGGTCTAACAGGGCCCCTGGGACAGGTGGCATCTGCTCTTGTGCATGTGAGAAGGTTGAGCCGGATGAGATGGAGGCTGAGAGAGAGAGCAAAAAGGAGACAGATCAAGCAACCACTGCGTGTAGGCAGAGCGGCAGCTTGCTAGTCATGTCTCCTGCCTCAAAGGAGCAAGATGGCGGTAAAGCAGCAGCTAAAAAGCTGGCAGGCAGGCTATCTTTTGTACATGCTGATCAGCCTTCCATAAGTCTTTATTAAAGCGATACTACTGTAATTAATAGTCACCAATGTGGTCTTTCTATTTTTAAGCCACACAATGTCTCAAATAAGAGTAAGGGCCAACATAAACGTGGACATTAATAAGCTGAAACGGTTCTGATTGGGCAATTCTGATTCACAGCCATTTAAAAATTATTTTATACAGTTATAAGATACGAGCGGTCTTACTGTTCTCACGTGTGACACAGTAGTGCACTGTGGTCCCCACCACCCCACTTAAGGAGTACTATTAAGTACAAATTGAAGTCCTCAAATGCCAGCCTGTCCGCCCCTCCCTGGCTGACTAGCTCTCTTCTCCATCTCCCCCCTCCCCATTTGCTGTGTTAGACTTATAGCCCATGACCTTATGTACTTTAGGCAAGCGTTCTACCACTGAGCTATGCTCCTGCTTCTTGTTTGCGACAGGGTCTTATTGTGCATTAGGATGTCCTTGAACTTGTTGAATTGCTTCAGCCCACCAAGCAGTAGATTATAGGTGTCCACCACTGTGGGGTGGATGGATAGATAATGGATAGATCAGATAGATAGGTGAGTGATAGAGCCTTACAATGGGAACTGTTTTAGACCATATGGAAACTCCGAAATTTAGTGATTAGCTGTCCAAGCTGACCCAGGTGTCTTAGTTTGGGTTTTATTGTTGTGAAGAGCCATGGCCAAGGTAACTCTTATAAAGGTAAACATTTAATTGGGGCTGGCTTACAGTTTCAGAGGTCTAGTCCATTTTCATCCATGGCAGGAAGCATGGCATTGTGCAGGCAGACGTGGTGCTAGAGGAGCCAAGAGTTCTACATTTTGAACCAAAGGCAGCCAGAAGGAAACTGGAATCCACACTGGGTGGAACTTGAGCAAAGGAGACCTCAAAGTCCACCCCCAAAGTGACACACTTCCTCCAACAAGGCCACACCTCCCAATAGAGCCACACCCCATGAGACAAGCATTTAATTCCATGAGTCTATAGGAGCCAAACCTATTTAAACCACCACACCATGAAAGTCAATGTTGCAATTCCAGTTTAAGTCTGAAGCTTAGGACCAGGAGCTCATATGTAAATCTCACTATCAATGTTTTTTCCATGAGTTTGAAGGTAGGCATGAAGCAAAAGGGCAGATTCCTGGTTCTTCTGCCTTTTTATATTTAGGGTAGGGGCAGATAATGATTGCTGGCCCTGGAAAAGGTTCTGTGCTACCTACACTGCTTCAAGTGCTAATTTCATCCAAAAACACACTCACATACACACCCAGAAATAATGCTTAATCTAGGATCTTCCCACCCTTAAAATAGAGTCTCCCTAGCCTGGCTGTGAGCTCATGGTCTACCCGCTGCTGCTGGAAGACAGGCATGCCCATCATCACATGCAGGGTTTCCAGAGTTCGTGGGAGAGGAGTTTCTTTGTGAAGAGGAATAATATGAGAGTAAACATTTCCATTCTTGTAACCATTGGATCACTCTGGGCTCAGTGTTCAGGATGATGAGAGCCACTAACCCTCTGTGGAATGCGGACCTCATGCAGAAGAGCCTAAATTAAACAGAATGACAGGACAGGAATGGAAAGTTACAGACAACTGAGATAGCAGCAGCAGAGACAGTTTCCTCTCATTTCTACTTTTCAAACAATGGACCCAATTTACTATAATTAGGTTCTTTATGGACAGGTATCTTAAAACAGGATAATAACCCAAGCATTTAAGAACAAAACATAGCTGTTTATAATTAAAACATGCCCCCTCCCCCGCTCAATAAATTTCCTACCATTAAATACAGCATTGTGAATCTTATAGAGGGAGTTGATAATGTAGACCTGATAGGAAAGGCCTGGACTTGGCTGTTCAGGTCCATGCTTCCGTCTGGACTGACTCCCAGGATACACCTGGAAGCCCTCCCAGTGTCTTGGGTCTGACTTTGTGCTCCTTTGAAATTTCTTCTTCTCCTAGAAATTGTCCCAATTCCTCTGGACATGGCGTACTTTCCCCAGATCCTCTTCAGGACTAAGGCATTTGTTGCCCCAGTTGCCACTGTATTGGCAATTAGTGATATCCATGGCTATGTCCATCTCAGGATGGTCTCTTTGTGGAAGTCCAGATAGACAAAGTTACAGCCTCTTTCCAGAGACTTGAGATGACAGGTCCAGGTGGAAGTCCATAGACCCATATTCTTTCCGCATTTAAGGACATTTCTGAAGGGTCCTTTCAAGTCAATTCCCGTGACAGCATCACATCCCAGCTTCTCTCTCTGCTCAATTTTGTCTTCACAATAGGTAGTATTCTGAGGGGTCTCAGAGCCTCTTCTAGCCCCAGGAAGCCTGACCTGAAGAGTATCAGTCATTTACTTTTAGAAATTACTAGAAGTAAGAATCCCGGTATACCTGTAACTGACTCAGTTACAAGGAGATGAAAACTGACCCTACTCAAACAAATAAGCAGAATCAAGAAAGAAATGAGATTTTCAGCAAAACTTCAGGCTGGAGGAAATGATAGGGAGAGGTCAGTGTCTAGGTGGGATTGTCTTTCTCTCTGCCTGTCCAGTTCCCAGCCTGGTTTCTTAGACCCCTGCAGGGAAGGCAGATGGAATGAGTTTTTGAACAGCCAAGAGCCATGACAATTTCTTTTACCTTTTCATTTTAAAATTGTACAAGTGATAGGCAATGGTTAAGAGCACTGCCTTTCTTACCTAGGACTCTGATTCCATTCCATGTTCCACAAAGCAGCTCACGAACTTTGTAACCCTGATTCCAGGGGATCTGTTGCTCTCTTCTGATCTCCCTGGACATCAGGCATACATGTACACATACATATATGCAGGCAAAACACTCATACACATAAAGAAAGATAATATTTTTTTTGTAAAAGCACACACTTTAAAACTTGACATGCTCCAACTGTCCTCTAGACCTCAATTCGTGTCAATCTCATGACTAATGCCCAGTGTAAAATTGAATATAAGAATTATTAATTTAGTATTTCAAAACCATGTTTTTAAATTTTGTTTATTATATGTTTCATTATTCTGAATTTTGGATTGCCATATGTCTTAGTCCGGGTTTCTATTCCTGCACAAACATCAAGACCAAGAAGCAAGTTGGGGAGGAAAGGGTTTATTGAGCTTAAACTTCCATGCTGCTGTTCATCAGCAAAGAAAGTCAGGACTGGAACTCAAGCAGGTTAGAGATTAGGAGCTGATGCAGAGGCCATGGAGGGATGTTTCTTACTGGCTTGCTTCTCCTGGCTTGCTCAGCTGGCTTTCTTATAGAGCCCAAGACTACCAGCCTACAGATGGTACCACCCATAAAGGGCCCTCCCCCTTGATCACTAATTGAGAAAATGCCTTACACCTGGATCTCATGGAGCATTTTCTTAACTGAAACTCCTTTCTCTGTGATAACTCCCAGCTTGTGTCAAGTTGACACAAAACCAGCCAGTACAATTGACCCCTTGTCAACTTGACACACAAACACATCACCAATAAGCCTCGACCCTTACTTCCTTATTCATCCCCAAGATCTAAATAACTTTACAAGTCCCACAGTCTTGCATATTAAAAGTGGATCACCACTTGGGGCAGAGCTCTTGCTCCCAGCTGATGCTGACTCTCTTCCCTTTGATTTAGCCTCATATACCTGCAGGGCTTTATTCATTGCCGAGATACTAACAACTATGACATGTTAACCTGGGGCATTAGACCAGGAATTCCATACAAGACTCAGGTGAGAAATGGCTGTTTGAGTTTCAGTTTGTCCTGTCTTCAGTCCCTTCTTGAAAATTCAGGCTTTGTGTATGGTGTATCTCTATAGGAGTGCAAATATGGATGAAGGACAGAAGTCTAGAGTGATCTTCTCCACCAAGCCTCGCTGCAGAGCCTGTCGTAGAAGGCAGGAGGTTCTACTGAGGCCCATGGTAGAATCCTGAGACTGGCTTCTGTGTTGGTTTTGCCTTTGTTCAGCTGTGGATGGGCACAGTGAGTATACCAAGTCCCAAGTCCCATCTCTGAATGGACCATTTTATTACCTAAGGCTAGCTGCCTGGTGGACCACCTCTAGAAAACAGTAGAGGGAGGCTGGTACACAATTTGAAGGGTCCAGTACAAAGTGAAAGTAGGCCATTGATCTAAAACTAGGCAAAAAATTTCAGTTAAAGGTATCATCTCCTCAAAATATCTTATTTTGCAAAGTAATAGAAACAACGTTGCATGATTAAACTACACGTAGAAAAGCAGAGTCTCACCCAACATGTGGACAAGGGTGTGGCATCGTCAGGCTTTCTCTGACTTGCTTGTTTTGCAAATTCACTTATTATGTCCTAAGTTTTATTTCAGTAGCTTACTTTTCAATTGATATTAATTGAAAGTGATATTAGTCAGTCTTGGCAAACGCAAGACCTCGAATGATGTTTGGTAGATCTTAAGAAGGTACATGGAAATCTGAGTTTAATTTGAATTATCAATGTATGCAATTGTGTTTTTATATTTTGGTCTTTCTTTTAAGAAATCCAGGAAAGTGGCTGGCTGTGTTGTTCCACATCTTTAGGTTGTGAGTACAAAGCCAGTCTGAAATACAGAGTGAGACCAGAACACACTGAATTCATGGGTGATGTTTTCAAAAAAGAGAAGGAAGAAAGGAACAAACAAGCAAACAACAAAAAAGGTTTCACTATTTGCATATAATTAAGGATGCCTGCTCAGGTGTAATTGCTTTATCTTCTATGGCATAAAATCCATCTTAATTTAAATTTTAGATAGGGTCTCAGTAGATGTCCACATTGGCCATAAGCCCATGATCCTCTTTCCTGAGGCTGCCACTACCCTGGCTTTAGATTGTATTTCTTGCTAAATCTGTTCATGTGAAGCCTCATGTAAAAACGGTGGTGTTCTTTCATTTTAGTTTCTCTTTCTAAGCCTGCAGATATTAGCATTATGGTGATGTATCAGTTTCCCAAGCCTGAAAATCTAAAGTCTTCAGAGGACTCAACTCCTCTGGATTCATTACAGCGTCTGTGCAAATGCCTTTATTTTGTAGCAATTAACCGACAAGCTTACTCTGAACACTGGCGGTTTCTACCCCGTTGTTCACACGAGGCACCCTGAGAATTATTATTGGCACAGATGGAGCAAGGATAGACTCCTGGGAGGTATACTGCTTCCCTCTGTTGCCTGGGAACCTCCACATAAGCTCTTTTCCCTTTTCTGGAGGATTGGGGGTAGGGGTGGTCACTACTGCCACCCTATCCCACCCCCACAGTCCCCACCCCATTACTAGCTGGGACTCAGGTTTGGGCCTAGCACACTGTCCACTGTGCCCCATAGGACTGAACCTGTGTCAGTACACTAGCTTGTCTGTAGCTCACCTACCTGTCTCCCACCAGTCATCAGATCCCACAAAACACAAGCTTGAAGAGAATCTATTAAGAATATCAAAATATCCATTCCTCTGTGGAGGGACATCTGGGTTGTTTCCAGCTTCTGGCTATTATAAATATGGCTGCTATGAACCTAGTGGAACATGTGTTTTTATTACATTTGGAGCATCTTCTGGGTATATGCCCAGGAGTGGAATAGCTGGGTCCTCAGGTAGTACTATGTTCATTTTTCTGGGGGTCCGCCAAACTGATTTCCAGAGAGGTTGTATCAGCTTGCAATCCAACCAGCAATGGAGGAGTGTTCCTCTTTCTCCACATCCTCGCCAGCATCTGCTGTCACCTGAGTTTTTGATCTTAGCCATTCTGACTGGTGTGAGGTGGAATCTCAGGGTTGTTTTGATTTGCATTTCCCTGATGACTAAGGATGCTGAACATTTCTTTAGGTGCTTCTCAGCCATTCGAGTTTCCTCAGTTGAGAATTCTCTGTTTAGCTCACTTCCCCATTTTTTGATAGGGTTATTTGATGTCCCTCCACAGAGGAATGGATACAGAAAATGGGGTACATTTACACAATGGAATACTACTCAGCTATTAAAAACAATGACTTCATGAAATTCGTAGACAAATGGATGGATCTTGAAAACATCATTCTGAGCCAGGTAACGCAGTCACAAAAGAATGAACATGGTATGTACTCACTGTTAAGTGGTTATTATCCTAAAAGTTTGAAATACCCAAGAGTCACTTTGCAGGAACAGTAGTACTGAGTATGAGGTCCCAGATGGAGGGCTTGGAGAAAGAACTGAAGGAGCTGAGGGAGTGTGCAGCCCCAGGGAGGGAGCAACACTGGCAACTGGCCTGACCCCCCATACTTCTGGAGACTGATCCACCAACTAAAGAATACACATGGAGGGACCCATAGTGCTGGCCACAAATGCGGCAGAGGAGGGTCTTGTTGGCCATCAGGGGGAGGAGAGGCCCTTGGGCCTGAGGGTGTTAGATCCCCCAGTATAGGAGAATGTCAAGGAGGGAAGACTAGAGTGGGTGGGGGGTGTGCTGGGGGGTGGGTTGGAGAATATCCCCATAATGGCAGGGGGAGGGCGGAGGGAATGGGGAGGTTCCAAAGGGGAGATCTGGAAAGGGGGAAACATTTGAAATGTAAATAAAATATGAAAATAAAAATAAATAAATAAATAATAATAAAAAAAAAAGAAAAAAGAAAAACCATATACAGAGACCCACCCAAAAAAAAAAAAAAAATCAAAATAGCTGGGCAGTGGTGGCGCAAGCCTTTAATCCCAGCACTTGGGAGGCAGTGGCAGGCAGATTTCTGAGTTCGAGGCCAGCCTGGTCTACAGAGTGAGTTCTGGGACAGCCAGGGCTACACAGAGAATCCCTGTCTGGAAAAACCAAAAAAAAAAAAAACAAAAAACAAAAAAAAAATTCAAATAGTTTCCTCAGAGAACTGAGCCTATGTGACTATGCAGTTTATGAGCCATATTCAGGACATGTATTCAGCTCTCAGTGGGGTCTCTTTGTATTGCAACTGGAAAGCAGTCTCAGTCAGGGGACCCATGAAACTCTGGAGCATGTTCTAAAAATAGACCCTCTGCTTGCCTGATGTAAAAATGCAAGTATCTTCCTGATAGACAGTCTGGAGGGCTTATTCTTTTGTTTTCTTTTTTGTTTTATGTTTCCCCATTCATAATACAGGCCAGGCATAGTGTGCTGGGCTGAGGTGTACGGAGGGCAGGTCTATTCTGCCTCCTCTTTCTATACAGTCAGTGTAGGAACACAGCCTGTGGTAAGCACAAGGAGGCAGGGCTTATTCTTGAAATTATATTCTGACCATGTCTTATTATTTTCTCCATCCTTAACTCAAGATCTGGTGACCTTGGCCTTGTGAGAGGTTACTCCTGCATGTGGAGAGATCATTGTTAGGTACCAGCTGACGGATCTCACTGATAACGATGCCCTGGTGTTCATGCTGCCAACAGTGCAGAGGGGGCAGCGGCACTGGCTTCAGTGCATCCAACAGAAGAGATGAACAGCCAATGGATGGAACCCAGACCTGTCTTTATGTCTAGGCAAGACATTTGTTTGACTCTAAATAAGTGCTTTCTTTACCCTTGCACTCAAAATTCCTGAAGACACTGTTAGGCTTTGTCTCTTCCCAGGATTCCAAAATAATAAGACATGGTCAGCTGTTAAGCTACAGCCTTGGGAAGATTCTGTAACTATTTTTTCATGACAAAATCAATGCATATTTTTAGATATATTGATTTAAAACATAAGAATAAGTGAGAATAAAGCAGCTCACAACTGTAACTTCAATCTTAAGTGACCGTCCCAGCCCAGGTGTGTAAGGCTTAATCCACAGTCACTGCACTGTCAGGAGGTTGTAGAGCTTCAGGAAACAGGGTCCAGGCAGAAGTCTGGGTTACTGGGGCATGCCCTTAGGGGGAATCCTGAGACTCCACTCTCTTGTTTGCACCCAGTTCATGAAATGAACTGCTTTCCTGTGTCCCCACTATGGTGCTCCAGATCTCTACAGCGCTCTAAAACTGTGAGCCAGAATGAACCTCCCCTTTCTCTAAGCTGGTCCTCTCTTTACTTTGTTATAAGCACAGAAACTAATGCATCAGACAGACACACCTACCATCAGACAGACACACCCATGTGATGGAGATAATCATGCTAGCATCAGCACATGCTTCAGACTTCCTGTTTAGTTTTCTGTTTGTATCTCAGAAAACAAATAGTGAGATACAGGGTTTGACACAGTAAGCACTCACATATCCAATATCTTTAATGATTAAATATTTCTGTTTTATCCTACTTGCTTCAGAGTGTTTTGTATAAAAGAAGTAAAATATTACTGATAAAGTTCATGTCCTCTTGGTGTCTCACTTAAACCCCATTTTCCTTCTCTTCAAAGGATACCTTCTACTTTCAATCTCAGTCTCTTCCTTACTCCCTGCTTCCCTCCCTCTCCCTCCTTCTCCCCTGTGAGAGTGAGAGCCATCTCTGCAGCCCCTGTGAGAGTGAGAGCCATCTCCGCAGCCCCCGTGAGAGTGAGAGCCATCTCTGCAGCCCCTATGGGAGCATTCTGTTTGTTGTTTTCTCTTCATAGTATCATTCTTAGCTAAGATAATAGACTATTTTGAAGCCAAAAGATAATCTCCTATTTAATTATATAAAAATCTTCACTTATAGGTAGGGTTTTTAACCTGTGTACAAGGTGTCCAACTTTTTGGTAGAAATTAATTTTGTTACTTTTTTATGTGGAATGACCCAATTTCAGTAACACTTATGTAAGTTCCTTCCTTCCCCCAACTAATTTCTCATTTATTCAGCCAACAAATATTGGCCAAGTCTTCCTTGTATATTGGGCACTGTTCCAACACTGATGATAATGCAGGCTAGAGGTAGGACTGAGAAAAAGACCTGATATTAAGGAGACATTCCATAGCTGTAAGAGAAATTAGCAAGTGTATAGCATGTCAGATGGAGATGCTCTCTAGGAAGACAAGTACAGCCCCCAAAAGAAAAGGGTTGTTTCTGGATTCTCACCACCAGGGATGTTACCATTGCCAACATGATATCTGTGCGAAGACATGGCCCAGGTGAGAGAGTGAGGATGTGAGTGAATGCAGGAAGGATGGGAATCCCATCTGAGGATGCAATGCTCATGGTATGTTGTCTGGACACCATCAAGGAACTACACAGTGAGCCAGGAGAGGCTAGAAGCAGAGGTAGAGAGAGAATTAGGAGCTGAAGCTGCGGGGTCTCGTGAGTTGCTGTCAAGACTTGGAGTGGGAATGTTGGTGATCAGACCTGCCATCTCTGTGACTGCCACATTGACAGAGAAGCTGGATTACCTTTTCAACATTCTAATAAAAATTTCAAAATCATATCTTTAATCCCAGTAGGTAGATCTCTGTGAGTTCAGGACCAGCCTGGTCTACATAGTGAATTGCAGACCAACCAGGGACACATAGTGAGACTGTGTCTCAAAAAGAAAATTACATTTATTTAGTGTATTGATGTGCTTGTCTGATGGTGTGCATGTGGCGGCCAGTGAAGAATTTGACAGAGCCAGGTGTCTTCCTGTGGGTCCTAGGGATCAAACTTAGGTCATTAGCCTTGGCAGCAAGCCCCTCTACCTGCTGAGCCATCTCACTAGCCTCTTTCCACTCCCTCCCCCCCTTCTTTTATTAATTAATTAATTAATTTTTGATGGCTCAATGTATTGACTCAAGGGCAAGAAAGGGTCTCACTAAAGTTCTCAAACTGTCCTTGAACTTGCAATCTTCCTGCCTCAACTTCCCAAGTACCTGGAAATTACAATCAAGCTTGTGCCACCAAGCCTAGCACATCACTCATTCTACCCAGATGTTGTGGAATACTATCGAGTGAGTGTAACCTGAACAGCTGTGGCTCCATCCTGCCACTGGGTCTCAGCTGCTTGCATTTCTGCCCCATCCACACATGGTTTGGGGAGGTACTATTGAGCTAACTGAAGATTCCATCTATGCAGCTATGGGGAAGTAGCCGTCTGTGCTGGCGGGGACTTTCAGTAGTGCAACTGCTCTAAGGGGGAGTAAGTAACCCCCATCTACTGTAAATGAACCCTTACCCATGCTCTGTGAGTAAGCCTAATAAACTCATTGGTTTCCCAAGTTGAATTTTGGAGAAACTGTACTTTGGTACATATATCATTTGGTGCCCCTTCTGAGGGGCAAAGATATGTTTTGAGTCTCCTCAGAAATAAGTTTGCAGAACACTAGGGATTGAGAGTGCCTAACCAAACCCCTGCTTATATAAAGGTCAAAGAGGGCTGGACCTCCCTGAAGAGAGATCCCTGGTGAATATCATTGTCAAGAGAAGAGTCAAACTAAGGGTAGATGGCGAAAGTACAGTTATAACGAGCCCACTGCAGGAAGGGTCTACCATACTTCCCAAAGTATTCTGGGTAATTTGATGGATACTCTCTGGTTGTAATTATTTTTTCCAAGACTTTTCTGCTCAGACACTGAGAATGAATTAAAACATGAGCCAGATGGACAGATGTCAACTGAAGGCTGAAAGGAAGAAGCTGAGATGACCTAAGACTGACATCTTTTGAGATTCTAACAGCATGGACTTCACAGGTAGTGAAGATACCTCCTGAGAGGTATCTCAGGAGTTGTTCACTGTCAGGCATTTATTTCCTGTTGGTTTAGATTTCATTTGTGTGCATGGTCCCTGGACCTTTCCCTAACGCTTGCAACATGATAACCAATCGAATTGCAGTTAGCTTTCCTGGAAACTCAGTGAAGGTCTTAGTGGTTGCCTTGTTTCCACCCCCCACCCCCACTAGAGGTTTTCAGTATTTGTCTGGTGAATGTAACCATTTACAAAATGATTGGACATGAACATGTGTGGCACTCGCAGCTGGCTCTGGGTGCTTGATTTCATCTCTGGGAGTGGGCATTCTATGCTGTGCTTTTGTGTTGGGAATGTGTAGTTGTCTGGCCCCCTGGGAAGTTGCCCAGCTGTTTGGTCACCTCCTGTGTTTCCTTGTTGGTTGAGTTATCCCCAAGTAAAGACCCCACAGTTGGGATGCAATGTTTGCAGCAACAGCCGCTGTCTGCAGCTAGGTGGGTGTGGTCTGGAGTCTGTCTGAATCTCTGTGCCTGGCTGCTGACAATAAACAGGCTTTCCTCTGCAGCTGTTGACAGTTGCCTCTCACACCCGAGCCCTGCCCAGGGATGGCATGACTCTCTCCCTGTTGCACTAATAATAACAACAACACTATATTCTTGCTCGTGCTTGAGAGTTTCGTGCACACATTTCTCCCTGGACTTTGGAATGAAAGTCAAAAAGGAGAACTGCTGAAAATATATTCAAGTTAATGTGGTCAGGTTCAAGTTTTCTAATATGCCCTGTTGATCTTCTGTAGAAGACAAGGAGGATAAAGGGTGCCAGTTCAAGGCTGAGGAGAAGGCCTCTCGGGGATCCTGGACAGGAAGGAAGCAGATATGGCCAGAACCTGTGCTCTAGTTTTTCTGGGGTCCTTTGGGTGGCACCCCGTAGTTTCTTCCTAATTATACACACCTTGGAATGGGGAAAGCGTGTTGGGAAAGCCTCTTGCAAGAGCTGAGTACGAACAGCAGGAAGGTTGCTTTTCTTCTGAGCACGCCTGCTTCTGGTGCCTGAGCCAGGCTCTTCTCTCCCTGGGTGCTGCTATGCAGTTCTACCCTCCTCAGAGGCTGCAGGGTAGGCTCTGAGCACACAGTGGGTCTGAAAATCATTCATCACCTGCATCCCAGGGCCACAGCCAGTCTAGGAGGCACATGGGCCACATCAAACTACAGGCTTGCTTTTAACAGCAACATGCAATCACTGTGTCAAACCTAGAGCTGGGAACAACGGTGCGCTTTGGGGCTCCCATATGAACCTTTCTGCACCAGAATCCGGTGAGTGTCTGGGAGGAGGAGGAGGAGGAATAAGAAGCCATCTAGGGATATGAATGGAGAACATTTACCTAGTGTCTTACTCAGCGTTGTATGGCTGTGAAGAGACACCATGGCCACAGCAACTCTTACAAAGGCCAACACTTATGGGGACTGGCTCCCAGGTTCAGAAGCTTAGTCGGTTGTCACAGTGGTGAGAAGCATGGTGGCACTCAGACAGACATAGTGCTGGAGAAATGGCCGAGAGTAGTATATCTGATTAGCAAGTAACAGAAAGAAAGAGTGCCACTGGGCGTGGCTTGAGTGTTTGAAACCTCAAAGCCCTAGGCACAGTTTCTCCACCAAGGCCGTTCCTCCAATAATGCTACCGCTTATGAGACTACACGGACCATTTTCATTCATACCATCACATGTTCACACCTAACTTGTTCAACATCGTGGGTGCAGTGGCCAGCACTGCAGGAAAGAAAATGTCAACTAGTCAGGAACCTGGCCTCCTCCACTTCTGTAATTTATTGTTTGACCCCATGGTCAATCTCATTTTCTCAATAGTCTCCTATGACAGGAGGCAGGGAGGAGGCAGCTGTTCAAACCACTTGCCCTGGATTTCAGCAGTGCTCCACCTGCTTGCCAGCAAGACCATTGCTGGGGAGATCCCTGGTCAGTTGTTTACTTGTCTCACTAGCTTTCTGTCATTGGTCACCATTGCCTGGAACGTAATGCTCAGTCAGCCATAATGGAACAGATGCATGGTTCCAAGTTGGACTGGTTACTCTGCCCAGAGAGAACATAAGTTCTGTGAAGAAAAGTGCCCTCTCAGTCTCAGTAGTAGTATATTTATTCCTCCTGTGAGGCTTTTTGCTCACATCCGGAAAATGTGAGGGGTGAAGCCAGCCAGCTATCACATGAGCTCCTTGATTTTAAATAGACTCAGCACTTGCTCAACGGTTTTCAGATGCATTCACTTTAAAATGCAGATGGCCTTCCGTTTGACAGTCTCCAATAGCCAAGTACTACTATACGGAGACCAAGGCTGTAGCTCCCAATCCTGAAAACTACCTTAGATAATTGTAAGAAATGTGACTGCAATGCATAAGACTGTGCTATGAGAAATCAGGGTCAGGGAGCTTTTAACAAAAGCCTCACACAGAATCTCTGAAGGGACACAATTGGCTAGACCACAGCTGCTCCCCAGGCCCCTTCCTCCTCTCAGTCCTCCCTGCCCCACTGCATCATCTGCCTTCCCCACACAATGAGCCTTGCTAACACCTTTGTTTCTAATTTTATTTACTGTTTTGCATTTTGTATATCATCTTGGGACGTACAAATGCAGACTTTAAACTGCAGAGAAGCCAGGCAGTTGCTTCTAGGTAAGATGTCCACATTTGATGGGTGATAGAAAGGCTGAAAAGGAGACCTCTGCCTGGGCCACCAGGACTCCATAGCCAAATAGCGCTGGGAGAAAGCTAGGCTCCCAGGAGTGGGCAAGCTTGTCTGCTCAGAGGGACCCACTTGGAATACCCAGGACACAGAGACTGAGGAGAGGGCCTCTGGTTTCTTTCGGTGGCTAAATACCAGATCCTGTGACACAGGGCTCCACAATCAAATAGTGCCAGGAGAGAATTGGTATACCAGGAGTGTAGACACACCTTCAAGCACAGGTAAGACCATCACTTCTTTTCAAATTCACTGGACCAAGAGGGACCCTTGCAGAGCCATCAGGACACAGGAAACAAGGGACAGCTGGGGATTAGATCCTTTTTGTTTCTGTCTGCACCCCAGAGCTGACCCTGCACCACAGCTCTCCAAACCCAAAGTCCTCTCAGAGAGAACTGGTCTTCAAGGAGTATTGACACCTAGGCTTGCAGGAAAGACAAGCCACAGTCAGAGAGAGTAAGACCAGCTAACACCAGAGATAACCAGATGGCGAAAGGCAAGGCCAAGAATATAAAGAACAAAAACGAAGGCTACTTGGCATCATCAGAACCCAGCTCTCCCACCACAGCAAGCCCTGGATAACTCAACACACCAGAAAAGGAAGAATCAGACTTAAAAATCACATCTCAAGAGGATGATAGAAGATTTTAAGAAGGAAATAAATAAGTCCCTTAAAGAAATACAAGAGAACACAGGTAAATGACTAGAAGCCCTTAAAGAGGAAACACAAAAGTCCCTTAAAGAATTATAGGAAAACACAATCAAACAGACAAAGGAAATGAACAAAACCACCCAGGAACTAAAAACAGAAATAGAAACAATAAAGAAATCACAAAGGGAGACAACTCTGGAGTTAGAGAACATAGGAAAGAAATCAGGAGTCATAGATGCAAGCATCGCCAACAGAACACAAGAGATGGAAGAGAGAATCTCAGGTGTGGAAGATACCATAGAAAACATTGACACAACAGTCAAAGAAAATGCAAAAAGCAAAAAGCTCCTAACCCTAAACATCCAGGATATCCAGGATACAATGAGAAGACAGAACCTGAGGATAATAGGCATAGAAGAGAGTGAACATTCCCAACTTAAAGGACCAGTAAATATCTTCAACAAAATTATAGAATAAAACTTCCCTAACCTAAAGGAAGAGATGAACATAAATATACAAGAAGCCTATAGAATGCCAAGTAGACTGGACCAGGAAAGAAATTCCTCCCATCACATTATAGTCAAAACACCAAATACAAAAAATAAGGAAAGAATATTAAAAGCAGTAAGGGAAAAAGGGCAAGTAACATATAAAGGCAGATCTATCAGAATAACACCAGACTTCTCACCAGAGACTATGAAAGCTAGAAGATTCTGGGCAGATCTCATAGAGACTCTAAGAGAATGCAAATGTCAGCCCAGGCTGCTATACCCAGCAAAACTCTCAATAATCATAGATGGTGAAACCAAAATATTCTATGACAAATTCAAATTTGCACAGTATGCTTCCACAAACCCAGCCCTACAAAAAATAATAGATGGAAAACGCCAACTCAAGGAAGGAAACTACACCCAAGAAAAAGCAAGAAAGTAATCTTTCAACAAACTCAAAAGAAGATAGCCACACAAACATAAAAACAACATTGAAAATAACAGGAAGCAACAATCACTCTTCCTTAATATCTCTTAACATCAATGGACTCAATTCCCCAATAAAAAGACATAGACTGACAGACTGGATCCATAAACAGGACCCAGCATTTTGCTGCATCCAGGAAATGCACCTTGGTGTTAAAGACAAACACTACCTCAGAATAAAGGGCTGGAAAACAATTTTCCAGGCAAATGGCCCCAAGAAACAGGCTGGAGTAGCCATTCTAATATCGGATAAAATTGACTTTCAACCAAAAGTCAACATCCCTTCATGATAAAAGTCTTGGAAAGATCAGGAATTCAAGGAGCATACCTAAACATAGTAAAAGCAATATACAGCAAACCAGTGGCCAACATCAAACTAAATGGGGAGAAACTTGAAGCATTCTCACTAAAATCAGGGACTAGACAAGGCTGCCCACACTCTCCCTATCTATTCAATATAGTACTTGAAGTTCTAGCTAGAGCAATTAGACAACAGAAGGAGGTCAAAGGGATACAAATTGGAAAGGAAGAAATCAAAATATCACTATTTGCAGATGATATGATCATATACTTAGGTGACCCAAAAAACTCCACCAGAGATCTGCTACAGCTAATAAACACCTTCAGCAAAGTGGCGGAATACAAAATTAACTCAAGCAAATCAGTAGCCTTCCTATACTCAAAGGATAAACAGGCAGAGAAAGAAATTAGGGAAATGACACCCTTCACAATTGTCACAAACAATATAAAATATCTTGGTGTGACTCTAACCAAACAAGTGAACGATCTGTATGACAAGAACTTCAAGTCTCTGAAGAAAGAAATCGAAGAAGACGTCAGAAGATGAAAAGATCTCCCATGCTCATGGATTGGCAGGATTAATATAGTTAAAATGGCCATCCTGCGGAAAGCAATTTACAGATTCATTGCAATCCCCATAGAAATTCCAACTCAGTTCTTCATAGGCTTAGAAAGAGCAATTCTCAAATTCATATGGAATAACAAAAAAACCCAGGATAGCAAAAACTATTCTCAACAATAAAAGGACTTTTGGGGGAATCAGCCTCCCTGACCTCAAGCTATACTACAGAGCAGTAGTGATAAAAACTGCATGGTATTGGTACAGTGACAGGCAGGTAGATCAATGGAATAGAATTGAAGACCCAGAAATGAACCCACACACTTATGGTCACTTGATCTTTGACAAAGGAGCTAAAACCATACAGTGGAAAAAAGACAGCATCTTCAACAAATGGTGCTGGTTCAACTGGAGGTCTACATGTAGAAGATTGCAAATTGATTCATTCCTATCTCCCTGTACAAAGCTCAAGTCCAAGTGGATCAAGGACCTCCACATAAAACCAGATACACTGAATCTAATTGAAGAGAAAGTGGGGAAAAGTCCAGAACACATGGGCACAGGGTAAAAGTTCCTGACCAGAACACCAATGGCTTATGCTCTAAGATCAAGAATAGACAAATGGGACCTCATGAAATTACAAAGTTTCTGTAAGGCAAAGGACACTGTGAATAGGACAAAACAGCTACCAACAGATTGGGAAAAGATCTTTACCAATCCTACATCCAATACAGGGCTAATATCCAGTGTATACAAAGAACTCAAGAAGCTAGACTCCAGAGATCCATATAACCCTATCAAAAAATGGGGAACAGAGCTAAACAGAATTCTCAACTGAGGAAACTTGAATGACTGAGAAGCGCCTAAAGAAATGTTCAACATCCTTAGTCATCAGGGAAATGCAAATCAAAACAACCCTGAGATTCCACCTCACACCAGTCAGAATGGCTAAGTTAAAAAACTCGGGTGACAGCTGATGCTGGTGAGGATGTGGAGAAAGAGGAACACTCCTCCATTGCTGGTGGGAATGCAAGTTGATACAACCTCTCTGGAAATCAGTTTGGCGGACCCTCAGAAAAATGAACATAATACTACCTGAGGACCCAGCTATTCCACCCCTGGGCATATAGCCAGAAGATGGTCCAACACCTAATAAAGACACATGTTCCACTATGTTCATAGCAGCCATATTTATAATAGCCAGAAGCTGGACACAACCCAGATGTCCCTCAACAGAGGAATGGATACAGAAAATGTGGTACATTTACACAATGGAATACTACTCAGCTATTAAAAACAATGACTTCATGAAATTCGTAGACAAATGGATGGATCTTGAAAACATCATTCTGAGCCAGGTAACGCAGTCACAAAAGAATGAACATGGTATGTACTCACTGTTAAGTGGTTATTAGCCTTAAAGTTTGAAATACCCAAGAGTCACTTCGCAGGAACAGTAGTACTGAGTACGAGGTCCCAGATGGAGGGCTTGGAGAAAGAACTGAAGGAGCTGAGGGAGTGTGCAGCCCCAGGGAGGGAGCAACAGTGGCAACTGGCCAGACTCCTCGATGCTCCCGGAGACTGGACCACCAACCAAAGAATACATATGGAGGGACCCATGGTGCTGGCCACATATGTGGCAGAGAAGGGTCTTGTTAGACATCAGGGGGAGGAGAGGCCCTTGGGCCTGAGGGTGTTAGATGCCCCAGTATAGGAGGATGCCAAGGAGGGAAGCCGAGAGTGGGTGGGTGGGTGAGTGGGGGAATACTCCCATAGAGGCAGGGGGAGGGGAAGGGCATAGGGAGGTTCCGAAGAGGAGACCTGGAAAGGGGGAAACATTGGAAAGATAAAGTATGAAAAAAAAAAAAGGCTGAAGAAGAGGAGTATCGGGGCAGAACCATGATGCTCTTAGAATCCCTCACCTGGAACCTCTCTGTCCCCTTCCCTCGGTGCTGATGGGTGGTCACAAGGCTTCAGACACCATTAAACTCCTTCCAGACTTGGCAAAAATTGAACTTGATATAGATTAGTGGTTCTCAAACTTCCTAACTCTGTGACCCTTTTTTGTGATGACCCCAACCATAAAATTATTTTCATTGCTACTTTATAAGTGCAATTTTTCTACTGTTATGAATCATAAAGTAAACATTTTTGAACATAGGGTTTTACCACAGGTTGAGAACCACCGATATGAATGTTCATTAGTGTGTGTGTGTATGTGTGTGTGTGTGTGTGTGTGTGTGTGTGTGTGTGTGTGTATGTGTTGAGGGCTGGAGAGGACTCCATGTATAATCCTGAACTAGAGTTAGTAATCAGCCCAAACTAGAAGCTCATATCATAAGTCACATGGAATAAATCACTGAGTGTCTCTCAAGGCCAGGGACCTGGCAGCTTGTTAGAAATTTAGTAAAACAAGACAAAGTGGTGGTAATAATACCTTTGTTCTTTTGAAATAGAACACACAGAAAAGTACGTGAATTACATATGAGGAATCTTATAGACCTGAGTGAGCTACAGTGAAAGGGCCTGTCTTAGTGAGGGTTTCTATTGCTGTGAAGAGATGCCATGACCACAGCAACCCTTATAAAGAAAGACTAATTGGGACTGGCTTACGGATTCAGAGATTTAGTCCATTATTGTCACGGTGAAGCATGGTGGCATGCAGTCTGGATCCATAGGTAGCAGGAGAGAAACACTGGGCCTGGCTTCAGTTTCTGAAACCTCAAGCCAACCCCCAGTTACACACTTCTTCCAATAAGGCCACACCTACTTCAACAAGGCCATAGCTCCTAATAGTGCCATTCCCTATGTCTGTCTTAGTTAGGGTTTCCTTTGCTATGAAGAGACACCATGACCACAGCAACATTTAATTGGGGCTGGCTTACAGTTTCAGAGGTTCGGTTCATTATCATCATGGTGGGAAACAGGGTATAACTCGTGCAGACATGGTGCTGGAGTTGCTGAGTGTTCCATGTCTTGTTCCAAAGACAAACAGGATTCGAAGCCCACCTCAACAGTAACATACTTCCTTCAACAAGGCCACACCTACTCCAACAAGGCCACACCTCCTATAGTGCCACTCCCTAGGCCAACATATTCAAACCACCACAGAGACCCTGTGCCATTTCCACGTAGGTCAAGGAGTATTGCCAACTCACCAGGAAATCCCTTCCCAGGAAAATTCAACCCTTTTGTTCACCCAGCACTAAGTGACTAATGAGGTGATCAATTTTTTCTCAGTTCTGTTTTTGTTGTCTAAAAACGCATCCCTCCATAGCACAGGCTAGTTCTTCCTGTGCTGTTTAGCTTCTACATTATCTAAATGGAATTGCCAAGGCTCTAGAGTTTTATGTTGATTTATTTTAAAATATATATATAGCATTTGGCTTGAACCTAAGGCCTCATGCTTGCTAGGATAAGTGGGTTACTAGTACTAAACTCTACCTGCAGACTCCACCTTTTGTTCTAATACAGAGAGTCTGACTAAGCTGCCAGGTTAGCTTTGAACTTCAGACCTTCCTGAATTTACAGGCCTAAGCCAGCAGACTCAGCTGCATCTGGTTTTGTTTGTTTGTTTGCTGTCAGTACGTTGTGAGATTTCATTAAGTTTTCAACGCAGCAATTCTTGCCCTTTGTAGAGTTATCACAACCCCTCACTTTCTAGACCTCAGAGAAGCATATCTTTTCCCTTTAAATTATAGCAAACGGAAGTGAACTTGGTAAGTGGAGATTTTGCAATGCTTCTTGAGCCATCCCTCCTTCTGGATGCTGCTGAGTCAGGATTGGGGTTACTGCTCCTGGCTCCAACTGTGTTTTCTCTGCCCTTCTGTGAGACCAGTGGTCAGGGGAATCCTTCATAGGTGTGTTTGTGGGAGCTTTGTTGAAGGAAGTGAGCTCCCAGTTCGCAAAACTAATGTTCCGTGAATGTATAATCTTGGAAGAGGCATGGGAAAAGCCAGGACTCCTCCAAGGTAATACACGTGTCTCTGTCATTTCATTGAGGTTTTTTTCCTGGTCCCTTATACTGTGCAAAAGGTAGTGACTAGAGTGTGTAGATGAGATGGGACATTCAACAGTAATTATCATTGATCTTTTCCTGAGCTATTTATTCTCCATTATCTTAGTAAGGCTTAATTTTGCTGCAATGAAGCACCATAACCAAAGCAACTTGGGGAAGAAAGAGTTTATTCAGTGAACACTTCCACATCACTGTTGTTCATTGAAGGAAGTCAAGACAGGAGCTCAAACAGGGCAGGAACCTGGAGGTAAGAGCTGATACAGAGGCCAATGGGGGGGGGGTAGGTGGGTGCTGCTTACTGGCTTTCTCTCTATGGCTTTACTCAGCCTGCTTTCTTATAAAACCCAGGACCAGCAAACAGTCCAGGGATGGCACCATCCACAATAGACTGGGCCCTCCAATATCAATCACTAATAAGAAAATGCCTACAAGGCTTGCCTGTAGCCTGATCTTATTGAGGTGTTTTCTCAACTGAGTCTCCCTCCTCTCTGATGACTCTAGCTTGTGTCAAGTCCACATAAAAGTAGCCAGGACACCCACCGAGATTTAGAGTAAGGTTTAAAGCAGCCTAGCCTAGGCTCCAGCTGGTTCTCCGACCTATCTCACGTGGCTATAGACTCCTCCTTGACGTAGGAGAGGAAGCTAAGGCTAGTACACACCTTGTGGAGCTGTGATGGTTAGTTAAGAAATGCTTCAGAAATGTTTAGCATGCCACCTAAAGTAGCCCTGGCCAACAGTGAGCAAAAGCTTTCAGTGGTCAAGATAATGGAATTCTGTATGGTTTAGTCTATTGTCACCCTCAACTTCATTTGAGGGAACTGTGGTTCAGAAATGCTAAGTTGCCTAAGATCTGATGGCTTATTTGTGGAGACAATTTGACCGTCTTGATCATTTTGTTGATGTATTTCTCTAATTTTTTTTTAAAAGAAATTGTGGGTGGAGGAGAGTTGGGCAGTGCCTCAGGGGATAAGTCTATGGAGTTGATTTTCCCTACTTGTCTTTATGTGGAATTCAGGGATCAAACTCAGCAAGTGCTTCTATCTGCTGGGCCACCTCAAAGGCCCTCTGGTTTGCTTTTCACCTCTCACATAGCTTCTGATGTAGCCAGGGTCCTGTCAAGTACCTGTTCTACCTAATTAGAAATGAAGCTGGCTTGCAACTGGAGAATGTTCAGAATGACTTGCCTGTCACCCCAGCATGTGTGAGGCAGAGGAAGGAGGAGGAGGAGGAAAGGAGAGAGGAGGAAGAGGAAGAAGAAGAGGAGGAGGAAGAAGAGGAAGAAGAAGAGGAGGAAGAAGAGGAGGAAAAGGAGGAGGAAGAGGAAAAGGAGGAAGAAGAGGAGGAAAAGGAGGAGGAGGAATAGAAGGGGGGAGGAAGAGGAGGAGGAAGAAGAGGAGGAAAAGGAGGAGGAAGAGGAAAAGGAAGAGGAGGAGGAAAAGGAGGAGATGGAGGAGATGGAGGAGATGGAGGAGATGGAGGAGATGGAAGAGGAGGAGGAGGACTGCTTGCAGGTTGAGGCCAGACTGGGTTGCATAGGTCTAGGCAGGCTCAGGTTAAAGAGTAAATATTCTGTCTCAAAACAAAACAAAAATAACATCAACAGAGGAGAAAACAAAAACCAAACCAAACCAGGATGAACCTAAAAATCAAGGGAAGTAGAGTTTCTCAAAGTCAAGAAGACAAGTAAATAGATTGTCCAACTTCTGAAAGGAACATAGCCAAACTGGCATCTTGATTTTAACTTGCATTGTGTTAGATTTTTAAAAACATGTTGGTTTGTTTATTTACTTAATATGTATGTGTGGGGGCACACTACACATGTGGAGATCAGAGGACAATTTTGGGTGCTCTGTTTTCTCCTATTATGGGGGTTCTGAGGATCAAAGTCAAGCTGTCCAACATGGCAGCAGTTGCCTTCACTCGCTAAGCCATCTTGCCTGCCTCCTGTTATATAGGTGATAGACAAAGTCATTGTGGTCATACTGTGTGTGTTTTAAGTCATCAATTTATAGTTACAAAAGCAATAGAAAGCTACTGTGCACAGTTTAACTGATACACTAAGAATATAATTTGGTAGGTTTTCTTTTTCTCTCTTCTGAAAACTGGATAAGTCACTTTAACTTCAATTTTTACAAAATAAGCAAATTTATTGTATTATAAAATAAATCATGCAATTGTCTTAAAATTTAAAGGAAAATATAATTTGGAAAAACAAATCAACTATGAAGGGGGACTTTTTATTTTTCTCTCCCATTCTTGAATCCATGTTCCAAGCTCATGTGGAGGAGTTCAGGTGTACATGCTAGTGTGGGATAAAGAGTGGTGAAGGAGTTAGGTCCTCTCTTCAGCCATCCTTTATGCTAGCTGTCAGATAACATACCCTCCAAGGAGGTGGTGAGTGGGGCCTGCTATCAAGCTATGACGTTCCTCAGCCTTGCAGCTAGGGAACCTCCAGAGGACACACACAACAAGTTTGCTTCTCCTGCTGTCTTTCAGTGGACATTCATCATCAGGAAATGACTTTCGGGTCTCCTTTTCCCCCTCCAGCTCTAACCCCTGCCTAGAGGAGTGATTTTTCTCTACTTACAGACTCATCCCCAGGCTGCAAAGTGAAGCCACACACAAATTTACAGCACAGACAATGTTCTTTCTGTCACCCACAGACCAGAGTATTCCCTCACACCAGCCCTGGTGTTTCATTGGCTTCTTGGGATCACTATGTGGTCAGGGCCTGCTGACTGCTGAGCTTCCCCAGGTTGTTCAGTCACTCCCACCACTGTCACCACTGCTATCTTCTTCCTTTTTTTTTTTTTTTTTTAAAGTTATTTTATAAATTCACTTGAAAGTTAACAGAAAAAAATAAAATAGAGAAGCCAGCACCGTGGTAAATTATTTTGCTGAGAACTTTGCTTCTGTCATCAAATACAAACTGAGGATTATCTGTTATTTTAATTATCTTTGACATTCAACCACTAATTATTTGGTTGTAGGAGTACAGACCTGAACCTTCAGGAAATTTGTTTTTATTAAGTTGACTCAAGCTGCAAGGCTGGGCCAGGAACACGTGACAGGCTGGATGCAGGAAATTGCATCGTCAGGTTCAGAGTAACCACTGAGAGCTGCTGCAGATGCAGCTGGGGCAACCTGGCTCTGAGTTTGTGGGAAGTGTCTTTGGAGAGCTGTTCTGTATAAAGTGCAGAGGTCAATCAGAGGCTCTGCAACCCTCAGATTTGGAACAGCACTAGCAAAGAAAGTGTAGCATTCTGTCACCCACCATCTGGACTCACATCTTGTAATTCACTGCTTGACTTGGCTCTGTGACTTTCCATTTCTCACTTGTAAGATGAGTCTTTAACTGTCTTTTTTTTTTTTTTTTCCAGGACTGCTATAAGATACAAAAGCACATACCAAGGGCTCAGCACCTAAGTATTGAGTCCATAACATCTTGTTCAGCAGTATTATCTGCTGTCATTGCCATCACTGTCACAGGCCCACATTCACAGGCTAGGAAGAGGGCCTGGACTGACTCTAAGCAAACTGACCTACAGGGAGAGCTTCTGAGACTGGGTATAGGATTCCAAGGTCTGTAATCCCAGACCTTGGAAGGATGTGTCAGGAGAATGGTGAGTTAGAGGTCAGCCTGAAGCTCAAACTGAGAACACATCTTCAAAAACAACCTAAAAAGAGCCACTAAGTTCTTCAGCTCTGGGGGGCTCCTGTAGTGGAAGGATCTGTCCTCTTGGTCACTCCTTTTGAGTATCAGCATTGCAGCAGAGTCCCTGGACACTCATTACAATCAGCTGACTCTGGTAGTCAAAGCAGGTCTGACAGCTCTGCATTCCCACAAAGCTAGATTCAAGCACGCTGAGTCATACTGCAGGGTTTGATGGCAAAGCCAGTCACTGAGGCAGAAAGTAGGCAGCAGACAGCAGGCCTCACAGCCATAAAACGCAGTGTTTGCTGAAGGCATGTGGTGACTATTGATCCCGTGTAGGGCTGAAGGGAAGGAGGATGAGTGCTAATGATTACTAAGCACCACTCATCCACTTGAACTCGGTGGACCCCACTCAACTTCTCAATAGAGACTCCTTCCCACACTGCTCCAGATTCCGCAGCCCAAGGGGTCCCCACAGCCCAGGGGGTCCCCGAAGCCCAGGGGGGTCCCCGAAGCCCAGGGGGTCCCCGTAGCCCAGGAGGTCTCCACAGCCCAGGGGTCCCCACAGCCCAGGAGGTCCCCGCAGCCCAGGGAGTCCTTGAAATAGTTTTCTGTTTCTTAGTGGGAGGTGAGATGCATCTGTGAAAAGGAAAAAGCCTCTGGTTAGGAGAATGTTCTCCCCTCCCCCACTCTACCCCAAAACACTGTAGGTGAAGTTATGGGATCATATGTTTCTGCCAAGGTTGAGCGAGGTGTCACAAAAGGGAGGGGTCACAGAGTCTGCACTAAGATCTGTTTTCTATAAGGCCTATGGGCATTCAGTTGTTTCTGTTGATCCTGCTGTTCAGGCATAGCTTCAGACAATGCCTCATACTCCCAAGGCTTCATCAGTTATCCCTGGACAGTGTTGTAAGATCTTCGGAGAGTGGGTTAAAGTGAAGAAGTTGCTTATCACAGGGGTATTCTAAAATTCCCTCAAAACTTATTGAAAAATAAAATTCTAGAAAACAGAAAATAAAAGGTTAACAGACAAGTTAGCAAAAAGAAAGAAAATACATACACTTTAGATCTGTGTCTTTACTGATTGAGCTTGCCCTTTGCATTTTATTTCTAGGGTGAATGCATTGGCATCTATTTAAAGACTGCTAAACAAATTTTAAAGGCTCCAGATGGATGAATAGCCTGCTGAGGTAGGGTGACATTCATCTGCATTATTAATAAGGAATCAGGAAATGCTGCTTGGGAACACTCACTTTCATCTGCAAGACTTTTTTTTTTTTTTTTTTTTTTGAGTCTTTATTGACTGTGATATTTTACAAGGTATTACTAATGGTTCTGTTTTGAACTTACTATAACCTTGAGTGAACACCTACCATCATCAGAACACAGGAAGTGAGAAGGAAGGGATACTGGAGTCATCTTGGTTAAGTCTGTTTCTTGCACAGAAACAATTGTACTTTGTATGATGAGATATTTGTGATAGAGATCTCAGAAATTTTTCTCTTGTTTCACTATTTAGCATCTTTCCTTTAAGTGAGAACAGTTGCTATATCTCTCCACGAGCCCAAGACTTTGAACCTCCTCTTTTCAGAGCTGTGAAGCTTTGGGGCACTTCCATGTGCCACATGTGGAAGGTGGAAGGTAATGGTGTTACCTTCGTTGTGTGCTGGATGAGCCCCTAGCAACAGGGCTGGCACCATAATATGCTTTTGTTCTAAAGCATGGCTGCAAAATAACTACCCTGCCTAAGTGCTTCCTCTTCTAGTGGTTGAGGAATGGCAAGTGAATATTTTTTAGTCATTTCAGAGGACAGAAATTCCAGCGATGAATATTCTCATCAAAACTGTGCTTTTCCTATTTGTCTTAGTCAGGGTTTCCATTCCTGCACAAACACCATGACCAAGATGCAAGTTGGGGAGGAAAGGGTTTATTGAGCTTACACTTCCATGCTGCTGTTCATCACCAAAGGAAGTCAGGACTGGAACTTAAGCAGACCAGGAAGCAGGAGCTGATGCAGAGGCCATGGAGGGATGTAACTTACTGGCTTGCTTCTTCTTCTGGCTTGCTCAGCTGGCTTTTTTTATAGAGCCCAAGACTACCAGCCCACAGATGGTACCACCCACAAGGGGCCCTCCCCCCTTGATCACTAATTGAGAAAATGCCTTACAGCTGGATCTCACGGAGTCATTTTCTCAACTGAAACTCCTTTCTCTGTGATAACTCCAGCTTGGGTCAAGTTGACACAAAACCAGCCAGTACACTATTGGAGGCTCACCCAGCCCTGATACTGAATGAGTGTATCTCTCTGTCGAGTGTGAGGATTGCGAGATATTTGCTTTTGCAAGCACAGTTAATACCAGAGGTGACCAGTGGAATAAAACTGTGCTGGGCTCTCCCTCAGTAGTTTATTATGGGCATTGATATTTCCTTAACTTTGTATCAATTATTGACATGCTAGAGCTGTGCAATGGCTTTCTGCTCTGTAGGCCTCCGCTTGAGGTTTTCATTATGGCTAGTCTTTGGAGAACTAAAGTATTTAAAAAGCAATATAGCATTTTAATATATAGGTTTTTAAAATTTTCAAGGTTTCAGGACCTTGTAGTTTATCAATCTTTAAAGATTGTGGATGGAATGTTTGACAAGGGAGATTAGCCCATGGATTTAACACAGTCTCACTTCCCCTAACTCAGATATTTAACTTGGAACATGAATCACCAGCTCTCTGGTTCATGGCCCCCCAAAAGCTTCCAGCTGACCTCTTTGCCTTGGGGCTTTTTTTAGAGACACAAAGAGAGCTGGACAGAGTATGTAGCTCCTCAACTTGTATGGTTTCCTGCAATTTTAGTCATTGGCATTGGTCACTGCTTCTTTATGGGACAGAAAGAGAAACAGAAGACAAACAGGACCTGGTGATTCTTATTTATAACTCCAGTTCCGTCAGCTTTGATTAGCTCCTCCCCCTGCCTTCTCCACTGGAGCCATTCATAGGCTCAACCCCTCAAAACACTGTTAAAAACTAAACTAAAACCTCTATCAAGGCAAGCATGGATGTCACATTTGACCAGTTCGTGGTTCTTAATACATTGTTCTTTCCTGTTAGGCTTGTGGGCACACCACCTGTGATAGACTTCCCTCCACACTCTGCCTCCTCCCCCCTGACATGAGACAGGCATTTGTGTTAGTTACTAGGGACACTTTAACTTAGGATTTGAAGACTATGCTGAAATAGACCAGTGAAAACACAAACAAGTCTTCACATCTCCTAAAGTTACATCAAATTAAATCTAGCGTGGAGGAGAAGCATGTTTTACAGCTAAAGCCCAACCGCTAAAACCAGCAAAGGGATCTTCCAGAGCTAATGTACATTTACCTGCAGCCATGCAGCCTTTCCTGAGTCCTGTAGTATTTCAGAATGCCTGGTGTTGTTGTTATAACATTGTAATCTGCTGCCTCTAACACTAACATTCCTGAAGTTGACAGACATGAAGGCTCTGGATGCTCAGAGAGCCCTTTATCTGTCTCGAGCTTCCCTGGCATCGCTCTCACTTTTGTATCTGCTTAGCCTGAAGAGTGTGAGCTTGTTCTACAAATACCAACTTTAGTCAAATAAGGGCTGTCTTAAACTCTCTATCCTAAGGCCTCCAGATGTGCAAGGAGGCCAGTCCCATCCTGCTTATGAAGTTTCATCTGATATTTCTCTGAAGGCTGGAGGCCAGAGCTCCTGGGGTAGAGCCTAAAGCTGCCATCTCTTTCCTTTTCTTTCCACAAGTATGTGAGGCCTCAGATGAGAACTTTGGAGAAAACAGAAGGAGGAGGAGGAGGAGGAGGAGGAGGAGGAGGAGGAGGAGGAGGAGGAGAAGAAGAAGAAGAAGAAGACCCAGTCATAGTTGTCAATGGAAAAGTAAAAATACAGCAAGGAATAATACAAGAGAGAGATTTCCCCAGAGCCTGTGCAATAGTTCTGGGGTTGAAGATCACACAGAAGGATGAGTGAGGTATTTAAAAATCCTTTACTTCTGACAACTAGTTTATACTGAATTCCAAATTCCAATCATTTACTGATATTTAAAAATAAAAATATGACTCTAACAGAAAATATTATTGGATGGTAACATGATCTTGAGATAGGAAGATATGTTTTAAGCCTGACTCCAGGTCTTTCTGTATAGTTTAGGCTGCTCTTGAATTGGAGAGCACCCTTCCTCAGCCTCGGGAGTGTTGGAAGGATCCCTGCCCTCAGTGTGACTTAGTGGGAAGTTAATTTTAAGTGTAAGAGAAAAGAAATAAGATTTTTTTAAAACAAAGAAAAGAAAAATATTTCTTTTGACAACAATGAATGCACAAGATAAAAGAACAAGGTAAACATTTATGACTTAACAGTGGGTAAAGGATAGTGTCATCAATACACAGAACTTGCATAAAGCAAATTTAAAAAATAACATGATATTAGAAAGTCAAAAGACAATGAACAGTTCACTAAAAAGATGATAAAAGCCTATGAAGATGAAGAACATTTTCATCCAAAGTGTTGCTGAAAGCAAGGAGAACATCATACAGTCAGTGTGGGCACTTTTGCTCTTTTCCTGTCCTAAAACAGAGAAGAAAAAGAGAAAAAGATTGTTCCCCAATATCCAGCAACAAAAAATGAGGGGTGGGCACCACTTTTGCTTAAAGTTAACCTTTAAAACTTACTGCTTGTTTGAAAAACATATTTTGTGAACTTGGTTTTAAAATGTTTTCCACTGGGTGTGGTAGCACACACATGGAACCCCAGCACTCAAGAGGTAGAAAGCAGAGAGGATCCAGAGTTCAAGGCTATAGTGGGCTTTGAAGTAAGTTCTGGGCTAGCCTGGGCAAAATAGGGCAAACTTGTCTCAATGGAACAAAGCAAAAAAAAAATCTTTATAATAGTAACTTTGAATTAATAAAGGGATTATATTTCCTTCTTTGTGGAAAACAATAGTATGATGTTTTGGTTTATAATCTCTTAAATCCCCTCCTCTCCTCCTCCTCTTTCCTCCCCCAGCACCTGCTGAAGGAAAATGGCAGACTCTAAGCATCAAACATGAACTGACCCGGCTGCTGGCCTTGGGTCAAGTCCAGCCTGCCACCATATTGTTGTGAGGTTGGCCAGCCAAGAATAAATTTGATATTGTTCAATATGGAAAAAGTTGAAAAAAATTTTGTAACATGGAAATTACATAATTATAATTTTCAGTGTACATAATTCAGGTTTTATTGAAGTATGACTATGCCCATTTGTTTTTGTATAATTTGTGGCTACTTTTGCTGTACAGTAGCAGTGCTGAGACTCTTAGGTCTATTTGGCCACACGCTGCCGCGTTTCACTCAGTATGGACATCAGTCCTCCCTACCTTTCTGCCCCCACATCTTCTTCTGATTCATGAAAGTATACATATGATTTGGACTGAAGGTTATGAATAAAAATTCCATCTTTAAAGATGGTTTTAAAATGCTGACTTCGTAAGTCAAAACAAAAGTCATTTTTAAAAAATGGCTTTAGAACCAGCTGTTGCATGTAAGGCTGGAGTGGTAGTAGGAAACAAGGTTTCATTTGAATTAATTTTTGTTTTAGAGATGTCAAGACACATGAGCAAAAATCCTACAGTGGATGAGTTTGTGAAATTTGAATATGGGGATGAAATAAATAATCTTTTCAAGCACTTATCTCTTAACAAATGAAAAAATAAATCAAAATTTTAGCAGTAAAACTTTGATTAGAAGTATAATTAATTTGCATATGACTTATTCTTGTAAAGTAGTCCTGTAGTAAATTGTTGGTGTGCTCCAAAACACACTCGGTGCTGGTTCCTAGTGTGAGAACACAAACTGAGTTCATCCTTTCAATCGTTGAGTTAGTACCATGACACTTGGCACATTGCCTGCTACATGCAATGTAGTGAAGTGTATGTTTAGAGAATGAAAGTGGTTGGCTGGTTGTTCTGAAGATATCAAGGTTTTAACACTTTGTCTATTTCACTTAAATTTAGAACTTTGTATGTATGAATGTATAAAGTTTTATATGTATATATGTGTGTGTGTATACAACATACACTAAGCTATTTTGGAGTCAACAAAGACTAAGTATACAGTTTTCAAATACTTTAGCTATAGTTTAATCATAAGTTCTATTTTTTCAGAAGATTATTAATATTATACGAGTTGCTCAAGAAAGTATCATAAAAACTCATTAAAGTTGTTATTACAGTAAGTAATATGTGTTCTGAACACGTTATAACAGTAGTGAATTTCCAAAAATTTTTTGATTGAAAGAGTAATACATATTCATAAGAAATAAAAAAAAATTTCAAAATAAAGATTCCAGCTCAACGTGAAACCTTAACTCCTTGGTTTGGTTCACTCCCTGAGTTGTTCCTGCCAATTTTCCCCTTTCCAGATAAGTCTAAAAAGCAGGAAATACTCAGGATATCTGAATACTCCCAATTCTGTAAAGCTTGGATCCCTTCACAGAAAATGCTCTAATATGGGGGTTCCTAGAGATAGAGGGGAAAGTAACATGACAATTTCATCTCCGAGGACAACTTTCTTCTATTAACCACCTGAATTGACTTCTGTCACAATTCTCCATATAGTCTAGCATGCAAGACAATTATTTTTCTAAAATACAATCTTACTCTATAATAATGTTTTGAAATTTCTTTTTCCCTGAAAAAAAAAAGTTTCTTTGATGATATTCAAAGTCTACTTTATTATTTTTAGTAACTGAAGAGTATTCATTATATGAATATACCGTCGTTTCTTTCTGTTACAAACGTTTGGGTTACAATTAATTTTAAAGTGCTTTAAATGCCAAACAGTCTCACTGACAAATAGCTACTTTATAAAATATCAAGTGGGGAAAAGTACAGAAAAAAGAAAAGGAAAGACTAAAGCAAGCCGGTATGCTCTGTTGAGGTAATGAGAGGCCTTGGTACTTCGGGGAGTTTGTAGGCAGCAAACTGCAGACAACTTGGTGTGGCTGGTGCAATCACAGCACAATTATATGTCGCTGAAGCAAGAATGTGCAATTGCCAATGAACGCCATTTTTAGGTCCCGGGTGAGTTCCAGGTTTAGAGACATACTCGGGGGCTTTCTTGAGACTTGATAGATCACATGAGCACCCACAGGGCCACTGCTCTTGACTGTCACCAGTCTGGGACACTCTGGTGCAGCCACTGTGACACCTTTAAGTATTCAAACTTGCAAAGTCTCCAGACTTCAGTATCCTTAGGCTTCCAGACAGGACTGGGCGTGGGGTTCATGTGATCAGGGATATTTGCAGCTCCGCCTGTTTGATTAGAATGGGAGCGGGAGGACTTGTAGCTCTCCACATCTACCCAGGAAAGAACAGACACGTAGCTTGTCAAAGAGTCTAGCTCAATGAGAAACATTAACTCCTTGGCTGGTTCACTTCCTCCTAGTCCTGACAACTTACCCTTTTCCAGACAAGTCTAAAAAGCAGGAAATATCCTGGTCTCTAGGACAATCTAAATACTTGCCGTTTTGTAAAGCTTAGATTCCTTCTCAGGAAATGCTCTAATATGGGTGTGTTGAGTCATTTTAGAGCAACATGTTATGAGGATAACTGCAGTAGACAGAACCCTAGAATAGCTTTATTAAAATAAACCATTATGTCACTAGGTCTGAATAAAACGCAAGTATTCATTGTGTGCCTGATGACCCACAGTATGAGCAAGCACAGTGACTAGGCTAGAAAGACACTAGTAATGAGAACAGTGATAATCGTCTTACACAGAGCTAAGGGACAGGCCCTATTCTACATTCTTTATGTTACATTATTCAAATCTCACCAGAATCCTACAAATTCAGCCACAGTTATTCACATTTCACAGACAATTACAGAGTGCAGTATGAATACGTCAATAAACCGACTTCATGTCATGCACATAATAGATGGTAAAAGAAATGCTTCAGGTGTGGTTGTCTATCCCAGGAGCCTCTGATGTTAGCCACAAATGAGAAAACCACAACTTTAGGCAACACCGATGCAGTAAGAACCCTTGGACTCTAGGCCAAAGTTTTGAAATAACATCTTCCATCAGCAGAAGCCACATTACTTGATAAAATGGCAACTCACAGTCTGAAGCAGCAAGTCTGAATTCACAAAAGGAAGCAGAACACCCATCAGATATGGTGATGAAACTGTCAGAGATGTCTAGGGCGGTTTCAAAGGACTCCAGAGCCACCTCAGAGAGGCCAAAGATGTGATAATTTGAATATTAGTAGGAATAACAGTAATAAAATGGAACATATCAAATATGTTTAGATCTGTGAGCTCATAGCACTAAAAATAGTAGACACATTCAGAGGATGATGGAAAAGCAATTCATTACTCAAATCGGAAACTGGTAAATAAATGCTACCATTTTTTGCCACTTGCTTGTGTAGACTTTGTCCCAAAGTAACTACTAGTACAAGAGCTAAGACAGAGTTGGAGCACAGGCTGAATATATCTTGTCTGAATACTCTGAGATGTTATATGAGTCAGGGGTGGAATTTTCCATGTGGATCAAGTTGATGCCCAAAAAGTTTAAGACTTTAAAGACTTCTGGTTTTTTGATTAGGACGCTGAGCCTCAATCATCTTTCTACAGGCCCTAAAGACAAGTGTCATGAGACTATGAGGAGAACTGATTGCTAACACAAGAAAACCACAGATGGCCAAGCAATCTGTGCCTCCCGGTGGTCAAAAAAGAACATGCCCTCCCTCATAAAAAAAGAAAAGAAAAAGAAAAAGAAAAGAAAAGAAAAGAAAAAAAAATTCCAAAATAAGCAAAAAACTTGGACAGCACAAAACTTTTCATTCCAACTTCCAATTCCAGAAAGATTATAGGAAAGAGGAACATCGCACACAGTGCTGGTAGCAGGCAAGCAGCAGAGATACAGGCAGGGAGACTCAGCACGTGATCTGGTCTCTTCAGTAAAGAATTCCCAACAGGGAAGAAAGAAGGTATGAGATCAAACAAGACTTTAAAGATATACTAATCAACTGGAACACAAAGACCATTTCTGAATCTTAACTTCCTAAAGCCATGAATGAAATTATAAATGAAAATGGATTGTTTGAATAATGATTATGCATTTGATGATATTAAAGTATTGTTAACTTTTTGGAACCTCATAATGTGGCTATTAAATGTTTCTAATTTAACTGTGTGTGTATGTGTGTGTGTGTATCTATGTGTTTGTGTATGTGGGTATGTGTCTGTGTATGTATGTGTGTATGTGTTTGTATGTGTATGTGTGTATGTGTGTGTGTGTATATGTGTGTGCATACATGCTTGTAGAGGCCAGAGGTGTTAGATTCCTTGGAGTCTGAGTTACAAGTGGTTGAGAGTTGATTGACATGGGTCCTAGGAATAAAACTTGGGTCCTCAGCAGGAGCAGTACATGCTCTTGATAGCTGAGTCGTGTCTCCAGCCCAAAATGCAGTTATTTTAAAAAGCTTTTCCTCTCCCTAATAGATTTTCCCCCCCAAGATTTGCTTTAGAATAATATGCTCTGTGATAGGAGGTAGGGATGAATAGATTGTCCCAGAATTGATCATTTCTGGCATTGGGGGATGGCTCATAGAGGCTGCCACTTTTCTTTCCGCTATTGTGTTAGGTGGATGGTCATCATGATACATTATTAACTGAATGCTGACATTTGTATTATACAAAGTGCACACTGATTCTGACCTAAGAATTCATGGGTAATTTGGTCCAAAATACTTAGAAAAGGATTGATTATAACACAAACTGATTTCCTATTTTTGCATTTTTCAGACCCGGTCTTATTCTGTAGCACTGGATGACCTGGAACTTGCTGTCTAGAATAGGCTGGCTTCAATCTTTATAGCAATCCTTTTGCCTCTGCCTCCCAAGTATTGAGACCACAGACACACCCGCCACTCCCAGCCTATCAGCTGCTTTATGTCACCACAAGGCTATACTCTCTGTACGTTATCCAGTGGGATAGAAAAGATAGGTCTGAGTAGCTATTGCTAAGGTGAACTATTACACCTGCGATTAAAAAACAGGAAGACAGAGCCAGATGTCATCTATATCATGAAACAGAGGCAGGCTATTATAGGTAATTAGCTATTGTTGTATAAACTCATTTACTCTTTAAGTATTAGACTGGCAAATTATCCTTAAATTTTTACCACAATGTCACAAACATCTACTGAATACCTACTCTGCGCTAACTGTTAGGAGCCATGACAGGAGATGCAACAGGAAAATATGAAGATGATCTGTGGCTCCATACTAAGCTAGGTCTGAGTAGCTATTGCTAATGCGTCTAGGATGGTACGACTAGGAGTTGTCTTTTGACGAGATGTACTGGAAAAGAGATTAGAGGAGGGGCTTCTCATAGAAGCAAAGGAGAAAGTAGAAGGTGAGCCAGGCTGGCGCTTAGTGCTCCTGCCTTTGCTCATCAAAGCTGGCCTGTGTTGCTGGGAAATTTCATTTTCATGGCCTACCCTCCTGTGAAATTCAGAAATTTCCATCTCTAGCCACTACCTGTATTCCAGAACCTCTAGCCTGTCATTTTGATCTAGTTTCCATCTTGCTGTCAGACTCCTAGGGATCCAAAGCTCCCCTCAGACATGCTCATCAGAAAGGCAAATGACCAGGCTCTCCTGGGAAATCCTGATTGTCTGAGTCTTGGATGGGGCCAGGGAATTTAGGAAATTTATGTTCTAAGAACAACTCTGTTTTATTATCTTTAGAATGTGTGAAAAACACTGTCTTGAAATGCAGTCCTGCTGCTTAGCCTTGCAACACCACTGGGAACATGAGTTGTACAGCTCACATGTACAAGGTGAAAAAAATGAGTTTACATTGCAAATCCAAGCACGCACACACCTATATGTGCAGGAAAAGAAACACAATTTCCACAAAAATAATGTTTCTGTTTCACACTGGACTCATAACCAGAACTCACTAAATTGACTGGCAGAGAGAAAACAACTTCATTGGACGAATACGCAAACTTTATTCCTGCTTTGTCCCAGTGTGGCGCTCAAGCCTCTTTTGAAACTTTTCCATATTGTCTGAGGTTGTGGCTTAACAGTACGGTATTTCCTAGCATGTGCAGGTTTCTAGATTTAACTTCTAAAAATGTTAATGAAACAAAACAACAAAATTCCATGGGCTGAAAAGACAGCTCCACAGTGACAAGAACTGAGTTCAGTCCACGATTCCTACATCACACAGCTCACAGCTACCTGTGACTCCAGATCTAAGAGAGCAGTCCCCTTTAGGTACTTACATGAACGTGTGTGTGTGTGTGTGTGTGTGTGTGTGTGTGTGTGTGTGCGCGCGCATGCGCACAGTTAAAAATAAAATAATTTTTTAATTTAATTTTTAAAAGATACATTAATGTTAATTTTATTGTAAAATAAATAAGTATAGCTTAGGTAACTTTTAATGGTGAAACTAAAACAAGGAAAATATTGAAATAAATCAAGTCTCAGTTGCTATTTTTAGCCAGATGAATTTCATGTTTTTTCTAAAAATGAAACATAGACACATACATTTAAAATAATGACTTCTTTGTATAGTTCTTTTTGTTTCTACTTGGTAGATCTCAGCCCTGAGTTTGATTATTTCTTGCCTTCTACTCCTCTTGGGTATATTAGCTTCTTTTTTTCTAGAGCTTTCAGGTGTGCTGTTAAGCTGCTAATATCCAACATATACAATGAACTCAAGAAGTTAGACTCCAGAGAACCAAATAACTCTATCAAAAAATGGGGAACAGAGCTAAACAAAGAATTCTCAACTGAGGGCTGGGAAGCACCTAAAGAAATGTTCAACATCCTTAGTCATCAGGGAAATGCAAATCAAAACAATCCTCAGATTCCACCCCACACCAGTCAGAATGGCTAAGATCAAAAAACTGAGGTGACAGCAGATGCTGGCAAGGATGTGGAAAAAGAGGAACACTCCTCCATTGCTGGTGGGATTGCAAGCTGGTACAACCACTCTGGAAATCAGTTTGGCAGATCCTCAGAAAAATGAACATAATACTACCTGAGGACCCAGCTATACCACTCCTGGGCATATACCCAGAAGATTCTCCAACATGCAATAAGGACACATGCTCCACTATGTTCTTTGCAGCCATATTTATAATATCCAGAAGCTGGAAACAACCCAGATGTCCCTCAACAGAGGAATGGATATAGAAAATACATTGTACATTTACACAATAGACTACTACTCAGTTATTAAAAACAATGACTTCATGAAATTCTTAGGCAAATGGATGGAACTTGAAAATATCATCCTGAGTGAGGTAACTCAGTCACAAAAGAATGAACACGGTATGTACTCACTTAAAAGCAGATATTAGCCCAAAAGTTCGGAATACCCATGATTCAATTCACCGCAACTGTTGGACTGAGTGTGGGGTCCCAGATGGAGGAGGTGGAGAATGGACTGAAGGAGATGAGAGTTTGCAACCCCATGGAGAGAACAGCAGTGTCAAGTGATCAGGCCTTCTCGGTGCTCCCAGAGACTGGACCACCAACCAAAGAATACATATGGAGGGACCCGTGGTGCTGGCCACATATGTGACAGAGTAGGGCCTTGTTGACCATCAGTGGGAGGAGAGGTCCTTGGGTCTGAAAGTGTTAGATGCTCCAGTATAGGGGAATGCCAGGGAGGGAAGATGGGAGTGGGTGGGTGGGTGGGAGGGAGAGCACCCTCATAGAGGCAGCGGGTGGGGAGATGGGATGGGGGTTTCCAAAGGGGAGACCTGGAAAGGGGAAAACATTTGAAATGTAAACAAAGTATCAAAAAAATTTTATCTAGTAAATTTATTTCTAAGAATTTATGTTGACAAAAATATTTATGTACTATGGAATATCTATCACAGTATTATATACAATGGTGAATTATGAGAAACATGTCAAAATTAAATACAGAATTAATAAATTATGAAATTACTTGTAGACATTTCTATAATAATTAAAATGCTATCTTCTAGGCTAAAACTTTAGAAGCCAATATTATCATCATCTTATATTTTCACAATAGAAATATGATTAAAATAAATTAAATCATTTTGTAAAAACATTATGCAATTGGAAATTATTTCTGATAGATCAACTCTTACAGTTTTATGGGCCATTCACTTTTTCTCCTTTGCAATGACAAAGGAAAGTTGACTTCAGTCAAAACATCACACAACCTAATCTCATAAATCACATGTTTAATGTTACTTGTTTTCAGTAGGTTTTGAAAACCTTACTACTGTCACACTCAACTAGAAATAAATTGACAACTCCTGACTAAATTCAGAGAAAATAAATACTAGTCTTCTAAAATATACAGGACTCACCTCCCTAATGTGATCATAAAATTCAAATGCCTCCAGTTTTCTCCCTTGAAGATATGTTAGCTTCACTCTGAGCAAAGAGCAACATTCCTTTGCATTTCCCAAGGCCATTACACTGAGACTCATCAGATACCTATAACACTTGCTGAAGTTACCCTTTAAATATTTCTAGTTCTGTAGTAACTATTTCTATAAAGAATAAAGTGTGGGTTTTTTTTTCAGGACATTTAAGTTTTTTTAATAGTTAAACCACAGATGTAGAAAATAAAGGAATTCAAAGTATTAGCAACAAATAAAATTGTACCAGTAGACTTTGGTAAAGTTCTATAAAATTATAATCATTTCAAGTATAATCACTGCTTAAGGAAGCTTTAGAAAACAATCCCTTTGAATCCTATCTATCTTTCTGAATGTGTCACTTACCTGAACTGGGCCATATTTGCGTATTTTAAACATATATTATTATTATACTGCCTGTGATTTTTAGAGCATAGATGCTCAGAATTGAGAGTTCATCTTGGTAGATTTTTCCTTTGACCAGTATGAAGTGTCCTTCCTTATCTTTTTTGATAACTTTTGGTTGAAAGTCGATTTTATTTGATATTAGAATGACTACTCCAGCTTGTTTCTTGAGACCATTTGCTTGGAAAATTGTTTTCCAACCTTTTACTCTGAGATAGTGTCTGTCTTTGTCATTGAGGTATGTTTCTTGTAAGCAGCAAAATGCTGGGTTCTGTTTACATATCCAGTCTGTTAGTCTATGGTTTTTTATTGGGGAATTGAGTCCATTGATGTTAAGAGATATTAAGGAAAAGTGATTGTTACTTCCTGTTATTTTTGTTGTTAGAGGTGGTATTATGTTTGTGTGGCTATCTTCTTTTGGGTTTGTCGAAAGATTACTTTCTTGCTTTTTCTAGGGTGTAGTTTCCCTTCTTGTGTTAGAGTTTTCTATCTATTATTCTTTGTAGGGCTAGATTTATGGAAATATATTGTGTAAATTTGGTTTTGTCATGGAATATCTTGATTTCTCCATCTATGGTAATTGAGAGTTTTGCTGGATATAGCAGCCTGGGCTGGCATTTGTGTTCTCTTAGGGTGTGTATGAGATCTGCCCAGGATCTTCTACCTTTCATAGTCTCTGGTGAGAAGTCTGGTGTAATTCTTATAGGTTTGCCTTTATATGTTACTCTATCCCTTACTGCTTTTAATATTCTTTCTTTGCTTTGTGCATTTAGTGTTTTGACTATCATGTGATGGGAGGAATTTCTTTTCTGGTCCACTATATTTGGAGTTCTGTAGGCTTCTTGTATGTTCATGGGTATCTCTTTCTTTATGCAAGTTTTCTTCTATAATTTTGTTGAAGATATTTACTGTTCCTTTAAGGTGGGAAACTTCACTCTGTTCTATATACTTATTATCCTTAGGTTTGGCTTTCTCATTGTGTCCTGGATTTCCTGGATGTTTTGTGTTAGGAGCTTTTTACATTTTGCATTTTTTTGACTGTTGTGTCAATGTTTTCTATGGTATCTTCTGCACCTGAGATTCTGTTGGTGATGCTTGTCCTGATCTCCTTTCTAGGTTTTCTATCTCCAGGGTTGTCTCCCTTTGTGATTTCTTTATTGTTTTTATTTCCATTTTTAGATCCTGGATGGTTTTGTTCAATCCCTTCACCTGTTTGATTGTGTTTTCCTGTAATTTTTAAAGGAATTTTTGTGTTTCCTCTTTGAGGGCTTCTACCTATTTACCTTTGTTCTCCTGTATTTCTTTAAGGGAGTTATTTATGTCCTTCTTAAAGTCCTCTATCATCATCATGAGATGTGATTTTAAATTAGAGTTTTGCCTTTCTGGTGTGTTGGGGTATCCAGGGCTCGCTGGATGGGAGAACTGGGTTCTGATGATGCCAAGTAGCCTTATGTTCTTGCCTTTGCCTCTCACCATCTAGTTATCTCTGGTGTTAGATGATCTTGCTGTCCCTGACTGTGGCTTGTCTGTCCTGCAAGCCTCTGTGTCAGTATTCCTGGGAGACCAGTTCTCTCTGGGAGGAATTTGGGTATGGAGAGCTGTGGCACAGGGTCAGCTCCAGGGTGCAGATGGAAGCTGGAAGGATCCTGTCCTCTGGTGCTTCTTGGCTCCTGTGTTCTGATGATTCTGGGTGGGTCCCTCTTTGGCCAGGAATTTGAGCAGAAGTGGTGGCCTTATCTGTGCTCACAGGTGTGTCAACACTCCTAGGAGAGCAGCTCTCTCCCAGTGGTATTTGGGTATGGAACACTGTGGCACAGGATCAGCTTCAGGCACAGATGGAAACCCCAAAATAAAATCTTTTAAAAATCTCCAGCTGGGCAGTGGTGGTGCACGCCTTTAATCCCAGCACTTGGGAGGCAGAGGCAGGCAGATTTCTGAGTTCAAGACTAGCCTGGTCTACAGAGTGAGTTCCAGAACAGCCAAGGCTATACAGAGAAACCCTGTTTCAGAAAACCAAAAAAAAAAATCGTGACAAAAAAAAAAGAAGAAGAAGAAGAAAGAAAGGAAGGAAGGAAGGAAGAAAAGAAAAGAAAAAGAAAAAAATCTCCATAGTAATTTGCTTGGTAACTGTGCCTGATTCTTTGTGTACTGCCCTCTACCAAGACCTTTCAAGGTCTCTTTGCTAAGGGTACTTTCTCTAAGTGTTTGCTTAGATAATACTTGCTTTGGGTACATCCTGTAAGTACTGAGATCACTGTGAGTTCTTTGAGTTGAACTCTTCTGTCTGCAGCTTGTACATGCCAGAACTAGTGATTTGTGCCTACCTCACATCCTGCACTTACCTGCTGCCATGCTTATCACTCCAATCTCACAATACTTGTTAAGAGTAGGAAGCTCTTTAGTCTTTGCATCCTTGTTCCTAGGAAGATGATGAAGGAAACTTTATGAACAACCACTGCTGCCTTATGGTAGAATGAATAAAGTTGTGAATGGAGTGTCACAACATGCTCAGAGCTTAGGGCAGGAGAAGAAACGAGACAATAGCCTATCAAGAGGACAACCTAACAGCAATGCACTAAAGCTTTGGCCTTACCTTCCCATTAAGACAATAGTTCTGGTTCCAGGTGGGGCTACTTGGCTAGATAGAAGCTTTTTTATTTTTATTTATTTAAATAGATCAGAGCTTTATTTTAAAAAGACAGCTTTGGTAGTGTGGTGGGGATGCTGAAGGGGGATACTGTGAAAACAGGAGAGGGTAGTTGAGACTTGATGTCAGAGACAAGAGAAAATGACAAATGGATAGGATGACATTTGCCCCTCTGCTAACATAGCATCAACAATGGTGGTGGTGTCACTACTGTATGTGACGAGACCCCCAGTAGCCCACATCTGAAGTCTATGATTTAGAAAGCATAGAAATTCCAACCAAGGGATATGCCACAAAACTCTTTACTCCACTAGTTTAATAACCTCACAAGTGTAAAGATTATCAAAAATAGGTTTTATGAACTCATATAGCCATGGGAAGCCCAAGGAAATATGACTACAAGCAGTATGGTTTCCTGGATGGTATCCTAAGAAAAAAGGAGCATTAGAAACCTAAATCAAGTGTGGGTTTGTGTTAATGATGTATCAGCATTGGCCCATTAATTGTAGCAAAAGTACCACGCTAATACAAGATGTTAATCTTACAAGTGAACACAGTAAAGTGTGGGTGTGGTTGACTTCACGACATCACACAGATGTTGCATGGATGAGCGGTTCTTCTCAAACTATCATTATCTTATTGTTATTTAGAAGCAGACTCTTCCTGAACCTTCTTGCTATCCAGCCCTCACGTCCATATCTGAATACTAATACTCAAGTCTATCTTGTCCTTAGGTCATTCTTTACTGACATAACTCAGAGTAATTGTCGCATCTTACATAAGCACAATACTGACAGCTTGGTGCCCAGTGCTTGAGTTGTTCTTCCACTAGACTGTCTCCTACTTGCTTCCCCTTGCTACTTGACTCAACTGTTCCCTGTTTAGAAAGCACCCTTTGCTAGTGCTTGCTTGCTATGGTCTGTGGCAGAATTTCTCTAACAAAATCAAATTCCTATGAAAACCAAACCTCATCTGATTTTCTGCTGCTTTATCAACAGAGATGCATCTAGAGGGCTGGCAGCACCCAGGAAGTAGCTTCTGGGTGGGTGTCTGTAGCTTGGGTGGCTTCAGTAGACATTTATTCTGCAGTGTTCTGGAGGCTGAAACGTCAAAGAACAAGATGCTTTATGATTCTGTTCCTGAGGGCAGGGGTTCTGCTCCTAGCTGGCAGAACGCCACCATGCTGTTGTCCTTACGGCACAGGGAGGAAGTTCTCTCTCTCTTTTTTTGTATAGTGCACTAACCCATCACATGATCTCATTTAAACCTAATTAACTTCTAAAGGCTCCACCCCCTCTTATGACAGTAGGGGTCAATTTTCATCATATGGATTATTGGGGGAGGGGATTCGTCCCAAATAAATACCATCAGGGCCCTGCTTTACCGTCATCCAGATACATAAACCTGGGGTGTTAGTGATCGGGAGCAAAAGGACTGCCTCTCACACTCATTATAAAAAGAAAAATCAATCAAGACTTTTATATTACTCAGGCACTGAAGCAAGTATATCAAAATGCAATACCCTTGCAAGACCTTACATTAAAAAGCTCTCAATCTCCCTGCCGTCCACTGGTTGTTATCAGGGAAGGGAAGAATTGACCCCATTTACCTCTTTCTTCTTCCTGTGTCCTCTTCCCTTTCCTTCATCTCTTACTGTCTCCTAATTTTCCAGGCATAATTAGGGTGAGACCAGTGTGAATGTTTACACTCAACATTCTCAGGAAAGCAGCTTGGGGCTTATTTCTAGAGAACTCTTTTTATTTTTATTTTTTAAATAAAACCGTTTTTTAAAAAAATAAAAGCAGCAACAACACATCTGCATTTACATATACAACAATGGAGTATGAAAGAGGACAGATCACCCATATGCATTGTGTCTATGGTAGCATCAATTAGCTCCTTCCTCTTGCTTTATTTTACTGATAGAGTGGTCCAGATATTTGGCTATCCAGGGAAAAGTGTCAAACACAATTATATATAAATACACACACACATAAACACATATAAACACAATCATATATAAACACACACAAACACATAGGCAGATTGTTGCTAATTTCTGATACGTCTTTCAATGTACCTTTTTCTTTTCTTGTTTTTCTTTTTGGATGCTTACTTTATGTACATTTCAAATGTTTTCCCTTTGGAAACCCCTATTCCACTCCCCCAGTTCCCCGAGAATTCTTTCCTATAAGCGGTGGTAGGGAATTGCCTGGAGATTATCACAAGAACCCCCTTCAACACAGCAAATATCTTTTTGCTCTACTAAGAGCATGGAAGTACAGAGTCACTGTTGCTTCTTTATTCAATATATGCACTTTAGAAGAGAGGCTGTACCTCAGGAGCTTCTCAATTTCTCACATTTAGGAAATATTAACAGAAATGGCCAAGGCACTACATATCATCTGACAGTGTTTGCTTAGTTGGGGTGGAATGTTTCTGTGCTTTAAACCCTGAATTGTAAGTATATTCACACAGAGAGCTTCTGCAGTTGACATATGCATTTATACAACTAATTCAAGAAAGCAGCTACACTGACCCGAGTCAGATGTGAGCGAAAAGAACTCTAACAGTGGACAGGCAAACATTGCATCTGTTTTCTATGGTCCTCTATTCTTGCACCTTCAGAAATTTCTGTTTGTTTTTTTTTTCCTTTCCCAGTCCTTTTGTAAAAAAGCTATGTGTCCTCATCTGTAAAAGAAATGTGTGGGCTTGTATGTTGTTAGTGCTGCTAACTTCCTGGGTTAGACTCTGAAAGAAGGGCTGTGCTCCTGCCCTCACCGTGGAGACCTAGCCAACTCTGCTTTCATTTATAGTCAAGCTTCTCATTTTCTTTTCTGGAAAATGAGGAATTTAAGTTAGATGATTTCTAAGTTACCTTTTAACTTGATTTCTTCTTTGTTCCTTTTTGCCAACCCCTTAGCATGTTCTCTGAAGGTAGTCAGTGTGTATTCTTCCACATTGTGAGAAAACACTATAAAAGAGTAGGTCTGAGGTGCCCTTAGTCCAAGGTGAAAACTATTTACATTAAATATATATTGTCAAATCACCTAACACTTTTAAGAATATTTGTCTGGCTTGCATTTCAATACATAAACTTTACATATGTTTTTAGATATGTAAGCTCTTGAACAGAAGAAACACACACACACACACACACACACACATTTCAATTTTTCTTTCTCTTCCTTCTACATATCCTTGAAAACTAATTGAGTCCACAATGGCCTGGATTCCATAGATGTATTCATAGACTGTCTTTTCCAACCCAGAAACCTATGTTCTAGTTGGACAAGGTAACGTAGCTCAGGACACGTGAGATAACTTCATTACTAGTTATCACAACTACATACAAGACACTCTGGCCACAATCCTTAGCATAAAGTCTCCAGACATCCCTGTGGGTGGCCAGGCAGGTACTTGGGTCCCCCTTAGATAAAAAACACCAAGATTATAGGACCACAGTTCTATGGGAACAAAGGTGAATCTGTTTTCCTGTTGGCAAGGGTCAGGAGTAATAGACACCCTCAGGGTCTACCTATGGTAGAGGAAGTTGGTGCAACCATGTCAGAAAGCAATTTGAGTAAGGTTTGGTGACAGACATCTGTAATTCCTGATGTTCTAGATGTCAAAGGGAGGATCACAAGTTTGAGGCAAAACAGAAAATATATCAAGATTCTCTTCCAATCCACCCTACAAAGAAAAAAAAAATGGGGCTTTTCTAATATAATCGAAGGTATACTATTATATTACTGAGAAATTCTCACACATAAGCCAAAGAGTAGTTACATCATTATCTATAATCATGAAAAAAATAGATGTCACCTCAATGATTATCAATAGGACTCAGATTATAAACACTGGAATGTATAGTGGTGAAATTAAAACTGTATGTGTAAACATGAATAAATCTCAAAAATCCTCAGCATGACAAAATTCTATGACCTTTTAAAGACATAAGTTACATTGTTATAGATTGATTTATGTAAAAGTATAATGTTGCACAGAGAACATTGGCTAGACCTAACATGTATGAGTACAAGAAATTTCATCAATGAGTGGAGGTTGTGAAAATTGGTACAGTCATGTTTGGAAGCTATTTGGTGGTTTACAGTAAAGCTGAATGTACGCTCATGTATGAGCCAGCAGTTCATATCTGGGTATGCACTGAACAGGGCACAGGCATAGAAAGACCCTAACATGTACAAAAGGATGCTCGAAGAGGTACTACTCTCAGAACTTCCAAGCTGAAAACACTCAAATTGCTGAGTGTGTTATTAATAAATTGTGTTTAATACTGCTGGCTGTTACACAATATAACACAACTGAACAATTAGTCTCACATGCAGTAGAATCCATTTCTACAGAGTTGAGGACTAGGCAAAATGGACCTTAGATATCTGAGTGGTCTCCAGTTCATTTTGTATGAACGATGGTGACTAGGGTGTGGGTTCAAGAACTCGGAGATGCCCATCATGCCCCATTTCTTCACGTTAGTAACAGTTACATTGAAGAACTCATTTTGTAAAGATCCTCTGAGCTATGAATTCACTACAGAGCACACAGTTTTGAAAAGTACCAGACACTATTTGTGGACACAGGTTAACTCTGCACTTGCGTGCAAGTGTAGATGCACTAGGGAATAACAAAACCTCTGCTGTCTATGAGTATCTGGCACTTGTATTCCCAGCACATACTTGAGCAATGGGATTCAGGTGAAGATGACTCTCTCACTCATTAACTCTACAGTCTTTAGCCTTGGTTCTGGTCAAATGAGAGCCACTAAGATGGCTTATTGAGAAGATTATACAAGATATACTCACGAACAAATTTGCAGACAGGAAGGAGATACAAATCCAAATTTTTATGATCCAACAAATGTTCAATGATATGAAATCTAATGTTAAGTTGGAGCTGAGGCCTTTACCAACATGTATCAAAGAATGGAGTGAGCCTGAATGGAACCTGAAATATAAATTCTTTATATTTTTCTGTGTAGATTGAGGAAAGGCTAATAGTAGTTAATTTTGTGTCTTTTTTTTTTTCTTTTCTTTTTTTGGTCAAGCATATGTAGATAGTGCTGTGAGTTATTTTCTAAAGATGTGACTACAGTTGGTAGACTTGGGATAGATCAGATTGTTCATTGTTATATGAATGAGCATCTTCAACCTGATAGGCATCTTAACAGAAAAGCATGGGATTCTTGAACAGGAAGACATCTTCAGACTCAAGACTGCAGTATCTGCTCTCCTCAAACCTACAGATTGCCATTTTACCCCAAAGAGTTCTTATAAACATGGTCCTATGATGTGGGTCATGTGCATGCCACAGGTTCAGCTCAGGCCCTGATGTTGCTGCTTGCTAGTGAGGGAGACAACCTTACTAATATTTTTGCCTTTCAGTGAAAAAACATTGTGTGCTATCTCTAAAGGTCATTTTTGTTTGTTTGTTTGTTTGTTTGTTTTTCAGCTCTCACCTTCTGATCATTTTCAGTAGGGTCACTGAACGTCCTCAAAAAGACATCCATGTAAGCAGATACATGAGAATCCCTGAAATTGTATTGTACGTGATGCACAATAGATCCTTGGAACAACGGATACAGCATTGCAGCTTCATGTAAGTATAGTATATTAGCATTTCTGTCATAATTCCCAAAATTATCTCCAAAAGACACAGGATTGGTCATTAGCCAGTCCCCTGTGAGACTGACTTGCTGTCAACTCTCCTTTGATCTCTCTACTCTGAGCTCCACACACATTACAGGCTGAGTTACCGCTGCTGCTCTAGAAGTCACCAATTTAGGGTTTTACCATGCTATTTGTGGACTGTGGTAAACGTAAGGTATGATGGGAGGCACACTGAATGATGGGATTAATCCTGCTAGTTGTTTGATATGTATGGGAAGAAGTGATTAATGGGAAGGAGTCGAAGGTTATGCCCCATGTCTAACAAAAGGGTGATGTGTGTGTGTGTGTGTGTGTGTGTGTTTGCGTGTATGTGTGTGTGTGTTTGCGTGTATGTGTGTGTGTGTTTGTGTGTATGTGTGTGTGTGTGAAAGGGGGTTCAGGGCATAAAGCACATACATGTGTAGGTCAGAAGACAACTTGTAAGAGTTGTTTTTCTTTTTCTATTATGTGGATCTCAAGAATTGAACTCAGTTCCTCAGACTTGGAAGCCATCGCAGCAGCCTGAATTTATTAATAAAATTGGTTTCAGTGAGAAACATGATTTCTGTATCATTATTTTACAGTATGTACAACACAGTTTTTATTTATAATTCATTTTAAATTATTTAAAGCCCAGGACTGATGAGATGGCTCAGTGAGTAAAAATGCTCATCACTGAGCCCAATAACTTAAGTTTGATCTCTAAGACGCACATGTGGCAAGAAAAAACCTAGTTCCCTTCTCCTCTGATCTCCAAGCGCACACCCAGACACACAAATAATAAGTAAAATTAAAAACATAGAAAACCAAGCCTACTTTCTTAATAAAATTGTCTAGCAATGCAGACATTTGTAGGTGTTAGGGTGATAGCAACTAGGAGAGACCATAGTGTAAGGGGAGAGGTGGAGTAGAGCAAGCCAAAGGCTTGTCGTGGGGTGGAGCTACAGACAGATCACTTAGCAACCACTCTTCTGATTCAGTCAGGTACACAGAGCACACTTAAGGAAGCATCCGCACAAATAGTGAGCCTGACAGAGAAGGCAAAGAACCACTGTTATTATGTTCTTTCTATTTAGAGATTCCACAAACTTAAGAGCATACACTCATTTCTTTGGAAAATTCCAAAATTAGGATGTGTATTGATTTCCATGAGGCATGTACTCAAGTGCTAAGTGGCAAAGTTACAAGTAACACAACAGGCTGTATATTATGATACCTAAAACCAAGCAATTTCTAAAAACGACTGTTTATAAAGCTTAAAATTGTGTACAGCTCTTGATCACGCTTTACAATCCAGTATATATCAGAGTGGAATATTGTTAGCCATTTCTTTATTGTTGCTTTCATTTTAGTTATAAACTTTTGTTATAATTTTAGACATTTATGTGTCTAAACATTGATGTATGTGAGCGTGCGTGTGTGTGAGTGTGTGTGGGTGTGAATATACTCATGCATATCTGTGTGGAGGCCAGATGTTGAGTGGAGGCCAGATGTTGACAATGGATGTCTTCCTCCATCTCATGCATTTAAGGAGGGATGGCCTTTTCAGATTTAATTTTTATTTATTATGATTGTGTGAGAGATCAGGAGTGCAGATGGAGGTCAGAACACAGCTTTTGAGGACTGATTCTCTGTTTCTACTGTGGGTCCCAGGGATCAAACTTAGGTTGTAGTTTCATACAGCAGTTGCATTTATGAGCCACCTCACCATCCCAAATAATTCTCTTTAATAAAAAGAATGTGGAGGTGGGGAGGGCGAGACCTGGTGCACTCACATATGGAGGTTAAAGAACAACTTTTGAGAGTCAGTTCCAGGGATCAAGCTCTTGTTGTCAGGCTCATGTGGCTTGCCACTTTGATTTTCTGAGCCACCTTGCCAGCTATCAATAAAGCGAGAAAGAAAATCTAGAAACAATTTATATCTTTACCAATAACATTAGTCATAGAAATTGTAGCTCACTTGACGATAAATAATCTTAATAAGTTAAGTTTTGTTGGAAGCCATTTAGTACAGGAAGTAGAAAGAGGAAAGTTATCAACATTGTGACTTTCTTATGCCTTGGAAATTTTTCAAGTAATTAACATTTATCTTGGCAATCTTGCAATTTCCCCTTCCACTCTTCTCTCTCATGTCTCAACTTCTCTTTCCTCCGGGTCCTAAACTCCTAAAGCTAATTCAATTTTTATGGTTTCTATGCCCCACACAGTTTGGATTAATCTCTCCTAAACTCTTCATCCCTGGAGCCTCTGACACAGCTCTGGCATGTCTGCCTTGCTTATTTCTCTTGATAGCACTACAGTCCTTATAACTGGGCATGGACTAAGAAGCCTGTCTCAGTGTCTAAAGCCAGTGGATTCAGGGAGTGTCTGTTACAGCGGTCCGAGCACATTTGTTCTCTGTTCAGCAGTAGCAAATTGCTAGCATTTAGGGGGAAAGGATCCCACTCCTACACTGGCAAGACAATTATCTGTAGTTAAAAATAAGAAAACACATGGAACACTTTAATGTTGTTCATTAGCTTTATGATGTGGTATGCATGTGCAGGTGAGAGCACAGCTTTAGAGACAGTTCCTTGTACAGTGATTTGCAGGTGTCCGGCTCAAGTCATCGGGCTTGGCAGTAAGCACCTGCCCCCACTGAGCCATCTCGATGATTCTATTAATGTGCTATGTTTATTTTTCCCCCAGATAGTACCGACTCGTTAGTGTTCGGTTGTGTAACTACCAGAAGACTAGCTCTGTTCATTTTCTGTTCACAGGCCATGTTTATAATGAGGGCAAGATACAACTGCTCTCACTTGAAAAACAGTAAAACTGAGAGACAAGGAGTTAATTGTAGGGTTGTAACAGAACCCAAGATGATAGCTCTGAACCGAGCATTCTATCTTGCAGATCACAGGCAGGATCTATCACCCCCTGTAGCTAGTAAATTATTACTATAGAAGCCAAGCAGACTTTGAAACCGTTCCAGGAACTCATCCTGGGGTTTTGAAGTTCCATTTACAAGAAATCAGAGCAGATGTTCATCCTTGAAAGGAGTGGAGAATTTTATAGACAAGGATTAATACTTCCGGACAGTAGTGTTTAACTACGGGCAGTTTTACTTCCCAGCCTGACCTCTTAACTCTCGCTTGATGGAAATATGTTGAGCCAATTGTGGCTGTCAGGAAAGGTAGCAAATGTTGCTGGGATTTGGTAGGCAGTCGCTAGGGGTTCCTGATAAACATCCTACAAAGCAAAGGACATGACAAAGAAGGCTGGGACTCATGAAGGGCATAGTACTGGCATTAAGAAGCCAGCCTCAGCTCAGTGTGGTGGAACACACATTTGATCCCAGTACTTGGGAAGCAGAGGCAGGAAAATCTCTGAGTTCCAGGCCGGTCTGGTCTACAGAGTGAGTTCCAGGACAGCCAAGGCTACACAGACAGAAACCCTGTCTCAAGAAACAAAAACAAACAGAAGCCTCAGCCTCAGCCTCAGCCTCAGCCTCAGCCTCCTCAGCCTCAGCCTCCTCAGCCTCCTCAGCCTCAGCCTCAGCCTCAGCCTCATCTGCCTTGTGTAGCAGTGACTGGTACATTCCTTATACTTGTCACATGTATAATTTCTACCTTATCCTGGGCCAGAGCCACAGTGAGAGAGCCAGGAAATGACCCTAAGTTTTCCAATTTAATCATATTTTTGTAATACTGCTTTTAAAATAGGTTCAGAAACCATTAGAAATTAGTTTGTGAGTAAGCACATTTTACAAGTTGATTAAATTACTTTTGGAAAAAGGCATTAAACTCACTATATATATATATATATATATATATCACATTGGGCTTGAATTATGCAGTACATAGTGAATATACAGATTATTTCAAATGCTGAATTGGTAATGGGTAAATCAATTTTAAATAACTTTAATCTCAATTTCAGCTATCAATATTCTCCCAAATATTACAAAATGATAATTTCATAAGACCAACCTAATACAGTGCTAAAATATAGAAAATATTAATGAAGCCTTATAGGGTAGGTTAAAATTAAAAGTATTAAAAAGTATTTTAAACTAAAAAAAATAAGAATCTGTATATAAACCCCAGTCCTCAGCCCTATACTAAGTACATCCTTCTAAAAATCATCCAAGCACATACAACCATCTGTGATGTGTATGTGTATGCATCCTGTATGTATATATTGTATTTAGTAAATTCTTAAACTCTGGGCTGCTCCTCACATGAGGTCATGTAACTAATTGTGGAAGTTGATAAAAATTTGGCAACTGAAAAAGGTTTCTGAAGGCACAACCAAAAGTTAACTGCAAAGGCCTGTACCTCACAGCCACACAGCAGCCATGGTTCTGAGGCCTGTACCTCACAGCCTGACGCCAGCCATGGTTGTGAATGCCTGACACGTTCACTTTACAGAGTGCATGCAACACGCGTGAAAAACCAGTGAACACTGCCTGCTGAAATACCAGCTCAGCACTGAGACTATTCTGTAATGAACTGCAATATTGTTAGTGTGCATGTAATGCTTTCTGCCCTTAGAGCATCGTACAGCCTAAGTATGGAAAGGAAACACTTTTCATATTCTCCTGTTACCATTATTTAGCATGTAAGCACCCCGTTAGTCCATCTTTGAGTTACAATGTTTGATTTGTAATTAATTAATAATTTTATTTATTTCCATCCCAAATGTTGCCCCTCCTGGTCCCCATTCACAGAGTTCTCTCCCCATACCTCCTCCCAGAATATTTGATTTTGAAAGTTGCTCCTTTGAGTTGCTGACAAGTTTCTTTGGAAAAAAAAAAAGTTTAATGAATTTTATCTTGGGATTAAGGATGGAATTTCCAATTTTTGAAATAGCCCTAAATGCACTTTTGTATATTTACATGAAATGGCCTTCTCACCCTTAATGACCGTAAAATCAAGATATTGGCTAATGCTGAAAATTGTGCTCTACATTAGCAAATACTCAGCAAAATTTTATCTTTATGTAAAAATAAACAAGTATGTCCACCTTGTTACTATGCAGATTTTGATTTCATCTTTACTAAATGGTAAATTAAATTTCATTAAAATATATTTATGGTTTAATATCTGTAAATGTTCCATTTATATACCTACTTGATATGTCTGTTTACCTGTAATAACAAAAGTTTCTTGGATGAAAAAGGTTAAAAGTGGAAAAAGTATAAGAAGCCCTGTCTTAAAATCACACAGGCATGAGCATGTGTGTGTGCGTGCGCGCACACACACACACACACACCATTGAGAGGTTCCCCATGTGCTGTTTTCAACTAAGGATTCCCACCTGCTGTATGGACAATTCACAGCAAGTCACCCACTGACTAGTTCCCAGACAATTTATGTCCAGTTCCACTGTCAATTGTTTATCTCTGGTAAGAATCTTATGAAGCCTGATGAGCCCATGAGCCTCCTTTCTCTCCATGAGGAAATGTGCATGGGCCCATGTTCCCAGGGGCTTGTTCAGAGGATCACCACAGATCTGATTCAAGGTGCAATGGTCATGTGCAGCCTACAGGAAACACCTATACAGCAACACACGATAGTAATTACACCACATGAAAATTGTTTTGCTTTGATTTTTGAATTCTTGTAGAACATGTTTTAACAGGACATTCTGATGTTATCACATCCGTAAACACAAATATGGTTTTGTTTATTTGTTGTGTGAAGCTGTCATCATTGTTAAACTAATAGTAATATTATTAAATGGATAGCTAGTAAGAAATGGCACTCATAAAATACCAAAATAATTGTACATAGTTGGCTTTTTCCTTCAGTAAAATTTACCATGGAGGAGTTAGGTTGTCATTATTGTGTTACATATCTGAGAGAAAAGGTATCCTGGCAGGTGAGAGCCAAAGAATATCACAAAGTCACACCTTACAACAAATATACACAGATTTATTAGGAGGGAAGAAACCAAAAGGGTGGCTGCCTCTGCTTGGGTGAGAAGCAGCAGAGAACTGAGCAGAAGATATGGTTTAGATAGAGTTCCTTGTGCAGAGCTTTTCAGGGTGGAGATTTCCAGGCTGAAGATTGGTGGGATTTGAAGTCCTGAGTTTGAGTTTTTTACTCTGTAGGGTGGGGGCTGGGCAGTTAAGAGTGTTCTGTGGGTGGAGCCTGGCGGTTAGAGGTCCTCTTAATTTATCTTTTTAATTTTTATTGTGTTTTGAGAATTTCATAGATGAGTCTTGTATCTGCATCATTATTTCTATACCTCCCCAAGCACAAGATGTAGCACATGGCCCTCAGCTGGGTCCCAGTCTCAACAAAGCTGCAGTAAAGGGCTCACGGGCAGTGAGAAGAATTTCGATGTGTGGGGGTATACATAGCACATGATTGTGGAGTTAGCAACTGCAATACTCTTTTGGCTAGGTCTTAGTTTTTAATTTTTCATATTAAGATTTAGGAGAAAAATGTTATACTGACTTATTTAATTGAAAATTTCTAGCATGACATAGGGAATGTGCTTCTGAAGAAAGTAGCAGATTTGGGGGCCCACGAGAAAACGTTACCGCATTGTATGCTGGGCTCCCAGCATGAGAGCAAGCACTGCGAGTATTCTGTCTCACCCTGCAGCCAGTTGTAATGCAGAGCTTAGGATGGAGTAGGAACTCCAGTACATTTGTTAAAAGACTGAATAATGAAGATGCAAAAGAAATGCAAAAATTACATACATTGAGAATCCAGCAAACATTAACTCATGAGATCTCTATACCTAAAAGCAAGTGAACCTGGTACATTGTGGCCAGTTAACAATGAGGGCTAAAACACTTGGAAGGATCTTTAGGTGGTATGTGGCTCAGTGGCTCATGTACTGGAAGCAACTGCAAGGATTGGACTTTAAAGCACTGTAAATGCTGGGTGGGCATGGGGTCTGCACTGTAATTCTAGCTTTCAGAAAGCAGACCCTAGAGCACACTGGCCAGCTAGGCCAGCCATGCCGGTGAGCTCTGGGTTGCTTTGGGAGACTCTGCCTTAGTGAACAAAGTGCAGAGAATTCAAGGAAGACCCCAAAGATCAAATTTGTACCTTTAAGCTGTACCTACATGCACATGCACATGCTCACACACACACACACACACACACGAAAAGGAAAAACTGTGGAATTGCAAAGAGTAAAATGGAAAAAAAAGAAATCATTGAACTTGTAAAAAAAAAACAACAAAACTGTCAAAATAATGTTCTTAATTTAATTGCTCCATAGTCACTCAAAGTCCGAGGTATTTAGATGGTTTGCTGTGGTAAGAGAAAAATAATCAAATATTAAAAACTAAATTCTGGGTGTTTTACAAGAGATTTTAAGAAATATAGGCAACTCCTTTTTCTCCCCTCTCACCTTCTGCCTTTCCCCTTATACCGTTTTAGTGAGACAATAAGACACATGCTTGCTGCCTTGCTGGCCCATGTATTAGCTAAATACATCCAAGTAGAAATTTTTCTCTTTCACCTTTAACCAAAATAATTAGTTAAATTAGTGTGTGTGTGTGGAGAGAGAGAGAGAGAGAGAGAGAGAGAGAGAGAGGATTGAATTTAAATTACAAATCTTTCCCTTGAAGAGTTAACATGAACACAAAGAAAATACAGTGTTGAAGGTTTACTTCAGTTGGTAGAGTGGTCACCCAGTGTGCTTGGAGCCCTAGGCTCCAGCCACAGTTCTGCCTAAGTGTGGTGCACATGTCTGGAGTCCCAGTCTTCAGAAATTCAAAATCATATTTGGCTACATGGAACTCTTTCAAACACACCCACACACACTCACACACACTCACACACACTCACACACACACACACTCACACACACTCTCACACACACTCACACACACTCTCACACACACACTCACACACACACACATACGTTTTAAAAAATTAGAAGACCTCCAAGGCCACTTTTTTTTCTTATATTTACGTTCACAATGAGCTTTGGCAACAAAATGTCATTTACTCTTGGAATGAGATGGGATGGGTTTGAAAGTGAGAGGCCTGTGGATACAGATTAGTAGTGGAGTGCTTGCCTAGCAGGCCTAAGGACCCGAGTTTTACCCCCAGCACTGAAAAGATAGACTTTTAAAGCATTTTTTAAAAAAACATACACTCACCAGGCAGTGGTGGCACATGCCTTTAATTTCAGCATTTGAGAGGCAGAGGCAGGTGGATCTCTATGAGTTCAAGGTTATGGTTTACAGACTAAGTTCCAGGACAATCAGGGCTACACAGAGAAACTCTGTCTCAAAAAAACAAAAACAAAACCAAACAAACAACCACCACCACCACCAAAAACAAAACAACCAACCAACCAACCAACCAACAAACAAAAAACCCAAAACCAAAACATACACTCATACAAATGTCGAAGGACAACCTACAGGCGTTAGCTCTCCCTTTCCACCGTGTGGGTCTGGGGACTTAAATTCAGGTTGTCAGCCCTGGCAGCAAGTTCTTTTACCCACTATGTCATCCATCCAGCCCTGCCCCATTCCTTTTTTAAAGTAAGCTGCTACCTGGCTGTTATCTCAGAATTCAGGAAGGTCTTTGGAGAGCCAGCATTTGTAGATCCAAGTGATCACCAAGAGAGAAAACAGTCAGTCTGTCAGCTACAAAGCATGCTGAACATAAGAGAACGTTTGAAATACGCTACCGAACTCCACTAGAATCCAACAATTCAGAAGCTGTAAAGCATAGAGCAGGCTGTAAGTGGCTGGTAGCATGTATACCATGGAAAGTCCATCTGGGTAAAAATATGGATCTGAGATTTTGTGTGACATATTTAACATTACCACCTACACATTCAGTGTGAAGCTGTTCATGTTGAAGAGAAACGCCCTTTTCCCTCCTACATGGTATCTCAGCTTGGCTTTGCTGAGATCCATCGTGGGTCGTTTCCTATCTGCCCAGAATAAATACGCTAGCAGTGCCGTGCTCACAGAATCCATACCAGACAGACTGATTTAGTAGTATTTCATAGATGATAATGCTAGGCACGCAACAAACTTTAAGATGGCATCTTTTCTTCCTAATCCTTTGTATGCCACCAGTCCTGGAGGCCTCTCTTCAACTGTGCATGTGTGTTTAGCACATACATGTGAGGGGCAGAGGATGACTTGCTAGAGTTGGTTCTCGCCTTGCAGCTGTGGATCCTGGGGATCAAACTCATGTCATAGACTTGGCAAAAGATATCCCAGAGTCATTTAGTAACAAGGTTTTTTTTGTTTGTTTGTTTGTTTGTTTTTTTGGGTTTTTTTTTGTTTTTTGGTTTTTTTTTTTTGGTTTTTTGAGACAGAGTTTCTCTGTGTGACCCTGGCTGCTGTCCTGGAACTCACTCTGTAGACCAGGCTGGCCTTGAACTCAGAAATCCGTCTGCCTCTGCCTCCCAAGTGCTGGGATTAAAGGCGTGCGCCACCACTTCCCTGCCTTTATTAACAGTTTTAAAGATAAAATTTTGAATGCTAATATATAAAGATCAAAACTGCATAGAAAGATTAGGCGAAGATGCCTTGAAAATATGGGCAATTATTAACTGAACTTATTTGATCAGATGTGCTGACCCATGCCTTCAGAACCTGGGAGGCTCCAGAGAAGATAAGAAGCTCAAGGCCAGCCTGAGAAACAAAAAAGCAATTTAACCACCTAGATCTTACATGATGCCTTTTGCTTCATTAATCAGGGATGTTTTAGGTCAGGTAAGAGAAATTTATTTCAAAACAAGCATAAACAAAAATAAATATATTTTTACAATAATGTTTCGAGGAAGACAGAAAGTACTTGTTTTCATGAAAGATATGCACCAGGATTTGGGAAGGAACCCATCAAGAACACAAATACCTATTTCTGTCTTCTCTAATCACCTGCCCACTGATATCCCCACCCACGCTCCATCCCCTGTTTTACAGCTTAGGTATGCATAAGGAAAAACATGGCTATGCCCTTGCTGCTTAGTCTACACAAACTCAGTTCAAATTCCTAGTAGAATTCTTACCGGAAAAGAAACTGGCCTGACCTGAGTTATGCACACATCCTTGTTTAATCAACTTTGGTCTGTATGCAAGAAAAAGTGGGTGCCGGGGCTTAGGCTCTGTGTAAGGAAATTTTGATAAAAGGACTGTGGATCAACCTGGTATTTCCCAAGCTGACAATCTGAGTTGTGCTACCCACAATCAATGAGGTGTTTATTTTATGGGCCTAAGGTCATCTTCAGCCCAAATGGGTAGTTACTGACAATGATTCTGTTGGCAGGACAAACCTAGCAGAAAGACATCTTTTGTTGAATAGTCTGGAGGGCTCTGTATCCCTGACTCGTGTTTTAACTTGTGTGTAGATGTGAGTGTATGCCATGTGAGTGGGATTTTCTGGGAGACTAGAAGAGAGCGTCTGATCTTTTGGAGCAGGTGTTGCAGGTGGTTGTGAGCCACCCAGTGTGGGTTCTTAGAATTGTACTCTGGTTCTCCTTGGAAAAGCAGTTAAGTGTTCTTATCCACTGAGCCATTTCTTGAGTCCCCAGTTTTTGTTCCTAGTAGAATTTCTTGTTTGAATGTGCCTATCCTCTAGGTGGTCAATGCTGGATTGTATCAGATTTCTCAAAGTAGAAGTGTTAGCGAAGCTTGGGGGAGGCCCAACAATGGGACAGAGCATGATGGGATTCAGGCTTTGGGGGGGCTTTCATCTGAATAACGGCAATGATTGCAGTCTTTGTAAGGCTCTGAAGAGTTTGCTAGTGTAACCTGATAAAGATGGCTTGAGGAATGCCATGCTGAAACCAAGGCATGACCCTGTAGTGTCTGTGGTTCCCAGAAAGACACTTAAACCCACACATTGGTATAGTTAACAGCCAGCATTAAGGATGCACTTGAAATTACTAACCATGACTAGAAGGTCAGACTAGGCAGTGAATTGTGCGTTAGCAAAGGTTTCTATCACGCTCTTCTCTTCACATAAGTGACCTTATAAAAGTTTGACATTTTGGGATTACCACGGAATTCTGAAATAGATTATTGTTATTAGGTTTCTATTTTGGGAACTCAAATAACTTTATTTGACATTTTTCTGACAAGTGACGTGGTTTGGCTATTTTGGGACAGTTGTCAGACGGGTATCCTTTAAGTCCTTACCTTCTGACTTGGCTATTTGCCTACTCAGAGATACCTTGATTCTCCCTTGGGACAAAAATCTTTTCCAGAGATACCGGAAAGGACCAGGTTGGGGAGAGAGAGGGGGAAATAGAGGGAAAATATCAAAGTAACGCACTATTAAAATATGACGGTGATGGAATTTTTCAAGTCACTTAGGCCTTTGGAATTTCTTCCTTTTTTTTTTTTAAACTTTGATAAAAGCACTGCAGGTATTATTGCCTATATTTTGATTGATATATATCACCAAGTCATTGACTTGAACTGTTTTCATGAAAATATTTGCAAATCTACTCAGCTTTTCACAGTTTGCATATTGTTTCTAGAGATGAGACATGAGTAAAGCAGCCTGCTAAGTTCAACAGGCCGTGTGGGTTTTCTTTCTCTCTATTTTGTTGCTTTGAAATGTGTAAAAGGAAAGTGTCTGCCTCTCAGCAGCCTGAGAAGACTCTCATAGGATCTGTAAGAGCTTCTGTGTATGTGTATGTGTGTGCCTGTGTATGTGTGAAATGTCTCCCTCAATCATTCTATGTATTGCTTTAAAAATAAGGTTTCTCACTAAGTCAGCTCTCACTAATAGATGGAAAGCTACTATGTCCCAGTCCTGCCTGTGTCTTCCTCTCCAGTGTGACGCTACAGATCTGTACAGCTAGCTGTCTTTCTTGTGGATTCTGGAGGGTGAATTGAGGCCCTCATGCTTGCACAGCCATCTCCCTAGCCCTATGCTGTCTTTATTGTGTAGCTTTATCAAAGTTTTGAAATCAGTTTTAATTCATCAGCATCCTTTCAACAATATTTGTAGCTTTAAGTATAATAGTATATTTTGTTAAGTGAATTTGATATTTCATCTAATGATATAGTTTACTTAATTTTTTACTTTTTTAAGTAAAAAATTTTCCTAAATTTTTACGTTTATTTTTATGTGTATGAGTTTTTTTTTTTTTTTGCTGTTGTTGTCTTTGTTTTTTGACTGCATGTATATCTGTGCACCATGTGTGTACAGTGCCCAAGGAGGCCAGAAGTAGGCATTGGACTTTCCTGGAATTGGAGTTACAGACAGTTGTGAGCTACCATGTGGGTGCTGGGAATTATGCCTAGGTCCCCTGCAAAAGCACCCAGTGCTCTTAACTGCTGAGCCATCTCTCTAGCTCATTACCTAAATATAAAAGACACACACACACACACACACACAAGATACACACACACACACACGATTTGAACTACATACACATTGTGAAATGGCTGAGTTAAGTAATGTGTCGTAGCTCATTTGTGTTTCAGCTTATGGAGAGCACTTAAAATTCAGTTTTTTCAGGACCCAGGGAATTTTACTATCTGTGGCCTGAACTTCTGTCTGGAATTTGTCTCCTTTTACCAAAATTGATTTTTAAAAACTTTCTCTCCATTTCCACTTATTTGTTGTTGATGTAACTTTTTGTTCATTAAAAAAAAAAAATACTCTTGGAGTTTCTTCAACTTTATTTTTAGTGTTTTGATTAATTAAAAACATTGCAATTAAAAACTTAGCGTTTTTATTTGTGATATAAAACTAAAGCCAGTGGACTGGACTCTGTGGAGAGGGAGCAGAATACAACACTGAACCGAGGAGTGGTCAGGCCTCTCCCTTTCAGTACCGCAGCTGCTAGTGAATTGAAATGTTTCTCTGGAGCCAATTTTCTCCCCATAGGAGTCACCCCACTGGGAAGAATGCGTCTCAGGGGAGCAGGGTGCAGGGGGTACTGACAGGAAAACGTCCAAGCCTGACCTCTGTCTGGAGAACCAGGACTCTGTACAGCACAGCATCCCAGCAGGGGCTGTTCTGTTTCTAGTTGCCTTCCCCTCCTCTTCCCACTGCCAGGTTATTTAAGCTGTGATTTCATTAGTTCTGCCAAGCCAGGAACTTCTCCGTTTGCTTTTTTCTGCCTTCCCAAGATTCACTGCGAGTCTTCCTTCATTCTCTGCCTTTATTCTGCTGTCTGTATTGCTTTAATGAAATTGTGACAGTTTGCCGGGGCGTGGTGGCGCACCAGCAACTGGGAGGCGGAGGCAGGCGGATTTCTGAGTTCGAGGCCAGCCTGGTCTACAGACTGAGTTCCAGGATAGCTGGGGCTACTCAGAGAAACCCTGTCTCAAAAACCAAAAAAAAAAAAAAAAAAAAAAAAAAAAAAAAAGAAAAGAAAAGAAAAAAAAAAGAAAGAAAGAAATTGTGACAGTTTGCGCTGCAAAAACCGGAAATGCATGCTATACCATATTCAATTTATCAGAGTAACTAACATTGGCCATTCATAAGTGATTTACATTTCTTTTACCACTTGAAAGAAAAAATTCCTACTCAGGATAATGAGTAAAAGTAGAATAAAATTGAAATTCTAAATCAAAATAACTTTATTTTTTAAGATTTTTAAAGTTTTTTTATGCGTATGAATGTTTTGCTCACGCCATGTGTCTGTGCCTAGTGTCCAATGAGGTCAGAAGAGGGCACTGGATTCCCTGAGTTATGGACAGTTGTCAACGGTCACGTGGGTGCTGGGAACCGAACCTGGGTCCTCTGCAATAACTGCAAATGCTCTTAGCCATTGAGCCATCTCTCCAGCTCCACAATAACTTTTAAATAGTAAAAGTAAATGAATTTTTAAAAAAAGAGCTGTCCTGAGACTGGCAGGCCTTAGCCCAAAGGTCCTTAGGGTGAGCGACATGCAAGATTCACAAGAAGGGAGGCAGACAGGGATGCCTACAGGTGGAGTACTGCACCCCTGGAACTGACAAGAAAGCTGAGGCTGGGGCTGGCTCAGCAACAGAAGCCCATTTAGAGGAGGCTTTCCTTGTGGATGTGGTCAGTGAAGCTGGAGATTATGCTGTGTTGCATAATGTTTAAAGGGGAAAAAACACAGGCAGATGCTTTAGCACTTCCGTGCCTAGATTTCCCGGGGCAGGCAGTATCTGGAGGAATCTTGCTTTACGGATTTAAAAACTCTGGGCTGAAGAGATGGTTTAGTCATTAGGAGCACTGACTGCTCTTTAAGAGAATCCGTGAGTCCCAGTGCCCACGTGGTGGCTTACAAATATCCGTAACTCGGGTTCTGGGGATCTGATGTCCTGTTCTCAGTTCAGCGGGTACCAGGCATGCATGTGGTGTACATACGTACCCACAGGCAAAATGTTTATGCAGAAATTAAATATAAAGTTTTAAAAATAGTTTAATTTTATTTTAAATATATTACTTTCTCTCTTCCATTTTCTTTCTCCAGCTCCTCCCAAGTCCCCTCCCTCCAACTTTTTCCATGCTCCCCCCACTCTCAAACTGATATTCTTCTTCCCTGATTATTGATATTTTACACACACACACACACACACACACAGTATATGTATGTCTATGTACAAATATGTAAGCACAGCCTGCTGAGTCCATGTTTGTTGTTTGTGTGTATATGGTTTTAGGGCTCACCCCTCTACTGGACAATGAATTAAGAGGCTCATTTTTGGGGAGGTTAGCTCTTCCTCTCTCAGCAGTTATCAGTTGTCTATAGTTCCTTGCCCAGAGATGGGGCCCTATGAGATTGTCCCCATTTTGTGTGAGCATTTCTATTGATACTGTTCAGGCCTTGTTTATGTAGCCATTTCTAGGGGAGATGTTTCACACAAACTTCCTGGCATTCTGGCTCTCACAGTCTTTATACTCTTTCTTCTTAGCTGTTCCCTGAGCCACTGATGTAGGAACAGTGATGTAGATGTATTTGTTGAGGTTGGACTGCTTATGATCCATTGATCCCAGCACTGTGTGTATCCTATTGTGTGGTTTTCTGTGATGGTCTCCATTTGCTGTACAGACAGGACTCCTTGATGAGTGCTGATAGCTACATTTATCTGTGGGTGTGAAGATACAATTTAGAATATAGTAAGGAATTGTGTTGGTCTAGAAAAGTGGTGGTAGTAGATTCTTCTCTAGTAAGGGTCCATGATTTGCCTAAGAATGATACCCTGGACTCAAATAGTATGTGAAAGCAAAGAGAGTTTTATTCTACAGAAGTCCAGAACTGGGGACCACCAAGATGGAGGTGCCTGAGTGAGCTCGCAGGACCAATTTAAAGCACATTAGGGGAGTTCTGGGGAGGGGTAGGTGACCTCCATCTTAATCTGTTGACTCTATCTCTAGGGACATTCCAGAACCGTTGCAGGGCCGGAGGCGCTGGAAACGGCTACTGAGGAAGTCTGGAAACTGCTGACCCATTGTCCTTGCCTCAAGCTAGGTGGAGGGGCAGCTTCTGAAGCCTGGACTTGGCTGGACTTGTCCAGTTCTTGGAAACAGAGATTTAGGCCTAGGCTCTTGAACTGCCAATTTGAACCCCATCTTGGAGTCAGCCTGTGTCATTCTAAGATCCATGACTTCACTAACCTCGGGAAGTTGGCTACATTTCTGGTACTAGGCATGTTTTCCCTCCTGTTGAGTGGGCCTTAAGTTCACATAAGACAGCTATTAGTCACTACCAACATGAGTGCCTCTTTAAAAAAAATTATATAAAAATATAACGTGTCATTTGTTTAGTTTTTTAATTTAATGGAACTTTTCTATCAGCCACTTCTTTTTGTGTGCTAGGGATACTGGGGTTTGAACCCAGGACTGCTGTAGAAGTTACTTTTCTGTCCTGTGATAAAACACCACAACCAAAGGCAACTTACAAAAGAAAAGGGTTGTTTTGGCTCATGGCTCCAGATGATGGGCCTATAAAGGCAGAGGAGGCATGGGAAGAGGCAGCTAGAGCAGGAATCTGAGACAGCACATCTTCAACCCCAAGTATGCAGCAGAGTCAGCAGATTTGAAGTCGGGTGAACTATAAATGCTCTATGACCTGCCCCAGTAAAGTACTTCCTCCAGCAAGGTTGTACCTCCCCATAACTTCCGTGAACAGTGCCACCAATTGTGAACCAAGTGTTCAAATGCTTGAGTCTTTGGGGAACATTTTCATTAAAGCCATCACATTTCACTCCACAATCTCCATAGGCTCATGGACATATCACCATTCAAAATGCATTTTGTCCAAATTTAAAAGTCCCCAGTCTTTCTCAGACTCAAAACCGTTTAAAAGTCTAAAGTCTCACAGGGCAATTGTGATGCATACCTTTAATTCCATAACTCAGGAGGCAGAGGCAGGCAGATCTCTTGAATTCAAGGCCAGTCTGATTTACAGAGTGAGTTTCAGGACAGCCAGGGTTACACAGAGAAACCTTGTCTTGAAAAACCAAAACCAACCAAACAAAAAAGTCTATAGTCTCTTCTGAGACTCAAAACAATCTGTTAACTTTAACCTGTTAACCTAGCAAGGGAATACTGGGCCAAAGCAAGGTTGAAACCCAGCAGGGCAAACTCCAAATCCTATAGCTCCATGTCCCATATCAAAGGGTTTAGATGACCCTGTCCCTTCAGATTTGCTGCCTGTAACTTACTTCCCTCTGGCTGGTTTTATTCCCTGTGTGTAGCTCTCCTTGGCAGATGTCTTAGGGTTCTGGCAGCTCCAGCATCTTGGGGGCTCTCCCACAGTACAAGCTTTATAAGCAGTCTCTCTGGGCCGCCTTTTCATGGTGACACCAGCAGTGCCTGGCATCAGTGGCTCTCTGAAACTGTGGAGGAAGAACCCACAAACCCTCATCTTGCATCTTTTCCTGAGTCCAAAGGAGGTACCACATGGATTACACTGCCAAGTGCAGCTTAGTCTCGGGAAGGACTCTCCCCCCTTGGATCTCATAGGCAACAGCTTCTGCTTTGGATTTTGGTTGTAGCTTATTTCTAGGAGCTCTTCCTAGCTCTCTTAGCTGGCAGGGTCTCACCTGGGATGCCCTCCCCTTGTCCCAGGTGTCCCAGAGCAGGAAGCCTCTCTTTAACTTGACACGTACCTTTTTTAACAACTACAGCCTCCCTCTCAGTATGTACTTCAGCTGCAATATTAGCTTCCTGGTGGTCTTTTTTCTCCAAGCTGTATGTTTTGTATTTCTTTCTATCCTTCTTGCTCCCTTTCATTACAAATCTGCATAAGAGTTATTAATAACAGCCACACCCCAGACTTAACGTTATATTGCTTTGAAATTTCCTTTGCCAAAAAAATTAATCCTTTACTTTTTATTTCAGCCTCAGGCAAGTTCTTAAGACACAGGTGGAAAGCAGGCAGATTCTCGGCTAATTTATCCCAGGAATGTCCTCTGGCCCCATTTCTGTTCAAGTCCTTGCTTCTCTCTGAAACCTTTGAACCAGATTCCTACAGTTTGCATTGCTCTCAGCACCACTGCCTTCCAGGCTCCTACCAGAATAGCCCTTGAAGCTCAGCTTAAATCATCCAGCCAGGTTTCTAGTCCAAAGTTCAAAAGCTGTCCAAACTCCTCAAAACACAATGTGGCCAGATTCTGCCCACTATTTTGGTTTGCTTTCTGTTGCTGTGACGAGAGAACACAGGCCAAAAACAACTTGAGAAGAAAAGGATTTTTTGACTTACACATTCCAATCACAATCTCTCACTGAGGGCAGGATCTCAAGCAGGTAGGAACTCAGAATCAAGAACTAAAGAATTGAAGAATTCAGTTTGCTGACCTATTAACTTAGGATGACCTTCCCAGGAGGGGGTACCTACAGTGGGGTGGGGATGGGCTCTCCACATCTTTTAGCAAAAAAAAAAAAGCTTCCACAAATATGTTTATGGGCTAGTGTGGTAAAAGCATTTTTAAAAAAGATTTATTATGTGTGTGTGTATGTATACACTGTAGATATCTTCAGACACACCAGAAGAGGGCAGTGGATCTCATTATAGTGGTTGTGAGTCACCATGTGGGTGCTGGGAATTGAACTTAGGACCTCTGAAAGAGCAGTCAATTCTCTTAACCACTGAGCCATCTCTCCAGCCCAAGTGAAAGCATTCTTGAACTGAGGTTCCCTTTTCCCAGTTGACTTTAGTGTTTGTCAAGTTAGCAAACACTAACTGGTACAGCTAGGCAAGCATTCTACTGCTGAGCTATACCCCTGGTTCTTCCAGCCTTCTCATTGGGGTTTGGTTGTAGTCTATTTCTTCATAAGTGGATACTTACAGAAAGAAGCAAGAGTTTAGCAGGTTAACTCCACAACTTTTTGGCTAAGAGGTTGGAGCTCCTAGCTTATTGTGGGGTGAGGGTCATCCGTGGGCTTATGTTGTTGGTGCTGTTCTCATGCACCAGATTACCTAGTGCTAAATATACTGAGCACTTACAGAAATAGTATTTTTAGCTCTGAGTTTTATATTTAAGGTAGATAGATTATTTTTTAAAATTAAGCACTGGGCCTATAGTGAGGAATGCTTTTGTTTGTTTTAATTTCTTCAGAAAAGTAAAGATTGAAGCAATACTATAAGAATACATCCTGAGGTAGACATGTTGACATTTTGAAGGATTCATTCTTGTCTGTTTCTCCTATAGGTGACAGAAATCATCTTTGCTATCCCTTCCCTAACCCAGTATTTGCTTCCAAAATTTGATTCATGAAACAAAATTAACAGACTTAGGTACCAGAATAAATCCCTGTGATGGTTTGGATAGGAATAGATTCATAGATAGATGTATTTGAATACATACATAGATTACATGAATAGCCCCCATAGATTCATGTATTTGAATGCTTGGCCATAGGGAGTGACGCCATTAGGAGGTGTGGCCTTGTTGGAGAAAGTTTGTTACTGTGGGGGCGCGCTTTCTGGTCTCCTATGCGCAATACACCTAGTTTGGTACATAGTCTCCTTTTGCTGCCTGAAGACCCAGATATAGAACTCTCAGTTCCTTTTCCAGTACCACCTCTGCTGGAATGCTGCCATACTTCCTGCATAATGGACTAAACCGTTGAAACTGTAAGCCAGCCCCAATTAAATGTACGCCTTTATAAGAGTTGTCTTGGTCATGGTGTCTGTTCATAGCAATGAAACCCAAACTAAGACAACAGGTGTATTAAATCTGATCTATTTTTATATTGCTTTCTGGTCCATCCTTCATTTCTTCCTCCTTTATTTCCTTTCTCCTTCCCCTCTCTTTCCTTCTTTCTCTCTCTTCCTTCTCTTCTAGTGTGTATGTATGTGGTGCATGCAGTGGATGCATGTGTGTGCCTGTGCAGAGCTCAAAGGAGGGTGTAGATGTCCTCCTCTATCACTCCTTCCTCATTCCCTTAAGCAAGCCTGTTTTATGACTAGGCTAGGGGTCAGCAAGCTACAGCAACCCTTTCTCCAGCATTCCATCCCCAAGCAGTGCTTTGTTCTTGGGTACTGGGGATTCTACAGGACTCCAGATTTGCACAGCAAGAAATCTTCCCCACTGAGCCATCTCCCAGCTGGCTTTCTGATTATTTATAACCCATTGTTCCATAGTCAACTTACGTTGAATGTATTTAAAGCTTAGATCATTGTATTCTCTCCAGTATGACTCATCTAAACTGTACTACATTGCCTGATGTTCCTTGGGTAAAGGCAGCAGCAATTTATCTGGTCACTCAAGCATAAATCTTTGAATCATCTTTTCTATCAGACCTTCATTCTATTAGTCACCACATTCTGTGAATTCATCTTCTTAGTACTTTTCAACTTTATTTCCTCCTATTTTACATGTTATTGGGGTAGGCTCTCATTAACTTTTGCCTAAAGTATAAATGGTAATTATCTTCTACTTAAACTACAACATTTAAAAAAGCTACGGAGCACTTATTTAAAACATTACAATTGAGTCTTTAATCTCCCCTTCCTTACTCTAGCACCCACAGTCCATCCTTTATCAGTATTGCTTCTGTAAATTACCAATCAGGTCATATCACCATTTTGCTTAAAGACCTTTGGTAGCTCTTTAGAGATAATTCTTTTACCTTGTATCATGGCATTTGAATTCCTTCTTTGACATTTAAGTGACTTCCTAGTTTATCTTTACTCATCTCTCTCTTCCTACCTGCTCTAGCTAGTCATCTTTCTAGGCCTTGAAGTTTTGCTGTTTTACTTCTTTCTGCCATTAGAGCTAGTGTTCCCTCTGTAAATATCTGCCTTCCTTCTGTCTTAGTTATGGTTTTACTGCTGTGAGCAGACACCATGACCAAGGCAACTCTTATAAGGACATTTAATTGGGGCTGGCTTACAGGTTCAGAGGTTCAGTCCATTACCATCTAGGTGGGAGCATGGCAGCAACCTGGCAGGCAAGGTGTAGGAGATGCTGAGAGTTCTACATCTTTATCTGAAGGCTGCTAGGAGAAGACTGACTTCCAGGCAGCTGGGGGTGGGGGAGTGTCTTAAAGTGCACTTCCTTCCTCTAACAAGACCACACATATGCAAACAACCATCTTCTCTACCTTAAAAGGTCAAGTGTCAAATACTTTATGTACTTCTCTTAAAATCCTGTTGTTGTACACCACACACACACACACACACACACACACACACACACACACAATATAAACTATGTTTCCCTGGTGGCGCACACCTTTAATCCCAGCACTCAGGAGGCAGAGGCAGGCAGATTTCTGAGTTGGAGACCAGCCTGGTTACAGAGTGAGTTCCAGGACAGCCAGGGCTATACAGAGAAACCCTGTCTCGAAAAAACAAACAAACAAGCAAAAAACAAAAAAACAAAAACAAGACAAAAAAAGAGAACTGATTTATCAATTTGTTATAGATGATGAATAATTTTCATTGGAAGAAGTGCTAAGATAAATACATAGCACAGATGCTATGGCCTCTACCTCTCTATGTAGTCAATGATGACCTTGAACTCCTGCTTCTACTCTCACCTGGAATCACAAGTGTTCAACATTACCCCCGGCTACCCAATACATTGTTGAATAAAAGAATGTTTATCCTAAAGACAGTGAGAATTTGGTTCTTTTTCTGCTATGGAGGATAAAACAACCTCAGACATGAGGTGGTATCATTAGGTTTGATACCACCTGCTCTTCCTCTCCCACTTCCTCTTTTTTGCTTAGTTTTCTGAGACTACTTCTCAGCCCTTTTATCTTCTTGCCCCAGTCTGTCCTGCGCCAGCATTACAGGTATATATTGCCACACCCAACTTTCACTATTTCTTATGAAGACACGTTTTTATTTGTCTTAAGGGGCATAGGTATATCATAGGTATATTTTAGTTTGGATTTGTGTTGCTATATGAAAATTAATTTTTTTCAAGTTCCAATATAACCTTTTGCTAGATCAAAATATATTTCATAAGAGAAATACTGTATATTGAGATTGCCCAAGGAAATATAATAATGCATAGGAGGTCCCATGGAAATTAAAGAGATTAAGGAGATTAATTCCTTTCTCCCTTCCCTTCCTCTTCTTTGGTACAGTCTCTTGCTATCCAGGCTGGCCTTGAACTTTCTTTGTAGCAGAGAATGACCTTGAACTTCTGCTTCCCTTGCCTTCATTTCCCAGTTGCTAGGATGCTAAGTGTGCCAGCACTTAGCTAAGTCTAAAACCCAGGGCTCTCTGCATGTTAGGGTAACACTCTGTCAACTGAGCTATAGCCTCGGCCCTAGGTTCTGTTTTAATTATGACCTTTACTTGCCTGTTAGCTTTTTATTTTCATTGTTTTTAAATTAAATATTTACGTGAGTATGTAAAGTACTAGGTTTCACCGTGGCATCTTTGTACATATGTGTCTTTATACTATGTTCTCATTTGTTCCACTCACCTCCTGCCCTATCCCAAGATAGCTAGCTTTCTTCCCTTCTGAGCCTCCCCTCTCTATTCCTATTATGTGTATTCTATTGTGTGATGGCTTGGCTATGCTTGGCCTAGGGAGTGGCACTATTAGAAGGTGTGGCCCTGTTAGAGTAGGTGTGGCCTTGTTGGAGTAGGTGTGTTACTGCAGGTATGGGCTTTAAGACCCTCGCCCTAGCTGCCTGTAAGCCAGTATTCTGCTAGCAGCCTTCAGATGAAGATATAGAACTCTCAGCTCCTCCTGCACCATGCCTGCCTGGATGCTGCCATGTTCCCACCTTGATAATGGACTGAACCTCTGAACCTGTAAGCCAGCCCCAATTAAATGTTGTCCTTATAAGAGTTGCCTTGGTCACGGTGTCTGCTCACAGCAGTAAACCCTAAGACATATATTGCCATCACTTTCCCCCACCTCCCTTAAAATCTCTTCCTCCTCTCTCATAATTTCCTTTGTAGTTGTGTTACCAGCAAACATATATAGATAAACATGCCCCCAACATGCATATAATTCTGGACTTAGGCTTCCCATTTGAGAGAAAACAGGCAGCCTTTATGTTTTTGACTCTGACTTATTTCATTTCATGATGTCTAGTTCCACCCATTTCTCAGCAAATGTCATTCCACTTTTCTTTATAGCTACATGCAATTCTATTGTGTATGTATGTCACATTTTTTTTTACTCCAAAACAAAGACAGATTTTGTTTATGAACATTTCCCCGAAAGCTTTTTAAGTCACAACTTCTTGCACAGCTACTACCTATGTATGAAAAGGATGAGTGAGAGAGAAAGAGATGTGGAGAAGAGGAAGGGAGGTCCTAGAGGAAAAGAGAAAGAGGGGCAGGAAAAGGAACAAAAGAAAGGAGAGGGGGAAAGGAAGCCTGGAAAGAAGGAAGGATAAAAAACTGGCAAAACTGAAAAGCTGGCATTGGACTTGTGAAAGGTTGACCATGTCACACATCCTTGGCCCTCAACTGCTTCATCTGAGCCCACTTCAGAAAAAACAGTTGGACCTGGAGGAGACATCCCAGGGAGGGGCTCCCTGACCCAACAGCCTGATAAACATTCAGAATCTTGGTGGGTGGGTCCAGTGTTTTCACAGCATGCACCACACATGGCTTCCTGAGGCCTCCCAGAGGGGAATGAGTGAGACCATACCTATCATAGTCTTCAAGATCATGGTCTGTATCTCCTTCTTACTTTTAGCCTCTGAAAGCCTAAGCTGTTCTTATACTACTGTGGTCAATGCATCCTCTTCTGGAATCTGCAGTTATGACATCAGAAGTTTAGAGAAGACTGGAAGCTGCTCTGCAGGTTTTTCTGGCTTCTTGTAGAGACAGCCTGACTTTTCCCAGGGCTGGTTAAACCCAAACAGGCTTTGTTTTGTTGCTTCTGGACCTGGGTTTGCTTGCTGGACTGCAGAACAAGCTTCCCATCACAAGTTCTCGTTCCAGAAGAACTAGGAAAGAAACTAGAGGAGGAAATGGGTACACAGGTCTGAGCACTATCTTGCTGGCACTCAGGACATGTTCAAGATGGCTTCTACATTCAGGCAGCATTCAGAGCCCATCACTCCAGGAAGCAGAATGGGGGCCTGGAAGGTGTTTATGACCAGGGACCTATGCCTAAGCAGGAAGTCAAGCCAGGAGTTGTAGTTCGGATGCCTTCTACTACTGAGCACCAAACAGTTTGTTAAAGGCCCTTTCCTGCTTTGGCAGGAGCAGTGGTAACTATTGATAAATGGCTCTATGTAGGGCCTTGTACCTCAGGTTACTGAGCAAGCCATTCATCCAGTTCTGCCCTGATTCCCTTAAAAGAATACCACGTTGCCTGCTTCACAGTAATTAATGGGATGCTGGCTATATTCAGGTCACCCAGAAAGGTCACCTAATGGCCAGCCACCAGGAAGATCAGATCTACCCATAGAAACATGCCTCTAAGGAGCCTCAGTTTCTTAGGCTTCCCACGATGCACATGGGGGCAGTACATATCAATTAGGGTAGAGGTCTTCTTTCCCTTACCATGTGTGGATTTTGTACAGTGTAATGAGGGCCTGGCCTTCACCATCCAAAGTTGGAAGATCCTCTTTGGTGAACTCATTTATGTTTGTATAGCAACTGACATCCTTGTTCTGGGTGGCAAACAGACCACTCAGGACTTTAGCAGCCACTGGAGCAGTGCTGACATGGAAACAGGAGTTCCCACTTTCAACAGTAGCTAGGGACATCCACTGTTAATATGTCACTGGGCTCTTTGGTCTGCTGGAGACAGACAATATCAGCATCCAGTCTCTTCAAACTGGGGCTCAGGACCATGGGATGGTGGCTGCTTTCCTGGCAACCCAAGCCTTATATGAGTTCCATTGATATTCCTGGTTATTACACACAACATTTAGCACAGGTGGATTGTCACAGGGAAGTTGGCAAAGGTTTGTGCATCGAAGCAGGAGTTCTTCTGTATTTTCCACTCATCTGTTGATAGATATGTAAATAGCCACTTCCTGTCTATTTGGATGGTGGGATTCCTTTTGATGGCTTAAATTTTTATGTCCAAGACTAATTACTAACATGGCTGAAGAAGTTGATCTCATTTCTGCTTTTACTCTTATTAGTGAATGAATGTACTTTGAGCCAAGACATTAATTAACCAGGATTACAAAGCTACATTTCATAAAATGTTATACTATACAGAACCTAAAAGCAGGGAAGTGTTAGGGCAAATCATATAGGAAGCTGTTAAAGCTTCCACTTAAGCCAAAATTATTTTTCAGTTTTTTTTTTCTAGTAGAAAGAGTGCATATAACTTAGCAGTGGACTTGAAAAAAGGCAAGTCCTTTTCAGTAGGTGAACGAGCTGTGGCAGAAAGCTCTTGAAACAGGTTTATGTTGAAACCCATCTTTCATGTTCCAGTATGTATGTATACATATATATACATATATATATGTATATATATATATGTATATATATATATATATATATATAAAATGTTCCAGTATGTGTGTGTATATATAAAAAATATATGTATATATGTATATATATAATCTCCATCTCTGGCCCCTTTAACTTCTTCAAAGGGCATATATGATAGAAGGCAAACTTAGCATGTTCCATATATAAGTTTAGGTAGTGACTGTTTTGTAATAGTATTAATACTACAGAACTGGAACAGCCTATTCTTCTGAGTAGTGATTCTTCCTTTACCTGAAAATATATAAACACACTTTGCATCTGCTTTGTTTGGTGCTCGTATAGAGTACATACCTAATGCATATTTTTGTATAAACCAATAAAACATAAAATACGAACACAAAATGAATGATATTTCAAGAAACTTCTGCTGTGTAATGAATCACCTAAAAAGGCAGTGGTTTAAAACGACAGTGGCACATTATTTTTCAAGACTGTATGCTGGCTCTAGGAGGAAGTCACAGTCTGGAGAGAGTAGCACCGTGGCTGGGGAGTTAGGTGGCACTTCCATGTCTCACCTGTGTCTCACCCACCCACCCACTCTCAGCTTCCCTCCTTGGCATTCTCCTATATTGGGGCATCTAACACCCTTAGGCCTGAGGGCTTCTCCTCCCCCTGATGGCTAACAAGGCCCTCCTCTGCCACATATGTGGCCAGCACCGTGGGTCCCTCCATGTATACTCTTTGGTTGGTGATCCCGTCTCCGGAAGCATGGGGGGGAGGGGGTGTCAGGCCAGTTGCCACTGTTGTTCTCCATGGGGCTGCAAACTCCCTCAGTCCCTTCAGTCCCTTCTCCAACTCCTCCATCTGGGACCTCACACTCAGCCCTACCGTTGCTGTGAAGTGACTCTTAGGTATTCCGAACTTTTGGGTTAATAACCACTTATCAGTGAGCACATACCATGTTCATTCTTTTGTGACTGAGTTACCTCACTCAGGATGATAATTTCAAGTTCCATCCATTTGCCTGTGAATTTCAGGAAGTCATTGTTTTTAATAGCTGAGTAGTATTCCATTGTGTAAATGTACCACATTTTCTGTATCCATTCCTCTGTGGAGGGACATCTGGGTTGTTTCCAGCTTCTGGCTATTATAAATATGGCTGCAAAGAACATAGTGGAGCATGTGTCTTTATTACATATTGGAGCATCTTCTGGGTATATGCCCAGGAGTGGAATAGCTAGGTCCTCAGGTAGTATTATGTTCATTTTTCTGATTTCCAGAGAGGTTGTATCAGCTTGCAATCCCACCAGCAATGGAGGTGTGTTCCTCTTTTTCTACATCCTTGCCAGCATCTGCTGTCACCTGCATTTTTGATCTTAACCATTCTGACTGGTGTGAGGTGACATCTCAGGGTTGTTTTGATTTGCATTTCCCTGATGACTAAGGGTGTTGAACATTTCTTTAGGTGCTTCTCAGCCCTATGAGCTTCCTCAGTTGAGAATTCTCTGTTTAGCTCTGTTCCCCATTTTTTGATAGGGTGATTTGAATCTCTGGAGGCTATCTTCTTGAGTTCTTTGTATATATTGGATATTAGCCCTCTATCGGACGTAGAATTGGTAAAGATCTTTTCCCAATCTGTTGGTTGCTGTTTTGTCCTATTTACAGTGTCCTTTGCCTTACAGAAGCTTTGTAATTTCATGAGGTCCCATTTGTCAATTCTTGATCTTAGAGCATAAGCCATTGGTGTTCTGTTTAGAAACTTTCCCCCTATGCCCATGTGTTTGAGACTTTTCCTCACTTTCTTTTCTAGTCCAATCTATTTGTAGTTCCATAGGCTTCTTGTATAGTTATGTTCATCTCTTTCTTTAGGTTAGGGAAGTTTTCTTCTATAATTTTGTTGAAGATATTTACTGGCCCTTTAAGTTGGGAATCTTCACTCTCTTCTATACCTATTTTCCTCAGGTTCTGTCTTCTCATTGTATCTTGGATATCCTGGATGTTTTGGGCTAGGAGCTTTTTGCATTTTTCATTTTCTTGGACTGTTGTGTCAATGTTTTCTATGGTATCTTCTGCACCTGAGATTTTCTCTTCTATCTCTTGTATTCTGTTGGTGATGCTTGCATCTATGACTCCTGATCTCTTTCCTAGGTTTTCTAACTCCAGGGTTGTCTCCCTTTGTGATTTCTTTATTGTTTCTAGTTCTAATTTTAGTTCCTGGGTGGTTTTGTTCATTTCCTTCATTTGTTTGATTGTGTTTTCTGTAATTCTTTAAAGGATTTTTGTGTTTCCTCTTTAAGGGCTTCTAGTTGTTTACCCATGTTCTCTTGTATTTCTTTAAGGAAGTTATTTATTTCCTTTTTAAAATCTTCTACCATCATCATGAGATGTGATTTTAAATCAGAGTCTTGCTTTTCTGGTATGCTGGGGTATCCAGGGCTTGCTGTGGTGGGAGAGCTGGGTTCTGATGATGCCAAGTAGCCTTGGTTTCTGTTCCTTACGTTTTTGCCCTTGCCTTTTGCCATCTGGTTATCTTTGGTGTTAGCTGGTCTTACTCTCTCTGACTATGACTTGTCTTTCCTGCAAGCCTAGGTGTCAATACTCCTTGAAGACCAGTTCTCTCTGAGAGGAATTTGGGTTTGGAGAGCTGTGGTATAGGATCAGGTTTTGGGTGCAGACAGAAACCAGAAGGATCTAGTCCCCAGCTGTCCCTTGTTTCCTGTGTCCTGATGGCTCTGCAAGGGTCCTTCTTTATCCAGTGAATTTGAACAGAAGTGGTTGTCTTGCCTGTGCTCGAAGGTGTGTTGGCACTCCTGGGATACCAGCTCTCTCCTGGCACTATTTGAGTATGTTGCCCTGTGTCACAGAATCTGCTCCCAGGCCACCGAAAGAAATCAGAGGACCACTCCTCAGTTCCTGTGTCCTGGGGATTCTAGGTGAGTCCCCCTGAGCAGATAGGCTTTTCCACACTCCTGGGAGGCTATCTTTCTCCCAGTGCTATTTGGCTATGGAGCCCTGGTGGCCCAGGCAGAGGTTGCCAGCCACAGATGGAAACCAGAAGTCTCCTTCCCACAGCCTGTTCCTCAGTCCCTGTGTCCCTAGGATTCCGGGAGAGTCCTGCTGAGCAGTGTTGCTCCTCTTACCCCCTCTCACAGGCTTTTCCACATCCCTGGGAGGCTAGCTTTCTCCCAGTGCTATTTGGATATGGAGCCCTGGTGGCCCTATTACATTTTTTAAGTTTTTTTTTTAAAGATATGTGTGCACACACACACTCGAGTGTGCTCTCTCTCTCTCACGCGCACACACACACACACACACACACACACCTCACAGATGTGTACAGGTTCCAGAGGAGGCCATTAGAGAGTGAAGGAACCCCTGTAACTGATGTTATAGTGATTATGAGATGCTTGGATGCTGGGAACAGAACTCAGGTCTTGTTAAAGATATTGCTGAGTCATTTTTCCAGCAACCCTCGCCAACATCCACCCCACCAAATTCTTTCCTAAAACTTAAACTAAATCTAGGGTAACATTAATTTGTTGGGGCTAAGAATTTGCTTAAAAAACCCAACAAAATCCAAGGCAATCAAATTTCTTAGTTATTAGAATATGCATTTAAATGTTTCTACAAGCTGTTTCAAAAAGAATTCAAGTGAACTTGGTAATATATTGTACTCATCCACTACATCCAAAATATTATCAATGCCAACATAAAACCAACGTGAAGCAGAAATTAAAACGCTTCCTATAAACTCTGGGGATGTAGCGTGAATTTTATTCACACAGCACACCTCATTTTAGTGCTCAGGAGCTAAAAGCAGCCAGTCGCTCCAGTACTAGACAGTGCCCATAGACTGGACAACTGGAACGAAGGCCTCCAGAGTAGGCATGCAGCCAGTATTTTTGAAAGGTGTATCAGAAAGATAAAAGGACTCTCCAAACCTTTGGAGCAAACTTTTCTATGTTCTACCATTTTCTTTAAAGTGCAGTTTTGGTAAAAAAAAAGCATCAGGAGACATGCCATTCTAGCATATCAAACCAGTGAGTGTGTAAGGCTTCCTGACTCCTAGGAAGCCTGAATCATCAGAGATGTTGACTCATCAGCCTAAGGTGACTGAAAAGTAGTGAATCAATTTTGCCTTCCAAGGCATCTATTTCAATGTTCCTTCCCCCTTCTCCTTTTCTGGTGACTCATTCTGCTTGCACTTTTAGAGTCCAGCAGAAGGCAAAGCCAAAAGAATTCTAACAGGGAGCCCAGAGCTCCAGATAATCTAGCACAGCTGTTTTGCCTAGAAAGGGAGAGTGAACTTGAAAGCGTCAAATAAATGTTTTTTTCTTTTTCCTTTTGAGGTGGTAGTAGTTATGAGTTGGGAGCTTGACTGAAAGTAAGTCTTTTATTTAAAAAATCCGTAAGGCCTAATTCAGTCTTGTTAGTACCTTTCTCCACGGTTTTGTTTTTTTTTCTCCTTTTCGGGGAGGAAACTTTCCACTCCTAGGTCCCTAGCATAATGCCCTTCCGCAGGCTTGCTGGAAAACTCTCCAAATCCTGGGACCGCCCGTCCCCTTTTGCATTACCGAAGCCTAAAATCCCGCTGTAGGAAAGGCCAAGTCCCCACCCCATTCCCCATCTACACTAGGTAGGGGTGGATCCCAGGTCCAAACCCCGCCTTCCGAACGCCGCCTGCAGGAGAGAGGAAGTGTGGCAGGCCCCGCCTACGCCCTATTTCTGTTGGACAAGGCCGTGGTCCATCTTCCCTATTCCGCAGCCTATTGGCTCTCTGTCTCCCGCGCCAGCCAGCCCTCCCCTGCCGGGAAGGTGAGTCACGCCAAACTGGGCGGAGAGTCTGCTGGCCTCTCTCCATTGCTCTTCTGGGCGGCGGCGGCAGCAACTGGGGACAGGGCGGGTGGCGCATCTCGAGCGCGGAGGCAGGAGGAACAATCTCATTGTTCCGGGAGCCGTCGCCTCTGCAGGTTCCTCGGCTCGGCTCGGCCTGCCCGGCTCCTGCCAGTCCTGCCCAACCCCCACAACCGCCCGCGGCACTGAGGAGAAGCGGCCCGCGGCAGCAGTAGCTGCAGCATCATCGCCGTCCCGCCAGCCATGGAAGACATAGACCAGTCGTCGCTGGTTTCCTCGTCCGCGGACAGCCCGCCCCAGCCTCCGCCCGTCTTCAAGTACCAGTTCGTGAAGGAGCCTGAGGACGAGGAGGAGGAGGACGAGGAGGAGGAGGACGACGACGAGGAGGAGGAGGACCTGGAGGAACTGGAGGTGCTGGAGAGGAAGCCCGTAGCCGGGCTGTCCGCGGCTCCGGTGCCGCCCACCGCCGCCGCGCCGCTGCTGGACTTCAGCAGCGACTCGGTGCCCCCCGCGCCCCGCGGGCCGCTGCCGGCCGCGCCCCCCGCCGCCCCTGAGAGGCAGCCGTCCTGGGAACGCAGCCCCGCGGCGTCCGCGCCACCCCTGCCGCCAGCTGTCGCAGTCCTGCCCTCCAAGCTCCCGGAGGACGACGAGCCTCCGGCGCGGCCTCCGCCTCCGCCGCCAGCCGGCGCGAGCCCCCTGGCGGAGCCCGCCGCGCCCCCTTCCACGCCGGCCGCGCCCAAGCGCAGGGGCTCGGGCTCAGTGGGTGAGTGCTGCTTGCGCGTTACGCCCCTCCCTCTTTTGTGTCTTGGCCCCGGGGAGGTGGGGACGGGCAGGGCTGCTAGAGACCCTAGGGCTTTGTCTACGAACGGCAGGGTGATGGCGCCCCCGCAGGCGGGAGGCGGGCAGAAGGGTGGGGCGGCCGCGGAAGCCTGGGTGCCTTCATTGTCTGTCGGATTTTCGGGAAGCACGAGCACCCCAGCCTAGTCCCTAGTTCTTCCTTCTGGTTCCCATTCCCTCACTCTTCCGAAGTTATCCCCTATCAGCAGCTAGGTGTGTGTTGAAGAACTAGGATGATTGATTCCTTGGGCTGGGCTGGGCTGGGCTGGGCTGCGCTTGGAGGCGGGAATAGGAAGGCTGTGGCGTCCTAATCCCTTTATTTAAAGGATGGGCGCTTGTCGACCACTCTACAGTCTTTTTTTTTTTTTAGGGCCTACCTTCCTTCTAGCCAGGCGTCGGGGGACCCCTTGCACTAATCCCCTGCTTCTCCCCTTACTGGTGGGGAACTGGCCGAGCTGTTAACGTCTATACGGTGACCCATCTGCGGTGAAGGGGGAGCGAGCGCCTCCAGTGGCGTGGTTCCAGGAGAATTGGGAAGGAGAGACTTTTGGTGAAGTTCTGCCACCGCCCAGCTCATTTGGGTTTAATGTGGCGACTCCTACACCAGCCAAAGAAACGAGATCTGGGCATTGTGTTCCGATGGGTCATAGTTCTCCAGGGCCTCTGTTGTGTTGTAAAAGAAATTACCAAATTTAATGCGCATCTCTTAGCCTTTAAATGCATCGCGATTGACTCTTACAGAAAAGGCAAAATGGTTGACCTTACAAAGGGATAAACCTGTGGATTCCTCGTCAGGAATTGGTTGAACTTGTGGTAGATTTATCCTGAGACATAATGGAGTGTTTTAGGACAAATGCTTCATATATTGGTTAGAAGTATTTGTGTTTTATAAGTATATGATGTAGATTGACAAAATGCATTGAATATTGTACATAGTTTTATTGCCCTTTTTATTTTGGAAAGAAAGAAAAATCAAATTCGGTAGAGAACGAGAATGCATCTTAAGTAGCTTATTACTTTGGGACAAAGTGTCTTGTTAGCAATAAATAAGCCTTATTTTTTCTTTTTGTAAATTAAGGTAAAAAATTAAGTGGTAGAACTGCCTGCTGGGAAAATTTCACAACATCTAGATCTAGGAGGTTTTATTTTTTAGAGACATTCTATCACCCTGAGCTCACACTATCTTTTTTATTACAGTTAACTCTTTCACAATGGTGATAATGAACCAATAGCAATGCATCTGGGTAACAATTCATTATGGACACACTCAAAGGCACTATTCAAAAACAATTCCTACAGTAAAGAATTTAGAATGTGAAGACTACCTTGGTTTTCATTTTTCTTTTCATTTCCTTTTTTTGAGGGAAACTAAGGTAGAAAAAAAATAAAGTATTAAAAATTTAAACTGGAAGCATCATAATTGGCTAAACTATACTTTTCATTTTTTGTACTTTCATAGAAACAAGATAATAGTGTTGTCCTTTGAACATTGATGGGACTCAGGCAGCATCAGCATTTTCTTAAAATATTGACCAATTTTAGAATATTTAGAAATATTGACAAAGTTTAGAAGACAAAAGAGGAATGTTGTCTACCCAGGGATTCAGGACTCATTGTATTTATTTGGAAGCTCTATTCTCTTTATTGAACATAACAACAGTGAGTTAAGCAGGGCAGTGGTGGCGCACGCCTTTAGGCCCAGCACTCGGGAGGCAGAGGCAGAGGCAGGGGGATATCTGAGTTCGAGGCCAGCCTGGTCTACAGAGTGAGTTCCAGAACAGCCAGGAACAGAGAAACCCTGTCTCGAAAAAACAAAAACAAAACAACAAAAACAAAACACAACACAACTACAATGAGTTGTGGTCATTGATAGTTAGATAATCTCAATGCATTAGATTTCCTAATGATCCCTATTATTGATTACCTAGGACACTTTATCAAGCACTGTTCTGGGCTTCCAAGGTGTGGCAGTAAGCAAGACTTCTGTTCCCCTCATGGGAATAATACACAAAATAACCACACAAAAAGAACTAAAAATGATGATGTTCGAGGGCTATAAGAGCTTGAAGGGATGAGGATAAGTGAAATATGTGGACCCTTTTTAAAGTTGCCTGACTTTAGGAACAAGAACTAGGTTTGAGCTGCAGAGAAAAAAAGTAAAGGAATTCCTAGGGTAAAGACCGGAGGCAGGAAGGAGCTTGTTTACTAACTAAGGAGGAGAACCTATGCAGAGTGCAGAGTCAGGTTAAGGTCAGGTCATTAGGGGCCGCTCGGTCATGGTAAAAAGTATGGCTTAAACAGTAGTTACTTTAGGACTATGCTGCTTGAATAATTTCACTGTGATTTTGGAGCAAAAATGTGGCTTTGAAGGTTGAGAGGGAGAGGGATTAGAATAAAGACAAAGGTGAAAGCACCCTGTGCATGGTTAGAATACACAAACCGGGAGACTATAGATCCCTGGCAACCGCGTGTTCAACATTGCAGTCCCCTGTGCATGGTTAGAGTACACAAACCGGGAGACTAGATCCCTGGCAACCGCGTGTTCAACATTGCAGTCCTCTGTGCATGGTTAGAATACACAAACCGGGAGACTATAGATCCCTGGCAACCGCGTGTTCAACATTGCAGTCCTTTTTTTCCTTAACTCTGGCATCCTTCAGTTAGTAAGTTATAGTTTTCCTGATTGCAGGCTCTCCATTGCAATGTACTGAGACCTGTACCTTTCACTTTATGACCATTTTTCTAAAAAGAATGGTTCATTTGTTCTAAAGAAACTTAGAGATTGATTTGAGAAAAGTGCAAACCTCAGCTAAGATGACTAAGCTGATCTTTAGACACATAGGTAATGTGAAAGTGACTAAAAGTGTGATAGATTAATTGGGAATCTGAAGAGTATTAAGTGCAAAATAAAAGAATCTGGATTTTATTATCATACTTCTTCATATTCTGCCATCTAAAGCTGCTTTTATATCATGAAAAAAATTGTTCTTCCAAAAGGAAAAAAAAAAATGTGTGTGCGCTCACACTCATGTGTGTGTGCGCCCATGCTCATGTGTGTGTGCAAGTGCCAGGAACAAGAAGAGGGCATCTCTCTTGTTGAGTACAGATTTTTAGATGCTGGTATCCAGCTTGATAATGAGATTTTATAAGTTGGCTAGTTTGTTTTGTTTAATTTCAAAAGAAAAGAAATTTATCAAGGCATGGCATCTGCATCAGCTTGGCTGTGGTAAAAACCTTGTAGATGAGAGGCTGGACTAGAGGACCACAATTCCATGAGACAGGGAACTTGGCGAAGGTAGGAACCAGTCTTGGCCTTTTATAACCGTCATCTTGTGAGAACTCAGGTTCTAGTAGAACCTTCATTCTTTCTGGGATTACAACCCAGATTACAACCACTTCCCAGTAGTAGGCTGGTCTCTTTTTGTCCCTGGGTATTGAATTGATGGCCTCGTGCTCTATAGTGAAGCTACTACTGACTGAGTCACTTCTCTAACCTCCCCACTTTTAATAATATAGTAAGTTAATTTATTTTGTGACTTGGGATTCTTCTGCCTCAGCTGATTGAGTATCTGGAATTACAGGCTTGGGCAGAAAGGCCTACCTGTGATCCCCACTTCTTAAAGATTATAGTATCTATTGATGCAGCCACATGGGAGCCAAGCTCTCTAGCCAAGTATTTTCAAATAGTACTGGAGTAATGCCAAAAATACCTTTTCACCAGCCCTTTTAAGTTGTATCTTGCAGATTGTACCTGTTAGAAGTGTCTTGGTTATCTGTCTGGAGTTCTGTGGGATAGGCTTTATGCGTGTGTACCTTTTCCATTTTGTACCAGAGTGTCTGCAGAGGTCCTGGGATACGGCCCAGGTGTAGAGCATTACCTCAAGAGGACCGAGGCAGGGGTTTGATTTTTAACACTGGAAAAACATTGCTCCCCACATACCCCATAACACAACAAACGGATGCAGAGAATTCCGCAGATAGCACAGTAGTCCTCTTATCTCTGGTTTCACTTCATGAAGTTCAATCCTTTATGTTAAAAGAGGCTATATGGAAAGATTCCAGAAATAACTCATTAGCTTTAGTTTACATGTTGATCTGAATAGGGTGAAATTATCCCTTTGCCCAGTGTATAGCTGTATGTGCTATACCTCCCATTTTGGCTCTTACATGCATCCTCTGTTAGGAGATAAACTACTGGCTTCAAATGAGCTTGTATTTAAATGAGTATTAAAGTAATGAGATTGGCAAAGCTGTAAAATTATGTCCCTTGATTAAGTGTGTGTGTGTATATATATATATGGGAGAAAATCAGTTTATTTAGAGTTTATTTACTGTCCTTTCAAAAGTCCATTGTTATCTGGATGTATACCTCCTGGTTGATGGAGAATCTGTGACCTTTATTTCACTTAATGAGGGCTCCAAGGTGCAAGAGTAGTTTTATCTAAACTTATCATGGGTGTGTGACACAGGAAAAGAATAGTATATATGGAGTTGAATACTCTTCTAATTTCAGGCTTCCATGGACAGTAGTAAAAAATATCTCATGAGTAAGAGAACTGCTGCATTTAATCACCTCTGCTCTGGTAGTTATGTAGATTAGCCCTTTCTGATGTGAACAGTGTGGCTATGAACACCTTTACCTTATTTCCTTGGAGAGGAATACTGGTGGATTCACTGTAGGGTTGTAGAATAAATCCATTCGGGCAAGATTTCTAGTTCAAAAGGAGTTTGTTTTTATGACATTGGGTGCTGCAGACAAAGTGCCCTACAGAGAGGTGGCACAGCTTATGCTTCTAGCAACTTTGTGTCAAAAGGATCAATTCTTTCTTAAGCCTTTATCAATAGTACATTGGTAAACTGGTAAATAGTTTAGCAAGTAGTTATTATAACTTAAATTTGTAAATATTTTCTCTAGCCTTAGGTTGCTTAGGATGTTTTTTCTAATCTCTGCCTTTGCCTCTTTTGAGTTTTGGTTTTATGGCTGCAGGATCACTTGAGCTTATCATAGGCTAGCTTAAAATTGTTTTTACAAAATTATTTTATATGTATGGTTGCTTTGCCTGTGTGTTTGTGCACAACTTGCATGCACAGAGGCCAGAAGGGGGCATTGGAGCCCTTGAAACTAGATTTAACAGACAGTTGTGAGCTCCTATGTAGGTGCTGAGAATCAAACTCCAGTCCTTTGAAAGAGCAGCCAGTGCTTTTAACTGCTGAGCCATTTCTTCAGCCCAGGTGATTAGTTTTTTAGCATGTTTTTCTTGATTGGTTATTTGTATTCTGACTTCAGAGTATACTTTTCTGTACATTCATTTTTTAGTTAGATTTTTCACTTCAAAAAATGATTTTTATTTTATTTTATTCATTGAAAGTCTTTAGAAAGGCATCTTCTAATTTTTCCTTTTTTTTTTTTTAACTGTTAGTACTTTTATGATTTTATTTTAATCTTTTATTTGTTTGCTGCTTACTTCGTTCTGGAGTGTAAGGTTTAATATAATTTTAATGATTTAACTCCATTTATTGCATACTCTGACCTACTGAAAATGGAAATATCCTCCGTTCTGCTCTGTTGTCTGTATACAAGGACAAAGTTGTTTTAATTACTAAAGGTTTTAAATAAAATACTTCATGATAGAGGTTTTTCCATTTGGATATGTGTGTATAATTTTTTTACTGATTTAAATTTTTTTTTGATATTTTCTTTATTTACATTTCAAATGTTATCCCGTTTCCCAGTCCCCCTCCATCCCATCCCCCTTCCCCTGCCTCTATTTATGTGTGTGTGTGCACACACTCATGCACATGTGCATTCATGATGTGGATGTGAGACTGTAGGAAGTCAGCAGACAACTTTGTGGAGTTTGTTTCCTCCTTATCTGTTTGTCAGGTTGCTATACTTAGCCATCTCATCAGCTTGATAGTATGGGTTTAAGAATGAACACTAGTATTTTGCTCGATATGTAACATTTGAAATACTGGATTGTATAATTGTTTAGCTGTTTAGTTCCCACAGATTACAGACTAAAAAAAGAAAGATTTCCAAAACCATTTTTTGTTGAAAAAGAACAGTAGTGTTCTGTGTACTTTTGTCCTAAGAGCTGCATCTCTGAAATGCTAGTCTGTAATTCCAGTTTAGGCAGTGCATGCATATAGGCAGTGCATGCATATAGGCATAATACTCATACACAGAATAAAAATAAATGTGTTAAATATTTAAAAGATAACTTACATATTATAGAATGCATAGATCTTAAATATTTGTTTTGACAGATATCCATGCATATTCTAGAAATTTGCCCATTTTTTGGTTATATGTCTTTTACTGATTTTGTAGCTCTACATTGGGTACATTTTTGTTTAAGTGTATGTGATTCATTCTCCTACTTTGTAGTTTGCCCGTTAATTTTATTGATGACTTACTTTGATTTTACATTTTTATATATATTTTTAATTTATTTATTGAGACAGCGTCTCTCTCCTGAACCTGGCTGGCCTTGAGCACTCGGAGATCTGGCTGCTTCTGCCTCCCAAATGCTAGGACTAAAGGCCTGTGTCACCATTTCTAGCTCAATTTTTAAGTCTTAATTTACTTTTTCTTTTTACAGGTAATGTTTTTTTTTCTTTTTTTTGGGTGGTGGGGGGTTTCAAGACAGGGTTTCTCTGTATAGCCCTGGCTGTCCCGGAACTCACTCTGTAGACCAGGCTGGTCTTGAACTAGAAATCCGCCTGCCTCTGCCTCCCAAGTACTGGGCCTAAAGGTGTGCACCACCACTGCCCGGCCAAGGTAATGTTTATTTAGTGTGTGCTAAAACATATTTGTCTACTCCAAAATTGCTGTATTCATCTAGATGTTTAATAGCATCAGTTGCTGTGTTCGTAGTAAGCTCTATTTTGAAGTAAATTTTGCTTATGGGATATGGGGTGAGTTAGTTGGCCAAGGAGACAAGATGCCTACCCAAAACTTAAAGGACTTAATATATAGGTACTGACAGCAGCTTTAGTATCGGCATTTTCTGCAGCTATGGTGGGTTTTATTACAGGGGAGGACTTTTGAGCTGAGTGAAAATGAACTTTTTATACTGTATGTATGATCTTTGTTGAGGAAGACACTGATGCTATTATCTAAGTCCTGTTCACCACAGGATAGATAGCCTTTGAAAAGGTACAAACAAGTACAGTCAGTGTCCAGGCTTTCTACTCTTCAGATGTGCGAGATCCCAAGAAGCCATAGAGAACTACTTCCTGACTCGGAATTAATGAACATTAACATGTCAGTACAGGGTAGAGATTTTTATATCTCTTGTTAGATTTGTGCCTAAGCATTTTATTGCTGTTACAAATGATAGTTTTTTTTTCCAAGTCAGGTGTAATGGTGCACGGCTTTAATCCTAACACTCAGGAGGCAGAGGCAGGCGATTTGAGTTCAAGGCCAGCCTCAGCTGTATACTAAGTTCCAGGAGAGTCAGGACTAGTAGTGAGATATCTCAGTGGTTTTGTTCTTATTCGTATGGAAGTGCAGTCGGGGTTTGTGCATTATCTTTATTATCTTTTTTCTGAACCCTTGATAAGTTCACTTTCTTTCTAGAAATGTATCCCCATTCTGGGTCCCAGTTACATATTTTGAGTATTTTTGTGTCAAATCTTCCAGCATTGTCTGACCTTCACAGTATTTATTTAGCTGATAGATCTGGACTACTCCCTTGCTTAGTTTTATGCATGTGCAATGTAGTCAGTCCCCCTTATCTTATAATTACATACAATTTTTTAAAGTAATCAATTATATTTTTGGTAGGTAAATCTTTAAAATGAATGTGTTAAAGAAAACAGTATTTGAGTTGTGGACATTGGTGAGATTGTAGTAAAAAACAAATTGCAGTAATTACATTAAAAACTAACATTTTAGTTTTACTTTTTAAAGTAATAGACTTAAAAAGAATAAATCTCACTAGTAGACTTCTATTTGGAAACTGGTCCTTGTAAATGTATGTAGAAATCAGAATAAACTGTACTGAAGTTGTGTACACAGATCTGGATTCTGCTAAGAAAATACAAAGTCATGTGATGTTTTTCTTGAACAATCAGTTTTGTCCATTTCACTGGGGGTAAAGGAAAACAAGCTCTGATTATAGGAATAGGTAGATTAAACCTCTGTGGCTTTGTCATTACCTGGCTATGTGTCATAGACGCTGACATTCAGACACACTGGGAAGAATTATGCTAGGCCAGCACAGATGATACTGGAAGAACTGGGATGCATTGGGACCATTTTACAGAGGACCTTATTTTAGCCAAGGTTTGATAATGAAATGAACAACTGAGAGCTTTTGACCAAGGGGATGGATAGCCTTTTCCCTCCCTCCCTCCCTCCCTCCCTCCCTCCCTCCCTTCCTTCCTTCCTGTAATATTAGTTTGATGGCAGTAGAATGGAAGGACTCACCAGAAAAGTTATAATTTCCTCATTAGCATATTTTAAAGTAACATTTTCACATAAATATAGTTGTCTTTATGTATAATCAGGTATACTATGATGTATTTTATTTGCTCACAGTAGCACAAATGAAGTTAATGATTTAAAATTTAAATTTTTAAATTTCTTAGAGTTCAGAGCTTGCTCCTGTTCTAAGTGCTGGCGTTGCAGACATACACACCGTTGGTTAGCTTCCATTTCATTCAGTAAAGCTTGGCGTTCTGAGTAGTTCTCAGAAAAGAGGCCATTTTCCCTTTTTACAAGCTTAATCATCGTATATGTAAACTTCCTCAGAAATGCAGTGTTTCATCTTTTTATTTAACATAGTTTCCCTAATTATAGTCATTCATTTACAAAAGTGAGGATTTTTACAAAAAATGACTAAGCTAACATCAACGGCTGTTTTTCAAAACAAGCAATACTCTTAGATATTTTTAAACTAAAATTTGTTTCCCTCCTGCAGCAGTTTGAGATAGATGCAGATGTGTTTTACAAATGATGGCTAGAAATGAGGAGGAAAGCTAGAAAATCCCTTCCCAGGGCCACATATGTGCGTAGAAGGTGATTGGAATTCATTTGTGCCCGTTGTTCACCACTGCTTGAAGGCCCAAAGGGCACCCCCTCCTGCGAAGCATGTTTTAAAATACAAAACTTATTTTGTGATGAGCCCTCAATGAATTCCAAGTTTACATAATGAGGATTTTGTTTTCTTTAAATTAATGATTTGAAATACAACTTAAATGCCTTGGTTACTTGGCTAAATGCCAAGTTTTTCTATGGGAAAGATTCTGGTATTTGATAAAAATAAGATACATTTTAAGAGATTCTTGAAAAAAATTGGCACAATTTTAAATTAGTTCATTTTGTGTCTCGTCTTAACAGTAGCTTTTGAATAACTTCTAACTATGTTGTGTAGAAGGTACCATTTTGTTAAAAAATTTTCTTTTTAAATAGCTTTATCTAATTGAATACATTGGTTCTGCCTTTTGAGCCCAAATTTGTTTTTTCTTTTTCTTTTTTCTTTTTTGATTCTTCAGCTGAGAGCAAGAGGATTTATTGTACACAAGATACACTTGGCCACAAGTGAGAACAGAACTAGTCCAGAATGCCAGAGGTCCAGGGCAGAGAGCCAGCAGGACTGTTTTGGTTGTAAGAAAGGCAGGCAGTTTCCCAGGTGATCTCGGCAAGATGACATTCCAGGTCCACTGAGACTTACTACCGATAGCCACATGCAGTCCAACAACTGTACCAGTGTCCTGGCCTTCAGCATCTCTTACTTCTGCTTCTGCAGGCTTTGTGGGTGCACAAGCTAGTTTTCTTGGGCCTCTGCCTCATCCATCTTTCTTCTCTTGAGCTATGCTTCAGCCTGAGCATTCTCTTCTTCTGCCACTTTGCTCTCATGGAACAAGAGTTTCAAGGAAGATGGCGCTAAGGCCGAAAACTCTTTTTTTAAAAAAAACAAAAACCAAAAACCAAAACCAAAACCAAATAACTAATATCACTGTGATGGTTATTTTTGTTGGCTTGACACAATGTATAACACCTGGGAAGAGAGCCTTAGTGCAGAGCTGTCTATATTAAGTTGGTCTGTGAGTGTGTACAGGATTGTCTTAGTTAATTGATGTGGAAGGACCTAATCCAGTGTAGGTTGTACCATTCCCTAGGTAGGGGTCCCTGACATTTCTAAGAGCGGAGAAGTGGAGCTGAGCGCAAGCAAGCATGCATACCATTTCTTTTTTGCTCTTGATTGGGTATGATGTGACTAGCTGTCCCTGCTGTGATTTCTCTACAATTATGGACTGGTGTTGTAAGTTAAAATGAATCCCTTCTTCCCCGTTGCTTTCTGTGAGGAAATTTTATCATATCAGCAGAAATGAAACTAGGAGAGTCTCATTACATTTAAAAAATGTGTACATGTTGTATACTGTAAGAAAATTTCACAAGGCATTGTTGGCTTTCTAGTTTGTGTGAATGTTCTTTCCTACCTGTTTCTTGTTTTAGGTTATAGGGGGTTATGGGTTTTACTGTTTTTAGTTTGTTGTGATTATGCTTGTTGCTTGTGACCAGTGTCTAGCCATCCTGTTGAACCTGGTCTTGAACGTGTGAACTCAAGTGAACCCTTCTCAGATCTCCTGAGTAAGTTGAGATTGTAGGCGTGCACTGACATGCCTGGGTTACGGAGACCTTTTTAAACATATTTCAGTTTTTTTCCCTCACCATCTACCTTGTCTAAGGATGCTATGACATTGTGCCTTGTGGAGATTTAGTCCCAATTTATTTGGCATTATAAAATTAGCTATCCCCCGTTTATCAAGGGAGCTTGGAAGAGAAGTCCATACTTTTGTTACCTGTATACATCTCTTTTACTCTGCTTTAATTAGCCTTGTCGGGCTTGTAGTTACTGGTAGAAGTGTCTTTCCAAATTTATTGGGTCTTCTCTTCTGTTATGCCTTGAATTACTCCAGGCAGTCCTATGCTGGGGTCTTTCCCTACTATAAAACAAGATTTTTAGTTTTCTGAACCTTGTAACTACAGGTGCAGAAGATATCATATACAACATTAACTCTGCAACATCACTGTAGTGTAGTATCTACTTGAATTGACAGTACAAAATGTAAAATGGGTAGCTTAAACAACAGACATTTCTCACAATGCTGGAGAATCAGAAGGTTCAAGTTAGCTTGTCAGCGAGGTTGATTTTATTGTGAGACAACCTCTAGTTAGTAGCTTGCTCGCCCTGCATGCTCTCTGGTATCTCCTCTTGTGAGGGCAGTGATCACATTGGGTCAGAGCGTCATTTTCAGGACCTCATCTAACTCAGGTCACCTCCCCAAAGCTGTATCTGGACCTCTAATGTAGGAGGTTAAAGATTCAACCTTGGAATATAGCTAGGGCACAGACTTGCTATCTTATGTAGGAATGACTAGAGCTTAACTATACAAGTGCCTCATGGTGGTTGTGAGACTAGTTTTGTTGTTGATTTTGTTGTTGTTGTTAATTTACATTTAAGGGGGGGAACTATTACCACCGTTATGACAACAGGGTGGAAAGCAAAGTAACCCGTAGGGTATAAAATACTTAAAACAACTGAGAAGGTAACAGATGATAATGGGGGGTGCTTTTATTTTTGAGTGGCATTTGGATAGTGGCACATATGACTTCCCTTTAGTGCTGCCATGCACTGTGAGAGAAGAAGAATGTAAAAGAAAATATGTAATTTTTAGAAAGTGTTCTTTTAAATGGAACATATGCTGGGAACAAATGATTACATGCAATAGTTATTAATTTTATCATATTTAATCTTTTAAAGTTTTGATCGGAGTAGGACAAGACTTGGATGCAGTATATATTAAGGGATAATACTGTGTGGATAGCCACTTTGGTCAAAACTCAATATAAACATGCTACATTGCTTCTTAAAGAATGACTGTAGTCATATATGAGAATTAGTTACTATTTCCTACTTCCTTTCTACCGTACTTAGCCTTTTCTCTAAAAATGTGGTTAACTCATTATGAACTTACCCTTGCTTAGTCTCTTGCCTTCACTCCTCCAGCCTGCTTGTATTTCTGCTGAGGTCGTATTCTGTTTGTTTTTCAGATGAGACCCTTTTTGCTCTTCCTGCTGCATCTGAGCCTGTGATACCCTCCTCTGCAGGCAAGTTCTTTCTGCCAGCCTTTGTCTCTGTGTATTCTAACTCACTCTAATGTTAACTCAGCAGAGTACTTTGGATTTACTAGAAATCAGTGTTGGTCTAAGAATATCATTTTGACTGGGGAAAAAAAAAGACTAAATTTACATTTTGTGTTACATCTAAGGGAGGCATGGACAGGATTTGATTCATAATTGGAATTCATAAGGAATTCTTGGACCTTTGGTTTATATTTACATAACAATTCATTTTCTTCAAATAGTTTGCCTTTGTATAGCCACAGGCCTCTATGTTAGGAATGCCTGCCTGTCTCTTGGCTTTTGATAATCCAGTACCCTACCTGGCCTATGCAGCTGGGTACTCATCAAATCTTACTTTCTCTTTAAACCATTTAAAAGCAGCTTTTCCCAGTTAGTAAGACCTGAGATTTTCTCAGATTTGATTTATGTCTCTGCATAGTAGGCAATTGCCTCTGAAACTGCACTTTGTTTTTTTTCTTTAGGTACTTTAAATTAATAACTGTATTTATAGGGTACAGTGTGATGATTCAGTACATTATTCATTGCATGGTCAGGTCTAGCTGATTAGCATATCCATCATCTTAGATGTTTTTAATTACTTTGAAGTGAGGAGTCTTTACTTGGCTGTGATAGACAACATATTGTTAACTATGTTGTATGGTAGCCATGTACTCTTTAAAATTGACAATAGTTCATATTTTCAGTAATGATCCAAGTCTGTGTGTTTTTATTAACTAAATGCTATTCATATTTCATTTAATAATAAGTGTTTACTAACACTTTTATTAATCTGTCATAAAACTTGCATTAGCTCTGAGAACACTGGCATTCTCTAATTTTCCTTTCTATCCATGGCCACAGAAAAAATTATGGATTTGAAGGAGCAGCCAGGTAACACTGTTTCGTCTGGTCAAGAGGATTTCCCATCTGTCCTGCTTGAAACTGCTGCCTCTCTTCCTTCTCTAACTCCTCTCTCAACTGTTTCTTTTAAAGAACACGGATACCTTGGTAACTTACCAGCAGTGTCATCCACAGAAGGAACTATGGAAGAAACTTTAAATGAAGCTTCTAAAGAGTTGCCAGAGAGGGCAACAAATCCATTTGTAAATAGAGATTTAGCAGAGTTTTCAGAATTAGAATACTCAGAAATGGGATCACCTTTCAATGGCTCCCCAAAAGGAGAGCCGGCCATATTAGTAGAAAACACTAAGGAGGGGGTAATTGTGAGGAGTAAAGACAAAGAGGATTTAGTCTGTAGTGCAGCCCTTCACCATCCAGAAGAGTCACCAGAGACCCTTACTAAAGTGCTTAAGGAGGACAGAGATATGTCTCCACAAAAGACAATGGACATTTTTAATGAAATGCAGATGTCAGTGGTAGCACCTGTGAGGGAAGAGTATGCAGACTTTAAGCCATTTGAACAAGCATGGGAAGTGAAAGACACATACCAGGGAAGTAGGGATGTGCTGGCTGCTAGAGCTCATACAGAAAGTAAAGTGGACAAAAAATGCTTTGAAGCTAGCCTGGAGCAAAAAAGTCATGGGAAGGATAGTGAAAACAGACATGAGGATGCTTCTTTCCCCATTACCCCAGAACCTGTGAAGGACGGCTCTAGAGCTTACATCACCTGTGCTTCCTTTACCTCAGCAACCGAAAGCACCGCAGCAAACATTTTCCCTTTGTTAGAAGATCACACTTCAGAAAATAAAACAGATGAAAAAAAAA
>JADRCH010000073.1:703414-786482 GCA_019843965.1 Rhynchomys soricoides | reverse complement strand
TGTGTGTGTGTGTGTGTGTGCACATGTGTGTGTGTCTAGGCACATCAGTATAGGTACCTGTAGAGGCCAGAGGCATTGGATGCCATGGAACCAGAGTTATGGGCAGTCGTAAGATGCGCAAGTGGGTGCTGGGAATTGAACTAAGGTCCTCTGGAAGAGCCTTAAATGCTCTTAGCCACTGAATGATCTCTCTAGCTAGACTGGCTCCTTTGCTGAGAGGATCAACCAATCATTATCAGTCTGATCTGAATTAAGCCAAACAGATTTGCAGAGAACCATGGAACATGAGACAGTCACCTGGCTTTGTAATTTACTTGCTAATTGGTTTGAGCATTTTTGCATCCCTTTTGTGAAACTCTGGAGCATCAGCATGAGACAGACCATCACAGGCCACCGCAGGAGAAGGGCCAACTCCAACCAGAGATGAAACCTGCCTAGAAGTGGACACATCAGACTTGAAACACCAGGAGCTGCCTTACAAATGCCAGAAGTTTCTACTGGCTGGGGTATTTGAGGAGGTTGGCCAGGAAGAAAAAGGACCACTCCTTGAGAGTGGAAATTATTCCCAGCATCCGCAGGGGTTGCCTAAGCAGTATCTACTATGGTGTCACCTGCCCTGGGTGATGATCTTACCCCTTCACGGTTGCTCACTGTCAGTTTGGATGGACTAAAAATCATCATGTAAACCACATCTCCATGTGTCTGTATTTCTAGAAAGGACAGTGTAAATGGAAGACCACCTTGGATATGGATGGCAAGATCCCATTTCCTGGGATCAGGCTGAATAAGGAGAAAATGAGCTGGACACAAGAGTTCCTTTCTCTGCCTCCTGACTGTGGACACCGCATGCTCATGCTGTGCCATAATGTCTCTGCTGTCATGATGCTCTGATGGTAACACACCAGCCACAATGGTTAACTTAGCAATGGTTAAGTTGCTTTCCTCAGCTATTCTGTCACAGCAATGAGAAAAGTAACCAATACTTTTTGACTCAGCATTTTGAGAACAACAACAACAACAACAACAAAGTGTAAAATGTAGTCACTTATTAAGGGACTTGCCTTTGTAAGAACAAGGTCCTGAGTTCAATCCCGAGAACCTCAATTTTAAAAAGCCTGGTGTGGTATGTGCTTGTGTGTCAGTGCTAGGAACTGCAGACAAGGAGATAGATCCTTGAGGGTCATTGGCCAGCCAATCTAGCCTAACTAACAAGCATTAGGTTCAATGGCGGACTGTTTTGACAGAGCAAACACCACCCATGGTTGCCCTTTGGTATCCAAATTTGTACATATCCCCCAGCACACTGACAAACACATGTGTGCATACAATCGAGATCAATTTACCTACCGATGCTAAGGATAGGGAACACTGATTACTATAAGCCACTTAAGAGACACTGTGGAAGTGGCCTTCTTGTTGATTTTAGCTTCTTAGCCAATCCCCTCCCCACCATCCCATGCCAATGCCTGAGGGATTCAGGACCCTCTTTGAGGAAGCATCTGCTGGAACTCACAGCACCAAAAGCCACAGAGAGCATCGTCTGCATCTTGGCGGCTTCCATAGACCCGATGACCCCTTTCTTGTAGAGCAGAGCACTTCCCGCTAGAGTCCAGAACTTCATATGTTTGACTCCAACAGATACAAATTGTGTGTCTGAGTCAGGGCGGAATTCCACCACAAATATTCGCTCCAGGTGACCCCCTCGGCTGGCAACCTTGGTACCTGTGTGGGTGATAGAGTTCAATGAGGCCAGTCCTTTTTCTGTTCATGGACCAGGGCAGGAAGTTACAGCCAAGGCTGGTCTTCCAATCACTCTGAATAAGGTCAGTGTTCCTTTAACTGCATCAGCTCTCTCTCAGACATCCCAAGGAGGGATGAATGTCTGGGTAATTTCCAGAGAAGTGGGTGCTACTAACAGAACCCCTACCCACAAGGCCACAGCTAGAATAGGAAATGACTGTGGTCAATGAGGTGGAAGCTTCTAGACAGGTACAACTGACTGTTCCCACATCTTCCTCACCCTAAATCAGAGCTATTCACCCTAGCATGCCCCTCCCGTCTCAAGGTCACTTGGGCTCAGATTCTTCAGACACCTTTTATTTCCTTCTTCCCTGCATTTATTTTCTTTAACCTCAGTTTTCCTTTTCAGTTTATGGGGTTCAGGTTTACATTTTTTACTTTTTATTTGGTTCCTTGTTTTTCTTACTCCATATTCTAAGTGTCTTCTATGCTTCACTGAGCCTTCATCTTGAATCTGAACTCCACTTGAACAGCTCTGATCATCTTAACCTCTCAGCTCTGCCCTCGGCTTCCTCGCCTGAGTTTCTATTTTACCTGCTTTTGAAGACTCTCTTTTTATTCTTTTGAGTCCTTTAAGCTTACATTTTAATTTTAAACTTGTTGCTTTTTCTTCAAGGCTCCTTCCACATGCTCTTAGTGTTTCAATTCCAATTTTTTTCTTCCCATCTTTATTATTTATCCTTTTCTTCTCATCTTCTCCTCATTTATTTTTCATGATGGCTCTCCAAGAGAGCAGAGGTTGTGTTGGTAGTGGATTCTGAATGAAGTTGGCCCACCCTTTAGCTTCAGATACTCCACAAAGAAAGCCTTTTCTAGGGGAGGCTGTCAGGAGAGCCCCTCTACTCCATAGGATGACCAAAACACTTACAGCAACCAAAACTCATCACAGTAGTAACAGATGCCTCACTATCTGGGGCTGTAAAAACCTATGGGCTCCAACGATAACATAAACCAAGCTTGAAAGCAAACAACAGATAAGAAGAAAAGCATTTACAACTCCTCTAAGAGTCAGGATTAACATTAATAATCTATAATGACCAACACATCATGGTAGGTAGACACTCTTGTCTCCAGGGGAAACACCTTTCAGCAGGCAGATTATAGAAGTAGCAGTGCAAGTGGCCAATAAGAGATTCAAAGAGGATCAGCCTTACCAGCTATGGAGGAAACACAAGGAAACCACCCTCTGAGGTCTCCCCTCCTGGGAGCTAGTGAAAAGGACTGACTTTTCTAGTCCTCACTCCCTGTGAGGTCAGATAAGAAGAGTCTAGAGCTGAGGCTGGAGCAGGCCTGTGAGCTAGAGGGACAAATAGGGGAGGCAAAGGGAGCATGAGCCTGAAGACAGGGTAGGGAGAGGCCATGGGCTCACTCTTCTCTCAGGAACTGGGGCTAGAGTCAGCAGCCTGAGCAAAAAGGCTCCTGAAACAGAACTCTGCCTCATAGAGAGAGGACTTTATGAAAAGAACTAACAGGGGACTGGCTTCTCCAGAAGGGATGGAGCCACGTCCTGGGAGATAGCCATGTAGATGGAAGGAAGTCTGCCAGGAAAGAACTGCAGGACTTCCATGGGTTGGTCCTAGAAGGTAAGTAAAAGATGTTCCTAACCCTTCCGACTCCGAGATGCTTTGAGGATGTGAGGTAAGAAACTCCATTTCTCATCAGCACTGTCTGGTTGATTCACTGACCACCTGGTATCACAAGCAATCAATCTGCATCCCAGATGGTTTGTGGGGACATTTGGACACAATGACCCATCAACCAGAAGACGGTGTGGTTTCCTAAAAATACTGTGGCTCTAGCTGGTTCCCAGTGCAGTGTAAGGAGACTTGTCCTTAATGGTTGTCAGCCACTGACCTCTCTTAAGTCAGGCTCAAGAAAGATGGCATCTTTTCTCAAAATGTATACATCTGTTTAAAGCCCCTCTTCCCACCCCTTCCACGAGAAGATGAGGGGATAATGGGATTCTAGAGTCCCAGATTGGAGATGTGCCACCTCTCTACTTGCCTGCTCAGTGTGTCCCAGATATCAGCTGCAGACAGACCTCATTATTGCCCTTACTAATTGGATCTGCTTTTGCCAAGGCTGATCTGAGGATATACTCAGAAAATTGCATATTTTTAATTGTAAGACAATTACAAATTTAGTAGCAGCTGGTGTGTGTATGTGTGTGTGGTGTGTTGGGGATGAATAAGAAAGAAATTCATTAATTATACTACAAACCAGTAGTTCTCAGCCTTCCTAATGTTGCGACCCTTTAATACAGTTCCTCAGGCTGTGGTAACCCTAACCAGAAAATTATCTTTGTTGCTACTTCATAGCTATAATTTTGCTACTTTATGAATTGTAATGTAAATATTTGTGTTTTCTGATGGTCTTAGGAAACCTCAGTGAAAGGTCACTTGACCCCTAACGGCATCTTGACCTGCAGTGATTAAGGTGAATCCTCGTTTCAGAAGCATTAATGCATAAAAATACTTGAACAGCTAAAATTTGCTCTCGGTGACTATGGTCCCTTCAGTTCTAATAAGGCAGCCAAGGTAAAACAGTTGGAGTAGAATCCGGAGGCCACCAGAAAGAATACTGAGGACAGTGCCTGGGTGGGAGGTGGTGGTGATGTAGAGGGACAGTGTTTGCACTCTCCCAACATACCCACAGGTCCTTCACTAGCCACCACGGTTTCCTGAGCTGCCTCCAACTGGCATGGATGGGGATGGGGTGAAGGGTGGGGGGTAGAATGGGTCTGAGAGCAGCTCGCCAGGGCTTGTGCTTGCCTTGAAGCAGGATCCATGAGGGAGGGTTGGGGAAGGCAATCTGGAGCTCCATCCCAGCTGACTCTACAGGAGAGCCCGTAGAAGCAACAAGAAGCCCAGCATGTTACCTTCTTGCCATCTCCAGACAGTGATGGTGTGCTCTGGATCCACGCCCACGGACACCAGGAGCTTCCCAGTTGCACTGAAGTTGATGTAATTCACCCCTTTGGCGTGGAAGCACCGCAGCACGGAAAGGGTGTGTTTGGTCATTGCATCCCAGATATGAATTGAAGGTGTTGTCCCTGAGTGTGGGAGGCACGACAGAGATGGTGGCATCTCAGTGTTTGTGTTTCATTAAAGGCCTTTCCTCAGACAAGTGTTACAGTGAGGGTGGCATAAGAGACATCTAGTCTGACCTGACCAAAGAAAGACACTGAGGAACTTGCTGCTGAGGGCAGAGCATATGGACGTTTATGTCTGACATGCTTACAGAGGGTTTTATTCAGAGGAAACTGGTGAGGATGGATTTGTTTCTACAGCACAGCCAGATACAACCAGCAAATGATACACTGACATGATCTTGCTGTGCAGATGGGAACTGTCCCTACTGGGACAGCCTTACCTGTGCTCTCTGCAGTGTCACCTGCAATGATGGGCAATGACAATGAAGAAGCATCATGGGAAACAATAGCAAAGTAAGTCTTGTTTCTATCAGTGCAGCTCTTAGCCCCAGTCCAGCAGACTCCAAATGAAGCATTAAAATGGACATGGCTTTGATAAAAGCAAGCAGGAGACTCTTTTGTAAGGACTTTCTTTGAGAAGACAAAGTAAAAACAAAAGCAGATGATTTCACAAATGTGCCAGTTTACATTTGTGGCAGGCAGTTTCTCAGGGCAGGGAGCTGGCACACATGCTGCAGTACACCCTTGCCAAGCATAATTGTCAGGCTTCAAGACATTGGGCTCACTTACACCTAAGGGTCCAGTCTGCAAGGAAGAGGACCATCTATTTGTTTAAGTATCAGGCTTTTGGTCTGATTTTATGGTCTCTCAGAATCACTGGTCACTACATGTAGCAACAGAAATTACACAGGTGTTATATATTAAGACTCATAAAAAAAAAATCAACTAAGATGTCAGCAAGAAAGGGTCTAAGCTGCCCCTCTCCTGAAAGTGCTGATAGACCAGAAGCCTTGTATAGCCACAGGCGCAGCAAGGAGCCAGCAAGGCGCCCTACCTATCTGGCTGGTAGCCACCACATTTCTGTACTTTGGGTGCTGATTCACTGTGAGGCAGAGGATGTCATCCGTGTGCTCCAGGTAGAAGCTCTGGCTGCCTGGAAAAGAGGAATCATAGGAGGTTAGTAGTGAGATCCAAGTGCTCTCTGTAGCTATCACAAAGCTGAATTGGGAAATCTGGCAATGCCTTATAAAAGACTATGCTTTTAGAGAAAGGACTGAAGGAGCTGAAGGGGTTTGCAACCCCATAGGAGGAACAACAATATCAACCAACCAGACCCCCCAGAGCTCCCAGGGACCAAACCACCAACCAAGGAGTTCATATGGCTTCAGCTGCATATGTAGCAGAGGATGGCCCTGTCAGGCATCAATGGGAGGAGAGGTCTTTGGTCCTATGAAGGCTCGATAGAAGCCCCAGTGTAGGAGAATTGAGGGTGGGGAGGCAGGAATGGGTGGGTGCGTGGGAGAACACCCTCATAGAAGCAGGGGGAGGGGGGAGGGGATAACGGGGCTTCTTGGAGGAGGAACCAGGAAAGGGGATAATATTTGAAATGTAAATAAAGAAAATAGCCAATTTAAAAGAAAAGAGAAGAGAAGAAAAGACAGATTATCATTTTCAGACTTGCCGTTGGGGCTATGGGGACCGTTTTTGTTTTTGTTTTTGTTTTTGTTTTATCATATGCTCTGATGTAGGTCTGGAAGGACAAAATCTAGGGTCTACAATCTGCCTTAGCATTTCCCATGCCTGTGTGGGTCCAGCACACAGACCTAGCCTAAAGCCTTCCAGAGACTAAAGGATGAACTCCATCCTTTAGTCCTTGGCACAAGATCATTTTCTCAACATCTGCCCCTGCTCTGAAAGACGGGCAGGGACACTGAAGGCGCTGCTGCACTAGGCAAAGTGGCTCAAGGAGAAGACCTATCCACCTGGGAGCCTGAATGACACAGGTCAAAGCTTTATCCTAAAGTCAACATAGTTCACACCAAGTGGAAGGAAGTATTTTACTATCTATTGCAGTCGGTGTGTCTCCAGATTTCCTAAAGGCCTTTTAAAACACACTCAGATGCCCAAGTGGTAGCATTGATAATCAAGGGGATAGAGCACAGTGCTATTAAAATCATGGCATGTGCCTAATACAATTGAGAAAACATGAGAAACCTCAAAGCCTTCCTACCCAAAAGGGAGGAAAATCAAAATGACTCAATGATTGTACTCAAATCTATCCATGAATTACATGGACACAGCAAGGAACATGAGCTCTGAAGCCGGTAAGATACGGGACTGATCTATCTGATCTGGTGGTGAGGATATGGATGTGGGTCTGTTACACACATTCTGTCTGGAATGTTTCCGTTTAAAGCTTTATTTTCTGGTTGAAATCATGGCAAGAGGGTGCTGTGTACTTCTATTGATGACATTCTTTCTGTGAATATTGCTCCAGAGTCAAAACAAGCTGGGCCCCGTGGCACACACTTCTAACTCTTACACTGGGGAGATTGAAGCAGGAGCATCACCATTCTGAGAGATGGAAACTGGCTCCATTTGCTCTTAACTCTTAGGTTCATTTCTGTTTCCACCCTGGTTTCTTTCCAGACTTTCTTCCCTCTCACTGCAGAGGAGCTGGCAGAAGCACAGGTAGCTCCTGCCAGTGCCTACACCATGGTCAGTCCAGGTTGAGGCTAGAAAGGCAGGAGGTCTGGATCCAAGAGGTGAGTGGGCAAGGCTACCTGTGGAGAGGTTCTGCACAATGCCAGCAGCCGCAGTGTGGAAAATGATGTCAGCACCATCATTAAGGTAATGCAGATTGTTACGGCAGTCAAATCCTCGGTAGCCAAACACGTGGTCCAGAGCCAGCTCCTGCACACAGGTAGTCATCCTTAGAGGTTAACAGCAGAGGAACAGTGCCACACTGTACATTGCACAAGTAGTCACATTTGTCACAGGAACACTATATGAGGCCAACATCACTCACTGAAGGTACTGGACCAGCTGAGGATGAAACACAGCCCCCTTTCCAGTCCCCTAAAATGTTAAGTAACAGTGACTTGCCCTAAATAAACTAAAGTGACTTCTAGGTTCTTCAGGTGAGTCACAATGTGCAGGCTGGGTGGCCTCCAGTGGTTACCTAGAAGTCTCACATGTATGCCCTGACACATATTCACTCCTTAGCTCAGAGACCACCATAAGTCCCATAAGCAGCTGTGACTAGTGGAGGCTGCTGGGTGAGCCGAGGTCATGCCTGATGTGTTGGTTATGACTTTTTCCACAATGTTTCTGTGCAGTTGCATTTTTCCCAGCAACTAGAGAGTACTCTGGATTTATAGTTTTTTCTTTTGTCTTGTCCTCTATGACAAAGAGCAGTGGCTAATTCAGATCACCTCTTGATTCCATTCAACACACTAGTATTGAGCTCCTCCATGCTTGGCCCTGTGTTAGCTCCAAAACAAGGTTTATAGTAGGTGGGTCTTACTTCTCCAATTCTGGGCCTAACTGAAGCTTGCCAATTGCAAATATCACATTATAGCTCCTAAAATGCAGTCATCATCTTTCGCTGTCCTTAGGGTAAAGCTTAAACTCCTTGAGTTGGCACAAGACTTACCCCCATACACGACCATCTTCTGAGCATACTGGGTAAGCTGACCGACATTTAACCCATTGATCATGGGCTTTCCTAGCGTTTCAACTTGTTCTCTAATCTCCCTCTCACCTGGGAAGCCCTTCACTTCCTTCCAACTAAATGAGCCTCTACTAACCCCTAGATTCTCCCAAAGTGTTCCCAGGAATGTGTGTAATGTGGGCATTACCCTGAATACAGTAGCCAATTGAACCAAGAGTGGTCAGTCAGACAGTATTCTGGGAATTCAGAACAGACATTGATGAGCTCAGTAGATTAACCACTTCAGGAGCTGTAAACTCAGGTACTAGAAAACACTAATAGTTCACTGTGTTTATGACAGCAGTTCAAGAATTTCCCAGAGAAAAAACATTTCAGGCACCCATGAGCCTCTGCTTGACAGAAGATAGGTACCATCTTGGCTCGTGATGGCCCTTCTACTGTTGGATCCTGTCTAAACTCCCACACCAGCTGTATTTCCTAACCTGAGCTATCTTCCAAAATAAATATTGCAAAAAAAAAAAAAAGTTCCTTTCCAGAAAAAAAATTCTGATACCAGTGAGAATTTATGGTCTATCAACAGAGGCAGTCATACATAGATGGGAATGGCAGACAAGTGTGTGCTGAGGCCTGTGGAACATGGGTGTGGTGGAGATAGGTAGGAGGGCTCTGGATGAGGGACATTATAAATGAAGGTCCCACAGAGACAACCCAGAGAAAGTTCTGGAAGAACTATAGTGTGGGGAACTGAGAGGTTCTGTTTCCAGGTTGCAAAATTAAAACACAGGACTTCGCAACTCCAGACCATTGGAGAACATTAGGTGGTGAGTTGGGGTTAGAGGTTTTTAGTTGCATAGGTCATGAGATAGCAAGACCACTCTGGTTGAGGTTTTTAAAACATGAACATGACTCTTATTGGCAGTGTGAGACTTCTTTGGTTATTAAAGTCAGCACAAGGCATAAACGATTTAAACTTTGAAGAGAGGACAATGGGCTGTAGGTCTATGAAAACAGTGGGCTCCTCTGTTGAGGGACTGATCCTCAAGTCTCAACTCAAGTTCAGATCTTCCCTCCTCACTGGACTGCTGACCTTGGGAACGAGTCCTATGAGCTGCTTGATCATCCTTCCACCATAGATCCCTCATTTGTAAAGGAAAGTAACAGTTCCCACCTCTAGAGTGAGAAGAGAAGAAACACATACAGCGCCTGGTGGAAGTAAGATGAGAGATGGTGAAGACTTATGTGCTACCCACTTCCTTCCTGTCCATAAAAAGGAGCTGAAGTCCCAGGAGGCAGAGTGCAGACCATGGAGTCAGGTTTGCGGGACACAATGCTTTTAGAGTAAGCGATGATTTAGGTAAGGCTTGGTGACAGGGCTGAGGGAGAAGGAATGTGACCCAGTAGATGTAGTGTTGGTCCCAGAGATGGGACAGGGGATAAAATGCCACACAGAATGGAGATGGGGACAAGAGGGAGCCAACAGACCCCATTTGGGTTCATTTGACGGGATGTACCCTTTAAGTCAGACATCACCTGGCTGGGTCAGAACATGAGTAATCAGATAAATGCATGATTGCTAAACCTCCTCACCTCAACCAGCTTCTTTTTTTTGGTGATGTTGTTCTTCTGGAGTTTCTCAGGTTGGGGGGCCGCACGGCTAACGGGTGGTCTGAAACAGAAGTCAGAAGAAACACAGGGTTGAATAAAAGGCTGCTGGCCCAGCAGCTAGCTAAAGCCAGAGCCAGGGAGGTCCTTGCTTCTCTCCAATCTCAGAGGACATTCCCCCATGGGATGTACCCCTTTAGAAACAATACCTTGAAAGAGGAGCTGTCCCACTGCAGATGTGGGTCTGGGCTCACAGGTCAGAGTTGGTTCTCTATACTGTAGCACTTCCCTAGTACCTAACAATATCTTGGGACCCAGGAACCCTTGGCTAGAGGGACTCAATTTAAAACTAAGGACAAGCCCATGTTTGCAAAAGAAGAGGTCATGCTTCCTGACCTCACTGGCCATTTCTCCAATGGGTGGTCAAAAGCCTAGCCTGCTGTGTAGCAGAACTTAGAAGCCAAGCTTTGGAATAGGCCCAAGGGTGTGAAAAGTATGGCTGTTCTGGCCACAGACAAGGGCAAGAGGAAGAAAGTGCTGAAAACCCCATCCCCCACTCTGTCTGCCATGTTAAGCTTTCGTCACTACACCAAAGTTTGCTTTTCCCTCCTAAGTTTTGGCGGATAATACTCCCAAATTAGCTAAGAGATTTTACTAAGAGGAAACCCTAAAGGATTCCTATAAAAGTAGGCCAGCTGTTGGCTGCAGTGAGTTCCCTTTAGTCAGACTTCTGCAGTCTTAGCATGGGAGGAGGGAGTCCTGCAGCAGCTCCAGTCCCAAGTCCCACACCAGCTGTCATTGCTCTAGGGAAACACAGAGAGAAGGAATTACCTGGATCCCCTTGGAAGCAGAAGACAAAGGCAAGTAAGATACTTAGTACAGGTTAGAGCAGCATCAGCAAGCACCTCACTCACGCACAAGCATGTCCCAAGTGAGCAGACATTCCTGTGTGCTACAACCCATGCTTCCCCAGCATGCCAACCAAGAGCTAAAACAGAAATGAAAGAGCACACCAGGCTGCACGTTTAGAAAGGCATACCCTGGCATCTTTGGGCTGACAGCACTAAGCGCCTACATGGTGGGAAGAGAAAAGGAAGCCTTGTCAATGCTTCCTGCTTGCTCAGCTTCATGCCTGGGAAGTTTGCTTAGTTTTGAGTGTGCCAGGAAGAGACTCATTGTCAGGAAATAACATCCTCTTGGATGACTTGGTCAAAGCACAATGGGTGGCTTTGTTCCCAAATTAATTTTGACTCATAATTTAGCCTAATAATTCTCAGGTTTTTTCAGTAGGTCAGCTTGTCAGCTGGAATAGCTAATGGATGGGGGGGGGGGTGTTAGGGGAAACAAGGTACCTTTATTTTCTCAGAAATTCTTCAATCAAAACACATTATGTAATCATAAGTGATAATTGGACCAAATGGTATTAAAATGGGGAGAAAGGACATCTCTGTAAATGACATCCCCAGCTGACATCATTACCATCAAATTGAGAAAAATCTCGGAATTGGGGCCTGCCAGTTCCCTCAACAGACATTTCTTGCACTTTCGTTATTGCCTCACAGGACATCTTCTCTTTCTTCTGTTTTAGTAGGACTTTCAAATAAAATCTGTGGGTTTCTTCATTTACCTAGGAATGTTGAAGTATATGACAAAAGCAAGCCAGGAGCTTCAATGGGAACAAGAATGTGCCAGATTTACCGCATGGGTCATAACTTCTGATTCAACACAGGGCTTGGTTCCAGGGTACACACAAGTTGTATAATATACAACATATTATACAGTATAGAGTATGCATATAAGCGCAAACACTGTATGTGTGTGTGTGTACATATAACACACACACACACTCACACACACACACACAGAGAAAGGCAATCTGATGCTTTTTGTCATCTTTATTTTTAGTTAAGGAAAAAAAAGCCCCAAACTCTAAAAACCAAAGCAGTAAAGCATCCTGAGAGTATGTCTTTCTTTGTTCACAAGCACATTCTAGAGCTTCATTGTTTCAAAACTGAAGGCGAGAGGAGCAATGGGAAGAAACCTGCATCAGGGCAGAGTCAGCCCCTTTCAGGACCAATCCTTCCCATTTGCTCAAGGATTCCCATTGACACAGCACCTAGGCATTCACTGAACTCCTGAGCTTTTCCAGAGTGCTGTGGATACTTACTTGACAATTCCCTGCCTCCAGAGGAAAGCAAGTTAAAACACAATATAAGTATTAAAAGCTTCTTTCCAAGCATCTATAAACAGTGTTCGAAATATCAGATGTGGGAGGAGTTGCCAAAAACTTAAAGCACAGCTAAACACTGTGGGTTAGCATTTTCATACATCCAAATCCTTCCAGATTTAGATCCTACTGAAAATGTCACTCTGAGAAACTCTGCAGAGGACACAAGAACATTCACTAACTTTTTGGTCTAACATACTCTTTGTTTGTTTTGGCTCAAGGTGGGGAAGCCAAGAGCACCCCTAGTGTTTGGGAAGGGACTCAACAGATTTAAGAACTGCAGAGGTGATTGGGATGGCCAGGATGTGAGGGTGATTGGGGCAGAAAGAACCAAGACACAAACGAAAGGAGGGCCTTGAGATGACTCAGGGCAAGAAGCTTCCATTACAGGAAAGATGCTAAGGCCCTGAAAGAAACCAAGTGGGCTAATCCTGAGAGAAGGATTGACAGGAGACACGGCAGCCTTATTCCTGGGTGAAGTACTAGGGAGGGAGACATGCTGCTAAAAATCTGTCATATATCAGCATAACCCGTGCACAGGGAAGGACGACAGGAGGCTCAGCACAGTGCTGAGCCTTCTCCCCACTGGCCTGGCTGTTGAGGGAAAGCTATCCTAACACAGACTTATCTCACGAAGGTCCCTAAGGGAGGCTAAGTGCCTTCGTGCTCCTTTCTATTTCCTAAAAGTTGCTAGGCTGAGAGATGAGGGAAGGAGGCTTGAGCAGAGCACACCATGACCTGAATGCATAAGAGACCTGAGTTACAGCCCTTAGGAAAGTTCCTGCAGCCAGGATAAGCCACTGTACAAGCTGAATGGAAAGTCTCTGAGAAACAAGAGCCTGCGCAGTAGGAAGGTTAGCATCCCTTCACTACAGAAGGCAGGTTTGAAGGTTTTTAATTTTTAGCTGGACAATGTGCAATATTGAGAGTATTCTTAGAAGAAATGTAAATTGGTTCAGGTTTTAAAATGGCTCTGAGAATAATGAGCCAGAGAATGCTCCAAGAATTTTCAAACATCTTGGAAAACCCAGCCACTCTCATCACTTGGATCCATTTTATAACTCATCTCCCACTAGATCACTCCATGGATAGAATCCTGGGATTCCATAAACCCCAGACACAGGACAATATCTATAAATATGTAGGAAAGGAGGCATGTTCCAGAGAGGGAGTAATAGAGAGGGGGAAGGAGAGAGAGGAGGAAGGGGAGAGAGGGGGAGAGAGAGAGAGAGAGAGAGACAGAGAGAGAGAGAGAGAGAGAGAGAGAGAGAGAGAGAAGAAGAAGAAGAAGAAGAAGAAGAAGAAGAAGAAGAAGAAGAAGAAGAAGAAGAAGAAGAAGAATGAAAGAATGAATATCTCTACCATAGTCTCAATGTTTCAAAATTAACTCAGGTTTAGAAAATTCTCCAAAACTGTGGGGGCTACATATTATCAAAACATTCTATTAGGTCTGTTCCTATGTCTTCTAGAACCATCTAGAGCAGTGGTTCTCAACCTTCCTAATGCTGTGACCCTTTAATATAGTCCCCTGTTTGGTGGTGACTTCAACCATGAAATTATTGTCATTGCTACTTCATAACTTTTTTGCTACTGTTATGAGTTGTAATGTAAGCACCCAACATGCAGTCTATCTGATGTGTGACCTCTGTGTCAGGGTCCTCTACCCTCAAAGGAGTTGTGATCCACAGGTTGAGAAATGGTGATCTAGAGGGTTGCTCAGTAGTGAAGTGGAATGAAGGGCCAAGAATTGGGTGGAGAACCATAGGGTGTTCTGAAAAAGCCTGCCATCTTGAAAATGTGCCCGAAGCCTAGGGCAACACACCCAATACCCAGAGGCATGGATTCGCATGAATGGCTGAAGGCCAATGGGTGATTGAAGGGGTGACTAAGCAACACTTGGCGGATCACTGAAGAGACCTCTGTACTAAAGCAAGGGATGGATGATGAACTTGACTGGAGCAATGACTGGGGAGAAGGCAAGGTAGTTGTAAAGCAGGCTTCACTGAGCTCTGTAGCTTATTGGCTTTCTAGAATGAAGTAATCCCAGCAGAATTCTGAACAGCAGCCAGTCTTCCGGGGATGGAAGGTTGTGAGGGGAAATCTTGACTTCAGGTGGGCATGGGAGCTTTTTAAACAATTCTAACCTAAACTAACTGCAATTTGACCTGAACAATGGGAGTAGCCAGGTTTCTCTAGCACTTTACCTCTGGAAAAGCCTAACTGCTTTATAATGCCTAGCAGTTTTAATTTTATAAATTAAAATTAAATGTAGAAGTCATAGCTTTGCTTCAAACCAACGTAAAAAGCCCTGAGTCTGGTAGAAAGAAAACCACTTATAGAAACATCATTACATTCAATTAAAAGTCAACTATGCCGGGTTTTGGTGACTACCCACCTAAACATAGGCCTTAGAAATGATTGATTTTAGCATTTCAGGGATTAATAGATATTTTAATTTTAGGTTATTTATAAGAAAGCAGGAATCTGCTACATTCTCCTTGCTCAGAGCAGTCACTGAGAGCAAGTTTTCCACAGACTCTGGGGTGAAATGAGGAAGAAGACTTGAGCTCAGGGAGAGAAGACTCTGGGGATGGGGCCTGCTTATGTAAAGCCACTCTCCCACCAGGCGGGCTGGGGTAGCATCTATTCAGAACATAGGCAACCACACTATTCCACACTAGCACGTTCTAGAATGCTCCCTCTTTACCAAAGGAATGGGAATGCTGGATAAAGAATCTCCCCCCCCCCCCAAGTGGGGCACAGCCAGATCTCAATGCTCCCTGCTAATTGGACTAAGGATTACTGAAGTGAGGATTTAGCAGTTCAGGGGGCTTAGTATGACCTATTCTGCAGCGCTTGCTTAGAAAGATTGTCAGTTCTTCGCAACAATACAAGCTTACAGAGCAGCTATTGACAAAGCAGGACAAAGGGCCTCTGTGAAGCCCATGGAGTCAAGGAGGCTGTTCACTCACAGTTGACATGATCGTGGAGGAGAGCCTTGTCCTGCTTCATCTCGACTCTGGCAAGCTTGAAATTCCCACACAGCTACTGATTAAAAGCGACACTTTTTTTTTTTTTTTTCTAAATTGGGGGCAGGCTCTCTCCGGAGATTTCCTTCTCCAAACATAGCTTAAAAGCTTAGGGAAAAAAACCCCTGAGATTGCCTAAATATGGCGATTTGCTTTAACTCAAGGAAGTGTGTCTAACTTTCTTACATTTTTACCACTGCCAATCATGAACATATTCTAGCAAGCTCTTTGTTCCATCAAAAATTGGCTGGCAAGGCATCTTTGTATGTAAATTAGATACATGGTAACTCAAATTTGCTTATTTTAGTTCCCTTTGCCTGTTGTGACATAGACTTAAACCAAACAAACATTTCAATTTCTTATGTGTAAATGATATGGGTAAAAAGCATCATTTAATTAAGCTGTCCCCATGGTCAGTGGGAACATCCTCAGCTTGTGCATGGGTCACCTATCTCCCATAATCACAGGTGCTAATAAAATGAAAGTAAAAGCAGTTGCTGACAAAGAGGATTTGCAGAGCCTTTGCAGCACCGATGCATACACTTACTCATTCAAGAAGCATTTGCTTACTACTCACCATGTGCACAGCACCTACTATGTGCATGGCACTATACAAGCTACCTACTATATGCATGGCACTTGTACCAGTTACTTACTATGTGCAAGGCACTGTACCAGTTATCTACAATGTGCAACGTACTATGCCAGCTACCTACATGGTGGTACTATGATCATTAACCTTCAGGAAGCCAAGAGTCCCACAGAAAATGTCTGCATATAGTAGAAATGTCTCAGTGTTACAGATGAACATATTAAGGAATTACAGGAGGCAACCAATTTAGAGCAGAAACAAGAAAAAAAACCAGGGCTGGAGAAACAGATCAGCGGTCGCTTCTAGGACTGCCTACGCAGCTTGGCTCCCAGCACCCACACTAGGACTGCCTACGCAGCTTGGCTCCCAGCACCCACACTTGACAGCTCTAGGGGGTCTAACACATCTGATCTCTGAGAACACCTGCATATTCACACACAGATAACCTGATTAAAAACCCTAACAACAAACAAACCCCTTATAACATTTATTTATAGTATATGCACTAGACATTCTGTTCTAAACAGTCCCCCCTTAGGTCTACAAACATAGTCAAAATTCAAAATCAAATTTTAGATCATATCCATTTAAGCACAGGTATATAAAACGTTTGGAAAATATTAAGGCCTCAGTGGAACTCTGAGTCGTTTGCAGGTATCCCGTCAGTCAGCAGGTAAGACGCTGCCATTTAAAAACGCTCAGAGCCAGGGCTGGTGAGTGGGCACTGAGGACGACCCCATACTCACACTGTGGGAGAAGTAGTGCATGCCCCATACATACAAGCACATACACAGATACAAAGCAAGACAAAACAAAAAAATGTGTTTTGAGCTCAAAAATCTGGTTTTAGGGTAGGTAAAAGTTCCTTGTTTTCCTCAGGAATACATGCCATAGACTTAAGAGTGAATATGTATCTAAAATATTACTATAAGAGAATATTTACAGGTTCTTTTTCCATAATCCCTGCTAAAACTAATTCTTGCCCTGCCACCTCAATGTTACAGTATCATTATTGGATGAATGCAAGCTGGGCTTACGAGAAGGATGCTGCTGTTTCTGAGAAGGGAACAAAGGAGCTAACCTGAAGCTGAGCCCTATCTGCAGTCTGTTTTAGGTTGCTATGACACTGTTCCAGAGAGCTCATACTTTAATAAGCAGGCTCAGCCCATCAGGAGTTTGGCATCTAGAGACTCAGGCTGTCTTATATCGACAGACTGGAGAAGAAACAATTCACAGTGTGAAATTTATTTCTCAAAAAGTAATGGCATATCTACCTTACCACCCAGATATGAATCCCACACTGGCATTCCACTCAGTAAGACCTCAACAGACACCACACAGTGACACCGAAACACAGTCTGTCCACATGGAAACTGACCTGTAACAGGGGAGTCCCTCTCTACTGTCTTACCCACTGTAGCTGCTGTCACTATGCAGCCAATGAACTACAAACCTCTGCCTTTTCTGTCTCAGTAAATTCTTTTACTTCTCATGTGTCGCCAGCCTGTCACTGCTGATCTGCAAGCAAGTATTTCCTCCTGCTGGCTGATGATACTCTTTGTGGTAGAGGGCAATTTGCAAAGTGACAACTTTTCCTCAGTCCCCACAAAAGAGGAATGGGAAACAGCTCACTTGGAACATCCCCAGGTCTAGGGGGGTACCTAAACCCTATGTATACGAGGGGACTGTCTCTTTTATGAAAGCTGTTAGCCCCCTCCTGTTGTTAGGGACTGGGGAAAGGGTAAGAGAAATGGCAAGTCCCAAAGAGGGACACTGTGAGAGAACCTGAATTGTCTACATGGTCCACAGATGGGATCGCAGTAAGATAAGAAACTGATAGTTAAGATCAACTCATTATAGGAATCTCAAGGGACTGGTACCATTGTATGTATTACCATGAATACACATGGACAGAAACCTGACAGAGAAAGAGGAGCTGCCTGGTCCCCAAGGTCCGTACCAAACACCCACTGTCACACATCCCTTAACAAAGGGGATAAAGGGCAGCCCCACTGAGATGCAGCCTGAAGGCAAGGGCCTTTCCACCGCAAGACATACCTTTATTGCTTTAACTGGTTTGGGAAGACTTTCTGCTCCTATTGCAGAAAAGAGCACCTTGAAGAAGGAGCGCTTTGTGTTCCTTAATCTATTGGCCTTTGCTCTAACTGAAGAGTTCATTTAGTCTGCTGTGGCCACTGCTGACCACTTGGCTGATATTAGAACCTGCTTCTCTGAGCTTCGGATGGGGAGTGAAGTCTAGTAGCTCTTCAGTAATGCCCCAGACCTTCAGCAACGGATTGGCACTCCTGAGCACCCAGTCTCAGAGACTGAGTCACTGCTGGGCTCTGTCTCTTCAGTGCTAGACAGCCATCGTTGGACTATTCTGACTGCATTGCGTAAGCCAATGCAAAAAGTTCCTCCTCAAATATATATTTATTCTTCCAGTTCTGTTCCTCTAGAGGATGCTGACAAACGCAGTTGTTCTGGTCAGGTTTGCCGCAACAAGGGAAGTTATATAAAAATGATTTTATTGTATTATAGTTTGATATACAAATAATTTAAGTCATTTTAAAACTTTTTAGAAAATAAAGTGGTTATTGATACACCCCTTCACTCTCTCTCAATCTCTCTCTCTCCCTCTGTCTACACACACACACACACACACACACACACACACACACACACACATAAACTGAGTATCCAAACCAAATCTATCTGATCAGAGCTAGTGAGAGGCTCAGCAGGGAAACTGCCAAGCCCAAAGACCTGAGTTCAACTTTCAGGACCCATATGACAGAGGGCAAGAACTGGTTATTACAGGCTGTCTTCTGACCTGCTCAGTGGCACAAGTGTACCCCCCCCCCATAAATGAACAAGTGTAAAAACATTAAATGTATCTGAGACATAAGTGACTAAAATAAATGCTGTGATTCTAGAGTTACTCACAACTGATATGTACATAAACTGGTTCGAAGACAAGGTTTAAACATTAAAAACTTTGCTACTTCATCCATTTTTTAACAAGGATAAATGCCCTTTTCAGGCTGAAACAAAGAGAAAGACTGGCAGCAGTCCAAGACCTATCTGAGCAAAGAAAACTGTGTCTCAGGTAAAGCAGGATTTTGGTTTGTGGCCACAGGTTATGCAGCTTCTAGGAGAAGACCATGAAGAAGGCTGGGTTAAGCCTGCCTTAGTCACAGGCAATAAGGACCTTAATAGCACAAGAATGTCAGAAACAGTGTGCAGAAGCAGAGAGTGGGAGTCCTAGACCCTTCGTTAGATCACTGAAAGCTGATTAATTGAGGGTCAGTGCTTATTAATTGAGGGTCTTGAAAAGAATGCAGGCTTCCCATCCACATACAGAGAGAAAACTGACTTAAAACAGTGCCAATTTATTAAAAACAGCCCAGGTTGTGCTCATGCTGTGTCTTAACATTAAAAGTAGGCTTCTGTCTGAATAATGGGTCCAACTGGATATATAGTAAATAAAAATCTCTATTACCATCTTCTACACAGTTTAGATTTTTAAAATTTTTGTTACTATTTTAAATATGGGCATTTTGCCTGCATGTATGTATGTATGTATGTATGTATGTGTGTATGTATGTATCTATCTATCTATCTAGATTCATTATATGTGTGCCTGATGCCCACAGAGGCCAGAAGAGGGTGTCAGATGCCCTGGAACTGGAGTTACAGATAGTTGTGAGCTGCCATGTGGGTTCTGGGAATCAAATCTGAGTCCTCTACAAGAGCAGCCAATACTCTTAGTCACTGAGCCATCTCTCCAGTCTTCATACTTGTTCTAAATAGTAGGCACTTAAAAACAAATGGCTGAGGGGAGGGAGCAGAGACCAAGGGAATGGCCAACAAATAACCGGCCCAACTTGAGACCCATCCCATGGGCAAGCACCAATCCCTAACACTATTAATGATACTCTGTTATATTTGCAGACAGGAGCATGTTATCCTCTGAGAGGCTCCACCCAGCAGCTGACTCAGACAGATACAGACACCCACAGCCAAACAGTGGATGGAGCTTGGGGAATCTTATGGAAGAATAGGAGGAAGGATTAAGCGCCCTAAAGGGGATAGGAACTCCACAGGAAGACCAACAGTCTACTAACCTGGACCCTTGGGGGCTCTCGGAGTCTGAACCACCAACTAAAGAACATACACAGGCTGGATCTAGGCTTCTGTGCACATATGTAGCAGATGTGCAGCTTGGTCTTCATGTAGATCCAGAATAACGGGAATGTGGGCTATCCCAAAAGCTGTTGCCTGTCTGTGGGATATGTTCTTCTAGCTGGGCTACCTTGTCTAGCCTCAGTGGGAGAGGAAGCACCTAGCCTTGCAGAGACTTGAAGTGCTGGGTGGGGGAATACCCAGAGGGCCCCTATGCACTCAGAGAAGAAGGGAATGGGGAATGGGGGAAGGACTGTGGGAGGAGGTGACCGGGAAGGGGGGGGCAGTGAGTGGGATGTAAAATAAATAAGTAATAAAATCAAACAGATGGCTGGCTTAAGGACATAGCTCCGTGGGTAAAGAGCTTGCTCTGCTCTTCATTAAGCATGAGGACCCAAGGTTGACTTTCAGAACCCGTGTAAACGCTGTCAATTTTCAGTTAGCAAAAGCAATAAGGGATAATGTTTTGGGTACTGTGTACCCTTCCCACATCTTCCGCCCTTCTCCTTCCACTAGCCCTTAGGGACAGCATCCATAGGCTTCCGCCCTTCTCCTTCCACTAGCCCTTAGGGACAGCATCCATAGGCTTCCGCCCTTCTCCTTCCACTAGCCCTTAGGGACAGCATCAATAGGTTCAGGTCCGTCCAGCCTTTCTGCTTCTGACTGGCTTCAGCAAATGGGAGGAGCCAGCAGGGCTGTGGGAGGAGAAGGTTTCTGGGCAGAGGCTTCATCCAAGGTTGGGGCTGCCTGAAGGAAAGGAGCCATATGGTAAGCTGGGACAAAGCTGAAATGTGATTGGCGTATCTCACATTTACTAAGTGTGGCCCGGTATTCTCTTCAGGGCAATTATTATTTTTTCCTGAACTTTCTCACTTCCAAAAATATTGGAACTGAAGGTCATATGACTTTAGAAGCGTAAAAGTCACAATATGTTAGAAGTCGCACAAGAAGGCATCATGTAGTCTCACAGCTATTTTAAAGTCAAATATCTAAATGTAATTAGAAACAATCCATGGCTGTCTTAGAAACTTAAAAATACAGTTGCTTCCAAATGATTGATGCAAACTGTGCAGCTGTCAGCTGGCATGTTAATCCTCAGTATGACAGCTGCTGCACTCTTGTCAGAGAGCAAGGTGGGAAGGGATTCAGTTAGACTCAGATGCTTGGAACACTGGTAGGAGACAAAGTAAAGGTCTTTGCATGGAGCAGCTGCTCCAAGAGCACACCTCCATCCATGCTCTGGTGCTTGTCTCTCACTTTCACTGGTGTATGTCCTGCTCAGCAGGGCTTGAAGGAACCAAAGGAAGGCACTGGCCTTAACACTCCCAGGGAGAGGCTGGCACTGTTTGATACCATGCTCCTGATACAGGAGTCACCAGCTCATTCGTCTCCCTCTTTGCCAGGAGGCTAGAACTCATGAAGCCTGCTTTCTCTTTCATCTGAAAACCAAGTTGCAACACATGATTTATTGTCACTCCTGGCTCCAAGGCCTCAGTCCCCCCATTCTCTCTCAATGTGGCTCCTCACTAATTTCCTGAAGGCACCACCTGCCCGATACTTCCTGTCTTCTGTGGTCCCAAGCTGCCTAGTCTTATCTCTGAGGTCAAGTCCCCTAAAATTACTGACCAGGATGGGGAGAGACTGCTTGGTTCAGATTCTAATTTTCTCCCTACAGGTTAACTGTTAGGCACACTCAGCTTCCAGCATGACATGCAGCTGCTACTGTCTCTGTGATTAAAGCCCTTCTACAAACTGGGGCTATCAAGTGTGGTTGGTTTTTTTTTTAAAGTTATCAAGGAAATTGCTGTCTACAGAAAAGGCTCGATCCTTTCTCTGGACCCTATACTTATCTTAAAATGGTTTCTTTTCCACATGTTTTCTTTACTGCATTCAAGGGTAAATTATTCTTTAAAGTACCATAGAGAAGTACTTGCTCATAATTCTATGAAGTTTTTCTCCTTGTTTTTTAAAAATAAAGATTCAACTTAGTGTACCTTAACATGCAGCAACTCTTCAATATGGAACAATAACGTAAATAAGGTGTGGTCAAAAACTTAAAATGGAAAACTGTTGGCCTCCTCATCCCCTACCTCATACCAAATTAGGCTGCATGGCGTTTTATACAGCTGTGCAAAGTGGTCTAAGACAAGCAGCATTTGTGTGATCGTGGGTTACACCTTGATCAGATGTGGGACCAGGGAATCAGCACAGTGATTACATACATGGCTGGATCTTAGTGAGTGGTCTAAATTTCAGTGTGATACACCACTGAGTTTTATAGAACCAGCTTGAACACTCTTAGAATGATGGGTAGTCAATTCCACTGACAATGGAATGTGAAATTGGAGAGGTTGGATACTTTATTTTTAAAAAGAAGATTTAACCCAGACCAAATGCCTTTCTCAGACAGATCAGTTAAGTGGCAGGCTTATTCTTGCATTTGTGTGCGTGTGTGTGTGTGCGTGTGTGTGCGCGTGCATGGGTGTGTGCGTGCGTGTGTGCGTGTGCGTGCGTGTGTGCGTGTGCGTGCGTGTGTGCGTGTGTGTGTGAGCGTGTGTGTGTGTGTGTGTGTGTGTGTGTGTGTGTTTATTGGTTCAGTTCTTAGGATTAAGTCCTTTAAACACTATTTTCTCCTTGTAGTCACTTTTAGAAAAAGAAACTATATTTTAAAAATCATTGCCAAAAATTTATCTTTTAAGCAAAAGAAACTTTTCCATTAGCACTGTAACACGTAATAAAGATGCAAGGGGAGACTTGGGGCTTCTCGGCCTCGTGGATCTTGCCAACCACACACCCACCACTGAGCAGCTAACCATAAGGCAGTCGCTGAACTGAGGCAAGAGGCTGGAAGTAACGCCATGTTTTAAGAGTAAGTGGAGAGCATCTTGCCTACCATGTGGCTTTATTGGGCAGAAGGTTCTACCAACAGTGAATCCCTGAATCTCTCAGCATACAGTGCGGACTGGAGGTCATTGTGACCATCCAGCCTACCCAAGATAAAGAACCCACAGCCAAGCCTCCCGAGGTGGGTCAGATCTCTGAGATTCTCTTCAGAGTCTAGTTTTTATTCAATATTTACTCTTCCCAACTAGGAACATAGTCAATTATGTAATTATGAACTTTGTATTTTAAAATTATACATTTTTTGGTAATTTCTCTTGTCAATACTTAAAACTGTGAACCAGACAGGTACAAAATAGCATTAGAAGCCCACTGTCTATGCAACAGTGTTCAGGGTGACAAAATCAAGCAGGTCAGGTCTAGCAATTCCAGCCCCCTACACAGTGAGGACACAGTAAGAGAAAGCATATCCAGTGACACAGTGTCAAAGAAAGTCTGGTCAGAATGGAAGGCGAGTCTCACCCACTTCGGAGTCTGACCTGCTCCTACTCTGTTGATCAATATGCTGTCTTGTTCATTGTGCATTCAGAACATCCTTTGGGCCCCCTATTTTCTCCCTTAGTCAGGGAAGCCTTGTCCAACCAAATTTCTTACCTACCAACCTGTACAATAATCAGTCTGCATTGGTCAACTTCCTTCAACTTAAGTCTGTGTTAAGACTCTAGGCAGATAATAAAAGTCTCACTTCAGCATAAATTAAAGGGCAAATAAAATGTACTCTAGTTCAAATTGGTTTGCTGTCAGGTACGACAAATGCAAATAGACCTTGCAAACACCATACCTTTCTTCCGTGGACATCTCTTTTAGCTGCTGGTGTGGTTTGGTGCCTTCCATTTCCCTGATGCTCACAGCATAGATCTTGGTGGTATAGTCAATGGCTTTCTCTCTAGCAACATCACTGTCATAGCCTCAAACAACAGAAAGAGATTGGGGGCATGAAATGGTTTTCAAGTGTTCAGGAAGGTACCAGAAAAAAAGGTACCATCATAATGGAAGGCACATGGCTGATTGGGGCTCACCTCCATCTTCTTCTGCATCTGTGTCTGACTCCTCACTATCAAACAGCTTGCTCTCCTGTGTCCCCACAAATTCCCTGGTCCAGATCATCAGGGCTGTGTCAGCACCTCCTACTGTGAGCAGCACAGAGTCATTGTGTAGCCACCTCACGTTGGTAACATGTGCGCTGTGCCCCACATACTTCTTAAATCTTGCATGCTGTCCCTGCAAATAAAGCCAGAAAGCGGCAGTTACCAGTCAGTGCTTAATCATTCCTGTTTTCTTCACTGTTATCTAGGACATAACAAAACTGTTCATTTTCTAGTTTTCTAATTTTGCTAGTATCATGAGAATATATGCTCCTTGCAGGGTGTGAATGGTCTCCCCTAAAGAATGGCACACAGTAGGTCTTCAACAGGTATTTTTGAGGTGGATTTGAGAACTAAAGAAATATAAACCGTTTGTTTCTGCATCTCTCTGACATCAAAGGAATCAGGCCCTTAGGTGTTTTTGTGAATTCCTGATGGACACTTGTGTACCTTCCTACCCCAAGTGGGTTTATATACATCCTGGCAAGGAGAGAAGGCAGCAAGCGATCTCAAGTAATGTTTAAAACAGTTTCATCCTGGAACCTGTAAAGCATCTCTAGCCTAAAAGTCACTCAAAGAACTGTTTTAAAGATAAAGTGAGCTCCTTCCCACTAAGTAGATATAATTCAGTTTTCAGGTCATTACTGGAAGCTTTTGGAGTGTGGTGCTCAGGTCGAACCACTACATCAACAGGTGGTGAGGGGTAGAGGTGGGGTAGGACTGTGGCTGTCCCAGGGTTGTCCTGACAAGTGCCGGGAAGCCAGTGTTGGCACTAGGAAGAGCTTCCATTCTGGGCTTCTGAGATATAGCAAAGCAAAAAAAAAGCTCCTGTTGGGAGCCACTTAAAGAGGTAGTTTTTAAATCCTCTCTGTGGCTCCCAGGGAATACCTTATGCAATGTGGTAAGCCACATGAACTCCTGGGTAAGGAGCCAGAAGCTGGCTTACCAGATGAAAACTTTAGCACATATCTGACAAGAGGCTTCCCTGGGGCTTTGGACTGGTGTACTAGGAAGCCTGAAATGGCAGGACACATGGCAGGAAATGGGGGCAGGTACTTGGGGCTGCAATTCTACAGATCTCTAGATCTGCCTGACCCCTCCCTGTAACTGGGAAACTACCTATCCCTCAAAAGAGCACAGAGAGCTAGAAGACCAGAGAAGCCAATAGGCAGGCAATATTTACAACAGCTCTGTGTTACAAAAGATCATTGGCTCCTTCTGGCTTCTGAAGGCAACTGCACTCATGCACACACAAGTCCACTCACATACATACGTACGTAAACAAACTTTAAAAAATAATAAAAATCCACCCAATGGGAAAAAAACCAGCATTTTCAACAAATGGTGTTGGTTCAACTGGCGATTAACATGTAGAAGAATGCAAATTTATCCATTCTTATCTCCCTGTACAAAGCTCAAGTCCAAGTGGATCAAGGACCTGCACATAAAACCAGATACACTGAATCTAATAGAAGAGAAAGTAGGGAAAATCCTGGAACACATGGGCACAGGGGAAAAGTTCCTGAACAGAGCACCAATGGCTTATGCTTTAAGATCAAGAATTGACAAATGGGACCTCATAAAATTGCAAAGCTTCTGTAAGGCAAAGGACACTGTCAATTAGACAGAAGGGTAACCAATAGATTGGGAAAAGATCTTTACCAATCCTACATCTGATAGAGGGCTAATATCCAATATATACAAAGAACTCAAGAAGTTAGACTCCAGAGAGCCAAACAACCCTATCAAAAAATGGGGATCAGAGCTAAACAGAGAATTCTCAACTGAGGAAACTCGAATGGCTGAGAAGCACCTAAAGAAAAGTTCAACATCCTTAGTCATCAGGGAAATGCAAATCAAAACAACCCTGAGATTCCACCTCACACCAGTCAGAATGGCTAAGATCAAAAACTCAGGTGACAGCAGATGCTGTTGAGGATGTGGAGAAAGAGGAACACTCCTCCATTGCTGGTGGGATTGCAAGCTGGTACAACCATTCTGGAAATCAGTCTAGTGGATCCTCAGAAAATTGGACATAGTACTCTAGCTATGCCACTCCTGGGCATATACCCAGAAGATTCTCCAACATGTAATAAGGACACATGCTCCACTATGTTCATAGCAGCCATATTTATAATAGCCAGAAGCTGGAAACAACCCAGATGTCCTTCAACAGAGAAATTGATACAGAAAATGTGGTACATTTACACAATGGAATACTACTCAGCTATTAAAAACACTGACTTCATGAAATTCGCAGGCAAATGGATGGAACTTGAAAATATCATCCTGAATGAGGTAACTCAGTCACAAAAGAAGACACATGATATGTATTCACTGATAAGTGGATAGTAGCCCAAAAGTTCAGAATACCCAAAATACAATTCACAGACTGTATGAAACTGCAGAAGAAGGAAGTCCAAAGTGTGATGCTTCTGTCCTTCTTAGAAGGGGGAACAAAATAATCACAGGAGGAAATATGGAGACAAAGTATGAAGCAGAGACTGAAGGAAAGGCCATCCAGTGCCTGCCCCACCTTGGGATCCATCCCATGTACATCCACCAAACCTGGAGCCTACTGTGGATGTCAGGAAGTGCTTGCTGATGGAAGCATAATACGGCTGTCTCCTGAGAGGCTCTGTCAGATTCTGACAAGTACAGAGGCGGATGCTTGCTGACAACCATTGGACTGAGCATGGAGTCCCTGATGGAGGAGTTGGAGAAGAGACTGAAGGAGTTGAGGGGGTTTGCAGCCCCATGGGGGGAGCAACAGTGTCAACTGGCCAGACTCCCTGGAGCTCCTGGGAAGTGGACCACCACCCAAAGGATACACATGGAGGGACCCAGGGCTCAGGCCACATATGTGGCAGAGGATGGCCTTGTTTGACATCAGCGGGAGGGGATGCCCTTGGGTCTTTGGGGGTTTGATGCCCTAGTGCAAAAGAATACCAGGGTGTGAAGGTGGGAGTGGGTGGGTGGGTGGTGGATTACCCTTATAGAGGTGGGGGGGGGATGGTATAGGGAGTTTCTGAAGGGGAGACCGGGAAAGGGGAAAACATTTGAAATGTAAATAAAGAAAATATCCAATACAAGAAAAAAATAAGTAAAAAGGAAAAGAAAAGACTTCTGAAAAAATAGAAGAGGCAGGCTGAAAAAAAAAAAAAGGAACTAGGTATGGTGGTACAGACCTGCAAAACCAGTACATGGAAAGCAGAAGCAGAAGATATACAGCAAGTTCAAGGCCAGCCTGATATATGGGCGGTGCGTGAGGGGAAGAGAAGGTTTAATAGGTAAGAGTGAAACCCACTTGCCCAGTGGACTGGACTTCTAGTCTTACATCTATATTAGGCAGTCAAACCACCTTTAACTCAGTTCCAGGAGGTCTAAAGCTCTCTTTGTGGCCTCTGAAGGTATCTGTTCTCATATATACACATAATTTTTTTAAATAATAAAAATGAATCAGAGAGGAAGACAGAGACAGAAAGAAAGGGAGATGGGGGAGGGGGAAGAGGAGGAAAACAAGGACCTGAACAGACATTTTTGCAACAGTGAAAGGAAGTGTATAAAAACGGGGGCCAGGCATGGAAAGCCTCCGGACCTCACTTATGGGGCATGCAAATAGAAACCACAATGTGATAGCACCATGTAGTCAGGACAACAGCTGCCCGAAGACAAAAGAACAAATGTTCGGGAGGGTATGGGAAAGGGGGCACTGTTGGCAAGAATGCAAATTAGAACAGCACCAGGGAAGACAGTGTGAGGGCTCCTCAAACACCATGAGCTTTCTCTACTTGCTATTTCACGTTTGTGACAACTAAAACCAGTACTATGCCAGGCAAGCAGACTACCACTGACCCTTAAGATCTGACTTCTGTTGAAATGTGTGAGTTGCTCATATGTTTTGGATACTAATCCTTTACTGGATACTAGGAATGTGTTTTGTCATTTTGATGGCTGACTTTTTTTCTTTTTTTAAAATTTCATTGATCATTTCTGTTGTTGTGTTTTTAGTTTAGTGTAGTCTTACTTGCTTGTTTCTGCCTTTTTTTAGCTTTGTTTTTGGTGTAATATCTAAGATCCTGCCCTGGAACTCTGTAAGACAGAAGGGTGCAGCTTCAAATGACTGCCCCAGGTATCCGGTCTGGTCAGGCTGGAAAAATGGCAAATGAATTTCCTGGAACAAGAGTAAAATCCAAAGGTTTCAGCTAAGTATTTCTTAAACTTTGTGTCTACTAAAAGCAAGGTATCACAATTTAAAAAAATTGTCCTAAATGGAATTTCATTTTAAATGAAGATGAGCGGAGGGCTGAGGAGGTGGCTCAGCTAATAAGTGCCTCCCCCATACCAGTGAGGACTTGAATTTGAATCCACAGTGCCCATGTCAAAAATCTGGGCATGGTGAGTGAAAACAGGAAGGTTCCTAGAGCTTGCTTGTTAGTGACTCTAGCCAGTTGCTTAAGTTCTAGGCTTAGGGTGAGACCCTGACTCACAATCTAAAGGAGAGGCTTGGAGATATGACTCACAAGTTAAGAACACCAGCTGCTCTACCTGAGGATCCAGGTTTGATTTCCAGCACCTACATAGGGGCTTACAACATCTATAAATCCAATTCCAGAGGCTGGATGCCCCCTGGATTCCAAGGACACAAATACACCCATGGAGCCTAGACATATATGCAGGCAAAACATCCATGCACCAAAGATTTTTAAAAATTAAAAACAAGGTGTAAAGCAACAGAGGAAGACAGCTAACATTGACCTCTTGTCTCCATATGCAAGCATGTACACATGCACACACACACACACACACACACACACACACACACACACAAAATTAAAAAGTAGAAGAATCAAGAATCAAGAAGAACGGCTGTTGATAATTGAATTCTGATCAAATAGGCAAGGCTGGGAGGTGGGGGAAGTGATGTCTAGACTTGGCACAACCACTAAAAAAGGCTCTTGACAATGATGACATAACCCTGTCTAATAACAAAGAAGTAAAGCAAAAAGCATCCCAAAGATCAGAAGTAGGTGTTGAAAGAACTCCTGTGTTCGATTTTAAATGTTAGTTTTGCATAAACCTTGCTTTCAGTAAAAACAAGAAAAATAGAGGAACATTAAAAAAGACCTCTTAGGACAGTGTCCAAATTAACAAAATCAGAAATGAAAAGGGAGATATAACAACAGAAACTGAGGAAATTCAAAATATCATCAGATTCTACTACAAAAGCCTATATTCAACAAAATTGGAAAATCTGGATGAAATGGACAATTTTCTAGACAGATTCCAAATACCAAAGTTAAGTCAGGATCAGATAAACCATCTAAACAGTCCTATAATCCCAAAAGAAATAGAAGCATTCATTAAAAGTCTCCTGACCAAAAGAAAAAGCCCAGGACCAGATGGGTTTAGTGCTGAATACTATCAGACCTTCAAAGAAGACCTAATACCAATACTCTTCAAACTATTCCACAAAATAGAAACAGAAGGAATACTACCCAATTCGTTCTATGAAGCCACAGTTACACTGATACCAAAACCTCACAAAGAACCAACAAAGAAAGAGAACTTCATATCAATTTCCCTTATGAATATCGATGCAAAAATACTCAATAAAATTCTCTCAAACCGAATCCAAGAATACATCAAAACAAACATTCACCATGGTCAAGTAGGCTTTATCCCAGGGATGTAGGGATGGTTCAATACCTGGAAATCCATCAATGTAATCCACTACATAAACAAACTCAAAGGAAAAAAAAAACACCTAATCATTTCATTATATGCTGAAAAGCATTTGACAAAATTCAACATCCTTTCATGATAAAAGTCTTGGAAAGATCAGGAACTCAAGGCCCATACCTAAACATAGTAAAAGCAATATACAGCAAACCAGTAGCCAACATCCAAGTAAATGGAGAAAAACTCAAAGCAATCCCACTAAAATCAGGGAGTAGGCAAGGCTTTCCTCTCTCTCCCCATTTATTCAATATAGTACTTGAAGTTCTAGCTAGAGCAATTAGACAACTAAAGGAAATCAAAGGGATACAAATTGGAAAGGAAGAAATCAAAATATCACTATTTGCAGATGATATGATCTATACTTAAGTGACCTGAAATATTCCACCAGAGAACTTCTACAGCTGATAAACAACTTCAGCAAAGTGGCCGGATATAAAATTAACTCAAACAGATCAGGATCCTTCCTATACTCAAAGGATAAACAGGCTGAGAAAGAAATTAGGGGAAACAACACCCTTCACAATAGTCACAAACAATATAAAGTATCCTGGCATGACTCTAACCAAACAAGTGAAAGATCTGTATGACAAGAACTTCAAGTCTCTGAAGAAAGAAATCGAAGAAGACCTCAGAAAATGGAAAGATCTCCCATGCTCATGGATTGGCAGGATTAATATAGTTAAAATGGCCATCTTGCTGAAAGCAATCTACAGATTCAATGCAATCCCCATCAAAATCCCAACTCAATTCTTCATAGACTTAGAAAGAGCAATTCTCAAATTCATATGGAATAACAAAAAGCCCAGAATAGCAAAACCTATTCTCAACAATAAAAGAACTTCTGGGGGAATCAAGCCTCCCTGACTTCAAGCTGTACTACAGAGCAGTAGTGATAAATACTGCATGGTATTGGTACAGCAATAGGCAGGTAGATCAATGGAATAGAATTGAAGACCCACAAATGAACCCACACACCTATGGTCACTTGATCTTTGACAAAGGAGCTAAAACCATCCAGTGGAAATAAGACAGCATTTTCAACAAATGATGCTGGTTCAACTGGCAGTCAACATGTAGAAGATTGCAAATTGATCCATTCTTATCTCCCTGTACAAAGCTCAAGTCCAAGTGGATCAAGGACCTGCACATAAAACCAGATACACTGAATCTAATAGAAGAGAAAGTGGGGGAAAGTCTTGAACACATGGGCATAGGGAAAAAGTTCCCAAACAGAACACCAATGGCTTATGCTCTAAGATCAAGAATTGACAAATGGGCCAGGCAGTAGTGGCGCACACCTTTAATCCCAGTACTTGGGAGGCAGAGGCAGGCAGATTTCTGAGTTCCAGGACAGCCTGGTCTACAGAGTGAGTTCCAGGATAGCCAGGGCTATACAGAGAAACCCTGTCTCGAAAAAACAAAAGGAAAAAAAAAAAAAAGAATTGACAGATGGGACTTCATAAAATTGCAAAGCTTCTCTAAGGCAAAGGACACTGCCACTAGGACAAAATGGCAAACAACAGATTGGGAAAAGATCTTTATCAATCCTACATCTGATAGAGGACTAATATCCAATATATACAAAGAACTCAAGAAGTTAGACTCCAGAAAACCAAATAACCCCATTAATAAATGGGGAACAGAGCTAAATGGAGAATTCTCAACTGAGGAAACTTGAAGGGCTGAGAAGCACCTAATGAAATGTTTAACATCCTTAGTCATCACGGCAATGCAAATCAAAACAATCCTCAGATTACACCCCATATCAGTCAGAATGGCTAAGATCGAAAACTGAGGTGACAGCAGATGCTGTTGAGGATGTGAAGAAAGAGGAACACTCCTCCATTGCTGGTGGGATTGCAAGCTGGTACATCCACTCTGAAAATCAGTTTGGCAGATCTTCAGAAAATTGGACACAGTACCACCTGAGGACCCAGCTATACCACTTCTGGGCATATACTCAGAAGATGCTCCAATATGTAATAAGGACACATGCTCCACTATGTTCGCAGCAGCCATATTTATAATAGCCAGAAGCTGGAAGCAACCCAGATGTCCCTCAACAGAGGAATGGATACAGAAAATGTGGTACATTTACACAGTGGAATACTACTCAGCTATTAAAAGCAATGACCTCATGAAATTCACGGGCAAATGGATTGATCTTGAAAATATCATCCTGAGTGAGGTAACTCAGTCGCAAAAGAACGAACATGGTATGTACTCACTCATAAGTGGATATTAGCCCAAAAGTTTGGAATACCCAAGATTCAATTCACAGACCATATGAAACCTAAGAAGAAGGAAGACCAAAATATGGATGCTTCAGTGTTTTTTAGAAGGGTGAACAAAATACACACAGCAGGAAATATGGAGACAAAGTGTGGAGCAGAGACTAAAGGAAGGACCATCCAGAGACTGTCCCACCTGGGGATCCATCCCATATACATCCACCAAACCCGGACGTTATTGTGGATGCTGGGAAGTGCTTGCTGATGGAAGCATGATAAGCTGTCTCCAAAGAGTCTCAGGCAGAGCCTGACAAATACAGAAGCAGAATCTCGAAGCCAACCATTGGACTGAGCTGGGGGTGGGGGTGTGTGTTCCTGATGGAGGAGTTGGAGAAGGGACTGAAGGAGCTGAGGGAGTTTGCAGCCCCATGGAGATAGCAACAGTGTCAACTGGCTAGACCCCCCAGGAACTCCTGGAAACTGGACCACCAACCAAAGAATACACATGGAGGCACTCATGGTGCTGGCTGAATATGTGGTAGAGGAGGGCCTTGTTGGCCATCAGTGGGAGGAGAGGCCCTTGGGCCTGAGGGTGTTAGATGCCCCATTGTAGGGGCATGCTAGGGAGGGAAGAAGGGAGTGTGAAAGCACCCTCATAGAGGGAGGGAGAGTGGTGAGGGGATAGGGGGTTTATGTAGGGGAGACCTGGAAAGGGGAAGACATTAGAAATGTAAATAAATATCCCCCTCCAAAAGACTTCTTAGATTGGATAGTATATTAACAGACAGTAAATTTACTTATTTTCTCTTTCAAAAGGAATGTCCTTTAAAGCAGAAGGAGCAAAACAACCTGTGATTCTATGTACTGTCAAAAGTGACCACAAAAGATGTTGATAGCAGCTGAGGAATTTAGAAATCGGAAGAGCTAGCAACACATACAAGAAGGCTAGTCTACCCTACAGAGCAAATAAGTAGGCATTGGAAAATGTGGATTCATAAACTGGATGCAAGAGATACTAGACAGGAGTTCAACAAGGGTTTCAGAGAGGAATTGTGACTTACTGAGACGGATTTCATCTTTTCTATTGGGTGCATCATTAGCAGAGACTGGAGACAACTGAGGCACAATAAACAGCTTTCAGCTATATGTTTACCCTATGTTTTATTGTGTTTTATTGTATGTTTGTTTTGAGACAGGGTCTCATATAGTCCTGACTGGTCTCTAACTTGCTGTGTAGCTAAGACTGGTCTTTAACTCCCTCATCCTGTGCCTGCCTTTCACGTGCCATGGTTATAGCCCATGCTTACTGCCTCGCTGATCTCACTACGTATTTTAATGATGTCTTGGAGGAGGCTACATTACTGTACATACAGCTAGAGAGTTTTAAATATTTGTTATCAGTCGCAGAATTGAAACTAAATGTGAATTGACACATGGAATGGACATTGACAGGGGTGTCTGGCACTGGTGTTTGGCTGTTATCTCTTTCCACAATGTAGAAATAATAATATGAAACCAAGATAGCATGATACTGAAACGGAGTCAGCATTTCAAAGGTATTGGAAAGATGTAGGTAGGACAGACAAGTTAAATAAGATAAAAGTTTTCTTGGTATAGATATAAAGAACTATAACCAGATTTCAGAAACTAGACTCTGCCAGTATAGACTGGGAACACTTCTGAGAACGATAGCTACATGTATGGCTCAGCAATGGTTTCAACTCAACTGGTACCATTTTAATTTTATCCAATGAAACTATAAAATCAAAATAAAGAAGCTAATAGTCCTAATGGCCTGCGAACTAGCCAGGCTCTATCTGAAGCAATGGTTCAATCGAGGTATCTGGAGAAGATACGGGAAATATTAGCACAGAGGGAGAGGCGGCTAGATAGAAATCATGGCTCACGGGAAATGGTTGATGGAAGCTCTGAGATGCCCAGACAGGGGAGCTAAGGCTCGGGGATACAACCTTCCTATATGCAAAGGCTGTTAGGAGACTGGAAATGTGTGTCAGTGATTAGGAGGCAGAGTGCAGGCTACAAACAGGAACTCAGTTCAGAGTCTAGTAAAGCCTCTTACCAACGGGAACTCATGGAGGCTACAGGGGTGGGGCTTCTGGTATCTGCTGCAGAGTACCAAGGAGTCTGAGAGACCAGGGAGGCTCCAAAGGGTGAGGAAGGTGAGGAGAAAGGTGGTGCTGTGGCCGGGAAGGAGCCTACAGAGCTCGTAGTAGCTCCAGGACAATGACAGTGGCGGTAGCAACAACAACAACACCAAAGAAAGAGAGAAAGAAAGGAAGGAAGGAAGGAAGGAAGGAAGGAAGAAAGAAAGGAAGAGAAAGAAGGAGTGGTCTCATGAAATTGCAAAAAAAGATAAAGCCAAGCAGGGTGGAGAATGATGAATTTACACCCTTCACTGCCATCTCAACTAGCAGGCTACAAGCGCAAAGGCCCTTGCTATGAGCCCTGGGTCTGCCAGCTCTTCAAGAGGAAGATGTGCTTCAGCCTGGAGCTTCCACAGAAACAAGCCAATATCGAATAGGATCAGCCAGCTTCCAGCATGTAAATACCACATCTACAGTCTGTGTAACTTGCTCTGCTGGGAGATAGAAAGTGCAGGCATCACTTTCTACAAGCTCAACAGTCGTGCCAGCACTAGGGGTGGTGCAACAGCAGTGGTGCTTGCCTGTAGGCTACAAGCACAAAGGTCCTCAGAGAGGTGATTATCGAGGGCAGGGAGGTATGTGGCAACCAGGAGCTCACATAAAACCTGCCCTTGGATGCCCTGCCTAGCTGTAACATCACCCTGACTCTGGGCAAATACATATATTTACATATTCTCCATGCTGCCCCTGGAGGCCATGTGTATGTCTGAGGCCTGTGCTATCCCTAGAGGTCAGGTAGATATCTGTAGTCTGTGCTACCACAGGAGACCACATTAGTGTCTGTTGTTTGGGTTGTCTCCAGAATCCATGTTGACATGGGTGTGCTGCCACCAAGGCCATGTTTGGGTCTGTGGTCCTGTTGCAGCTGGGGGCTGTGTTGATGTCTGTGGGTTGTGTCACCAACAAAGTCCAGGCTAATGTCTGTGGTTTGTGCTGCTGCCTGAAACCATGTTGATGTCCAGGGGCTGGGCTGCCACCAGGAGCCATATTAGTGTTAGTGGTCTGTGCAGTGGTGAGGGCCATGTTGATGCCCATGGTATGTACTGCCACAAGACTATGTTGAGGTCCATGACACAGTTGTTACCAGAAACCATGTGCAAGTCCATGATCTGGGCTCCCGATGACTATAAAGGACAAAGAAGCTATTTTTGCAGTGGTATTGATGACATCAGTCTCACAGTTGAGACAGAGGGACATAGAAGGTTTCTGTGACAACCCCTACTCTCTCTACCCCCCCAAAAGTAACAGTCTAGACAGGAAGCTATTGAAGAGAACACTTATAAATTGTGATAAGAATGCTGATGTGTAGCTCTCCACAATTGATGGCTTCTGGCACGAATGCAGGTAGAGAAGGACTCAGTTTTCTTTAAGGGGCTGTCCACTGGGAGTTTGGCCATAGTATTTGGGGACTACTATATCATGAGAACCTCACTAAACTCATCCACTTAAAAACAGTGTCAGGGAAGTTTCTACACAACATTACAGAAGTAATAAATACATTTCTGACTGTTAATGCATTCAAATAAAAAGAACCATTCAGGTACAACAGATATTTAGGGTAACTAATGGAACAGATGAAATCTATAACAAACATACAATATTACCGTGACAGGATATGAAAAAAGCTTCACAAAACCAAAGTCATCCCCAGTGGCTAAGAGGGAGCCATCTTTAGTCAGACTGGCAGCATTAACATCAGTCACATCGCTGTGAGCAGGCCAGATTCCTTCACAGGTGGGCCCCAGGACACAGGTCCATGTGTCCCATTCTATCTTCTCAATCTGCAGGGGATGAACAGTGTGATCATTTTGTATAGGCTCATTTCTTTTTGTTTTATTTAAGAGGGATGATTTTTTTGTGTTCCAATTCTTAGCTGCCACCGTTGTCCGTCTGTCTTTCTTTCTTTTTTATGAGCCAGGGTCTCATTCTATAGCCCAGGCTGGCTTTCAGCATCACAAGTACTAACTTGCAGGGGCACAAGTATCATACCCAGCAACCGAGTTGCATACTTATAACATCATTTCTCAATAAGCAAACGCTACTGTCAAATGTACTCAAACATTTTTCTAGACCAAAAGCATACTTTGGAATTATGGAACTCTGACCACAATAAAGCTTTGTAAGATTTTTAACTAGATTTTTAATTACTATATAGTTCATGAACTAGATCAGATATTTTCAGCATACTGCAGGTAGCCATGCTTAACAGCATGCCCGACCTTCACTCCATGGATGCCAGTATTGCCCTTTTCCATGGACAATGACAAATGTTCCTGGGAGGAAACTGCTTCTGGGTAGTAATTATTGAGCTAGTAGATGTAAGAACTTTCTTACATTTGGGGTGTGTGTGTGTGTGTGTGTGTGCCTGTGAGTGGGGGGTGCTCACTATAGTGTACATAGGGAGGTCAGATAGTAACTGTGGGAGTTGCTTCTCTCCTTCCACAGTGACATTTCTGAGGACTGAACTAAGACTGCCAGCTTTAGCAGTAGGTTCCAGACTCTATGTTTTTCATAGGCCTGGTCTTAGTTATTGAAAAATTACTTATGGGGCAAAGGGCATAGGGAAGACATGGGAAAAAGAAAATAGTTTGACAGTGGACTAGTTGGACTTCTGTTTCAGAAGACATCTTTCATTATCATTACGGACAATATTGCTTATTATTACAAATGAACACTGGGAAAATATCTTAAAAATTTATAGTCACAAAAAGCCTTGCACAAAATGGCATGATGAGGGGAAAGACAAATGTGCTGCCCAGTTAGTTAGCATACAGTGTGACAAGAAATCCAAACAGCACAATACCATCATCATGACACAGTCAGCTTGGGTCCTCAGCAGCTAGAAAAACAGATCAGTAGTTCATGTTTAAGAAATTAAAGGTACAAATGTAGATGTTGACCTGTGTTCATAATTAAAATGGACAGGGTTGGTTAGAACTCACATTTTCAACCAGCCATTAAATATATATGTCATTTATTTTTCATTTTATGTTCACTGGTACTTTGTCTACATGTTTGTCTGTGTGAGGGTGTCAGAAGCCCTGGAACTGGAGTTACATACATGTGTGAACTGCCATGTGGATGCTGGGAACGGAGCCCAGGTCTTCTAGAAGAGCAGCCAGCACTCTTAACCACTGAGACAACTCTCTAGCCCCCTTAAATAAAAATTTAAAAATTTTTATGTAAGGCAGTTACCTCTGACGGCCTTATTGTGTGTCTTCTGCCTCTTGGAGCTTCAAAGAAAAGCTGTTCTTTGGCACCTGAATTAACTTGCAATAATTTCCCTGTTACGGTAGAAATAAATGGTAGGAATAAGAGAAAAATTAAACTGTGAACTTATCATTTTGTTATAAGATACCAAGCATAGCTGCTACAACTTTATGAATTTTGATCTAATCAATTGAGTTGAAAGTATACTACATTATTCCAAAAAGCACATAAATATCAACATATGACATGGATTAGTCCCCCAAACTCTAATTTAAAAAATATAGACCTCATAAAATTTGACCTTGAATGTCTGTCAAATAACAAGAATCAAGTTTGCTGTTTGCCTGGCAGCACTAAAATAAACTCCGATTTTTAAAAAGATTTATTTATTTTTATGTGCTGTGATGTTTTGCCTGAATATATGTGTGTGCAAGGGTGTCAGATCCTCTGGAACTGGAGTTATAGACAGCTGTGAGCTGCCATATGGGTACTGGGAATTGAATCCTGGTCCTCTGGAAGAGCAGCCAGTGCTCTTAACTGCTCAGCCACCTCTCCAGCCTCAAGATCTAATTTTACAAATAAAATTTCCACTCATTTCCCCCATGAGTCTGGCATCAGAAGTGAGATTCACGTGGGAACTGCATTTGTTTAGTTCTAAATTCTAAATCCACCTTTCAAATTAGGGACATACAAAGCAAACTACAAATACGACCCTCCCAACCTTGTCTTATCTGAAAACTCAAAAGAAGAGAAAGGCCATCCTTAGACAATTGAGCGACTGGCCTTTCAGCCATCCCGGTATACAACTATGGTCTCATCATGTTGAAAAAGATTCAGCTTCCAAATTCTCCTCCTCCGAGGGCAGCAATCCTTCCTGACTGGAAAATGTCATATGTTGGAGGATGGTGTCTACTATTTTTCTGCAATGGTTTAATTATGGAAAATTTCAATCAGGCTTGGACATGAGAATAGTTTAGAGAACCACAATGTGTCCATGGCCCAGGTTTCACACCTAGGAACTGACTTGACTCGGGACCCTCTATTGACTGCCTCAGCCCAGACAGCATGCATTTTCTTTGTAAATAATTTACATAAAATGCTATTTCCCCTTTCCCCTTCAACTGTATATCTAGGAACTTTGAGGTGCTCTTGGAAAAATCAATGCCCAAAGATTCCTCTGTAGTTTGCATGCATGTGGTTTGCATGCTACCTGTAACATTTGTTACTTGGTCTGACCTGAGGAAGGTCTAAGTGTTTTCAAGTGCTAAACTAAGAAATGAGGTTCTCCAGTCCCTTTACTGCTGACATGAATAGTTTCTCATTTGGTAAGTTATCACATGACTGGGGGTGGGGCTGCACAGACTCTGAGGCTCAGATCTGAAAGAGGGGCATGTGAAATGGACATGATTTGCAGATTACATGGTAAATGGGAGAATGGAGGAAAACCCAGCAAGAATTGAGGGTGGTTAAGGGCTCTTTTCCAGCTTAGCATTAGAAGGAAGTGAGAAGCCATTACCTTTCTGCAAACATATCTGCAAAGAAATTATATTATTAGGACTTTCAAAAATGGCTGTAAAATATGTGGGAAACATATTACAAAATTCAGACATTTCTGAATGACTTCTGATGACTTTTGAGATGGAAGGTACTAGACAGAAAACTCAGAGGGCTGTAGTTCTCACATCGTCTCAACTCATTTTACTAACTATAGTTTTAAAGATCAAAATTTATAATTAAACCTCAAAATACTGAGCTTGCTAGGTGAGGAACTGACTGCAAGGGAGTTAGAGACTCAAGAGAGACAAATCCAAGCAGTGCCAGACACCTGTGGTGATCGGCTGGCTCACCCTCCTTAAGAACTACCTCTACTTTTAACTCTGGGAGCTGATGCTGACCCAGGAGGAACCAGGCCCACACTAGGCTAGGCAATCAAACATCTGTTTCTCTCAGGAAGTTACTGCTGGGGATGCTGAATCTGTGGGTGCCCAGGTGGGATGATGTAGATTTTAGAACTGAGATATAACATTTGGGGGCAACTGAGACTGGGCAGCATGCGAATTACTTCTCCGCTCCTCTCCTCTCCGCTCCTCTCTTCTCTTCTCTTCCCCCTCTCTCCCTTTGCCTTCTCAAGACAGGTTTTCTCTGTGTAGTCCTGGCTGTTCCAGAACTCACTCTGTAGACCAAGCTGGCTTTGAACTTGGGAATTCGCCTGCTTCTACCTCCCAAGTGCTGGGATTAAAAGTGTGTGCTACGACTGCCCGGCTTTCAGTTCATTCCTAAAGCCAGTTCCTTGGGTCTTGTTTCCTGCTCTTGGAGGCTACGAACATTTCAGATCCCTCAATAAACTCAACCTTCAGCATTATTTTATATTTGAGTTAGTTTTAGTGGGCTTCTGGTCCTTGCAAGATATAATATGAATTAAAAACAACTATTTTTGTATTTAAAAGAACCATAATCATGGGTTTGTGTTTTCTCCCTTTTAATTATTACATGAAGAAACATTTAGGTCACCACTCGTTCTTTCCCTCTGACTGCTGTGCATTCTCTTTCTTTACTTTTTCTTCCAATCCCTGATGACAAGTGCTTGTATACACAGAAACACACACAAACACACAAACATACACACAAATACACCTACACATAAATATCCATGCAAACACACACACACAGAGACATACACACATATATACATAAACATATATACACACAAACATTCACATACACAGAAATATACACACACAAACACACACAACATCCACACATACACACATATATACACAAACATACACTCACAAACATTCACACATACACAGAAACATACACACACAAACACACACAACCATATACACATACACACACGAACATACACATACACAGAAACATACACACACATGCAAACACACACAACCAACATGCCCAAACCCCCACCCCCACACACTGAAATCTGAGAACAAAGAGCAGAAGCACAGATGAAAAAGTCTGCACTTTTCACCCATATATTATTGCTCCAAATAATAGAAACTGAATTATTTCAGAACTTACATTTTTATCACTAGAAAAGTCTGCTCACACAGAAAACAGGACAGAAAAACAAAACAAGCAAGCAAGCAAGCAAACAAACAAACAAAAAATGTCCTTACTGCTGAGGAGAGAGAGACAGTCATACAGAGCGAATGCCACGTGCATTAGCCTGGTTGCTACATCTTACACGTCAGGATAATTCCAGAACTGTACTACATAAATCAAACTAATGTACTATATGAACCAAATCAATGCCTGGCATTTGCTGTGAAAGGAGAAATGAAGTGTCCTGTGAGGGCTCCAACTGTTGACTGCCCAAGATCATACAGTGCTGCTATTTTCAGAAATGAACCTTTGCTATGTAGAATAAATCCTGCATTTTGTCTCTCCCCATGTACTCTTTTCTCCAGTGTTCCATGCATGAGCTTTCATTTGGGGCTCTGATGTTCCTGCAAAAGCAAATGAGCTGTGGTTGCCATGGGCACAAGGGCTGCTGAAGCTGAAGCTGCCCCCGCGCCTGTGCCTGCCTGTACCTATGCCATCCCCACCCCTGCCAAGCCAGCTGGCTCTGGCAAATGCTTTCACAATTTCTGATGAGATGAGAGGAACAAATAAACTCCTGCATCTAAATTTTGCTCTTTACCCTGTCTGTGATCTCTCGGTCTCTGCTATCAAAAGCTAGGCTGGTCTTGGGGAGCAAGGCACTTTCCTGAGATGTAGCACCTTGGGACCTGGCATGTCTGGATGACAAAGTGGTATGGGTGCACCTGCTCCTATTCTTTAGATGGCATAGACCTTACAGATAACACATATTCTACTGTGTTCTTAAGCTACAGGGACCACAGACTCTGCTCCTATTCTCAAGATGGAGTAGATTTTAGAGATCACATATATTCTACTCTGCTCTCAAGCTATATGGACCATTGGTCTGACACCTTCACCTGAGTGAAGGACCTTTTTTTGAGGGAGGTCAGTGTTTCTTCAGAAACCTTGGCCTCTCCCTCCTTTTACTCTGAGTACCTTGCCAGTCCTGAAGGCTAGCCTTGGGTAGAACAAAGGACAAGGTATTGCACCCCTCCCTCTCCCTTTCCAAGTGATGACTCCATTTTGAGGTACTTTATAAGAACCCCTCTCAGTGCTCCCCCTCTCCCATAGCAATGGCATGTGATCCACCTCCTCTATTCCTGGGCATACACTCAAGGCACTGTAAACAGTGTATTGGAAAGATACTTGTGCACCCAGATTCATGGCAGCATTGTTCACAATAGCTAAAGTGTAGAGGCAACCTAGATATCTATCCACAGATAAACATGCAAGCAAGTGTGGGATAGACACATAGTGAGCTACCATCTGCTTGAAGGGAATTCTGAACCAGCCCACTGCATGTACGATCCCTGAGGACGCCGTGTGGAGGGAAATGAGGTAGTAAGGAAAGGACAGTGCGGAGTGAATTCACTCACATGAGGTACATAGAGAAGTTAATTTTAAAAGGCAGAAAATAGGAGCTGATCCTGTGCCACAGCGCCTGGAGCTGATCCTCTGGCACAGGGTTCCACACCCAAATAAAGCTGGGAGGGAGCTAGCCTCCCAGGAGTGTGGACAAGCCTGTGAGGGCAGGTCAAACCACCACTGCTGTTCAGAGGCTCCCTCCTGGAACCCTGAGGACACAGGAACCAAGGAGCAGCCTGGGACAGGAGCCTTCCGGTTTCCATCAGTGCCGGGAACTGATCCTGTGCCACAGCGCTACATACACAAATTCCTCCCAGAGAGAACTAGTTTTCCAGGAGTTCTGACACACAGGCTTGTAGGAGGGACAAGCCACAGTCAGAGAGAGCAAGGCCAGCTAACACCACAGATAACCAGATGGTGAAAGGCAAGAGGAAGAACATAAGCAACAGAAACCAAGGCAACTTGGCATCATCAGAATCCAGTTCTCCTACCACAGTGAGCCCTGGATACCCCAACATACCAGAAAAGCAAGACTCTGATTTAAATCACATTTCTTGATGATGATAGAAGGCTTTAAGAAGGACAGGTAGATCAATGGAATAGAATTGAAGACCCAGAAATTAACCCACGCACCTACGGTCACTTGATCTTTGACAAAGGAGCTAAAAATATCCAGTGGGAAAAAAGACAGCATTTTCAACAAATGGTACTGGTTCCACTAGTGGTCTATATGTAGAAGATTGCAAATTGACCCATTCCTATCTCCTTGTACAAAGGAGATCGAGTGGATCAAGGACCTCCACATAAAACCAGATACACTGAATCTAATGGAAGAGAAAGTGGGGAAAAGACTTGAACACATGGAGAAAAGTTCCTGAACAGAACACCAATGGTTTATGCTCTAAGATCAAGAATTGACAAATGGGACCTCATAAAATTGCAAAGCTTCTGCACGGCAAAGGACACTGTCAATAGGACAAAATGGCAAACAACAGCTTGGGAAAAGATCTTTACAAATCCTACATCTAATAGAGGGCTAATATCCAATATATTCAAAGAACTCAAGAAGTTAGACCCCAGAGAACCAAATAATCCTGTTAAAAAATGGGGAATTGAGCTAAACAGAGAATTCTTAACTGAGGAATCTCAAAGAACTGAGAAGTACCTAAAAAATGTTCAACATCCTTAGTAATCAGGGCAATGCAAATCAAAACAATCCTGAGATTCCACCTCACACCAGTCAGAATGGCTAAGATAAAAAAACTCAGATGACAGCAGATGTTGGCGAGGATGTAGGGAAAGAGGAACACTCCTCCATTGCTGGTGGGAATGCAAGCTGGTACAACCTCTCTGGAAATCAGTTTGGCAAATCCTCAGAAAATTGGACACAATACTACCTGAGGACCCAGCTATACCACTCCTGGGTATATACCCAGAAGATGCTCCAATATGTAATAAAGACACATGCTCCACTATGTTCATAGCAGCCATATTTATTGTTGCCAGAAGCTGGAAACAACCCAGATGTCCCTCAACAGAGGCATGGATAGAGAAAATGTGGTACATTTACACAATGGAATACTACTCAGCTATTAAAAACAATGACTTCATGAAATTCGCAGGCATATGAATGGAACTTGAGAATATTATCCTGAGTGAGGTAACACAGTCACAAAAGAACAAACACAAAATGTACTCATTGATAAGTGGATATTAGCCCAAAAGTTTGGAATACCCAAGATTCAATTCACAGACCATATGAAGCCTAAGAAGAAGAAAGACCAAAATGTGGATGCTTCAGTGTTTCTTAGAAGGGTGAACAAAATACTCACAGCAGGAAATATGGAGACAAAGTGTGGAGTAGAGACTTAAGGAAAGGCCATCCTGAGACTGCCCCACCTGGGGATACATCCCATAAATAGCCACCAAACCTGGACGTTATTGTGGATGCTGGGAAGTGCTTGTTGATGGAAGCATGATAAGCTGTCTCCAGAGAGTTTCAGGCAGAGCCTGACAAATACAGAGAGGGAAGCTCGAAGCCAACTATTGGACTGAGCTTGAGGGATTCCAGATAGAAGAGTTAGAGAAGGGACTGAAAGAGCTGAGGGGGTTTGCAGCCTCATGGAGGGAGCAACAGACCATACCCCCCACCCCCCAGAGCTTCCAGGGAGTGGACTATCAACCAAAGAATACACATGGAGGGACCCATTGCGCTCACAACATATGTGGCAGAGTAGGGCCTTGTTGGCCATCAGTGGGAGGAGAGGTCCGTGAGCCTGAGAGTGTAGGGGAATGCCAGGGCGGGAGGACGGGAGTGGGTGGGTGGGTGGAGGAGCACCCTCATAGAGGCAGGGGGAGGTGGGATAGGATAAAGGGTTTCCAAAGGGGAGACCTGGAAAACAGAAATGTAATAAAGTAAATATCATATATATATATATATATAAGTAGATGTTAGAGACTAACAGGATAGCTACTGTGCATAGTGTAGAAAATTCTAGTTTCATGAGAGGAAGTGGGTTCTGGAGGTGGGTAATGATGATGGCCATACAACAATGAGAATATGCCCCGTGCTTGAGCTGGCATATTTAATAATGGTAACATGTTTACATAGTTTGCATTTGAAATTCCTTTAAAATCTTCCAAATAAAAATTCCATACATCCCAGTTTTCTGTTGCCCCTTCACTTCCAAAATAAAATGGCTGAAGGGTTTCATTCCCCTAGCAGTGATGGTGGAAGGGAGTCAATGTTCCACATAACACACAGTATGTGGTGGTGTGTGTGGTGGACTCAAAGAACAGGCATCTTACTCCATCTCACACAGAGAGAGAAGGAATAGGGGGTACCACTGCCTTCTTGAGTCTTTAAGACAACAGAGCAGAGAATACAAAAAGGGGGTGGTGAGAGGCAACTCCTCCCCCTCAACCCTTGGCCTCACTAAGGTCAGGTGACTCAAATTGCAGTGTTCCTGACTGACTAAAGAGCCCATCTCACGCCCTTGCCTCTGTCTCTCTGACCTGCAAGCCAAGGGGACTTATTTGATTTCCCCTGCCCTTGTTGGGACTGGCACATGTTTTCCTTTCTACTGACTGTACTGCAAAACCTCCCGCAGGCCATGGAGCTCAAAGTTCTAATTGGAGTGCAGCACAGCTAAATATCTGCCTGGCCCAGTCGGTGACTATCTCAAAAAATACTTAAAGTAGGATTTATTAAATGACTACATATTTATTAAATAAATATAACTAATTAAATATTAAATAAAAATAGCAGAGTCTCTGCAGGAACCTCTTCCTGGGTCAGACACTTGCTGCCTCTCTCTGACTTTTATCAGTTGATTTTGGGAATGCCACATTGAAAATAACCTGCAGCTGCCCAGTGCCTCCAGAACAAGCTCAGCATGAATGAGTGTGATGGAAGAGTCCCTTTTGACTCTGTCCTAGTCTGGCTTTCCACATCCCTTTCTTCCACCCGCTCAGCCAAGTGTTCTTCACCACTTCTTAATCACCCACTGGTCCTCCTACCACCCCAGCTTGGCACCATGTTCTCTTCTTAACTTTGCTGTCTGGTGAGCCATGACTACGAAGACATCTTGGATCTCCCTTGGAGCTATCTCCTCAGCACAGACAACACTTGCTGTTTTCCTACCACAAGATACTATGACTTCTTTGCAAGTGAGGATTCTGCCCACTCCTAAATGTTTGCTCCGGACTCTTAGCATCAGCCAAGTCTCCAGACAGGATCTAACAGTGATAAGCTGTGTAGCACTTACAGGGACTCAGAATTTCTCATCCCACGCCTAAGTCATTGTGCTCTTACGTTCTTTCAGAACAAGCCATTCCCCTCCCTAAATTATAAGGTTTACAGAGAATAGAAGCCATGTCTTACTTCCAGATCCACATTTTCTGACTTAAGACTTTGCAAATGGTAGATGCTAGATGAATTAAATAGACAGACCTTCATAGTTTTGTGGAAGTAACTTGGAGGACACAAAGGGCAAGCTAGGAGCTTTGGAGAAAGATAAATTCAGGCGAGCTGAGTATAGCTTTCTATCTCTGCTGACAGCTGAAAATTGCTTGAGACCTAAGGGGCTGAATTCCTGGAGACAGAGTCCTGGTTGGGAAGGAGGCGTAGATTAAAGCAAGGACAGATCATATGCAACCCAAAGCATGGTAACTCAACGCACCACAGGCTGTCTTGATCTTAAGCCCCAGTGCCTTCCATTAATAATGAGATGCTTATGGAATAGAAAAATTCTCAAAATGTTAACAGTAACTGCTCCTGGGCTGTCAGGTTAGCCTCATACACTGCCGTGGGTCTTCTTCCTGTTTTCCACCAAAACTCAATGCCATTCTCTCTGGAAATGATGCATGAGTTTAAGTTTTATCTTAAAAACCACAACCTGTTTTACCTCTAGAGTCCCAGTCAATGTGTGTGATGTAACTAGAAGCTCCTTTACAGATGCCAACCCTCTTGCTTGTAAGCACGTTGTATATATCCACGAAGTTATCATGGGATGCCACAGCAAGGTATTTTCCTGTATCTATAGAAACAAGTATGTAATTAACAGCAGCACAGTAACAGAACACAAGTTCACCTCCAGGAACTTAAGATTTTGATGTGGGAGAAAGGTCAAAGAACAGTCTTTTAGAACAGTCTATTTGTAGATAAAAAATGGTCTCAAGATTGGTATTTAAAAAAAAGTACTGCTGCCGTCATCACCTTTTGAGAATTTTATGTCAGAGATCATTTCTTTTCTGTGATGGAAGGAGAGCATGTCTTCCACAGTGTCAGCATTCACCACCAAGAAACTTCCATCATTCATTCCAACTGCCAAGGCTTTGCCATCCGGGGAGAAGGCACAGCATCTTCCTCCTGCAAAAGGGCCCAAGAGAATCATAATTGAGCACTTGGCTTTCAAGTAAAGCAGATGGAGACACAGGCAAAATATGCACGTGTACATCACATACTTACATGTGACTGGGCCTTTAGCAAGGTGGAAATTAAAATTCCAGGTGGGAATTAAGATGTCATCATTTGGGGACTAGGGCTTCTGTGGGTAAAACATTTCTTATGCAAACATGACAATCTGAGTTTGAACCTGAGAACCCATGGTAGAAGGAGAGGAGCACCTTCTAAAACTTGTCTATAGACATCATGTGTATGTGTGAACATATGACATAATAAATGTGTACTTTTAAATCTTTGAAAAATAGCATAATTTAAATGTCTTCTTCCCACAGAGTATCAAAACCCTATTTTAGGGCTAGAGAAATAGCTCAGAGGTTGACAGCACTTGCTGCTCTTACAGGAACTCAGTATGGTTCCACATCAGTTGACTTTCAACTTCCTATAACTATAGCTTCAAGTAATGTGGCATGCCCTTATTGAGCACCTGTATGCACATGGACACACCTCCACACAGATACCCACAATTAAAAAACAAATTTTTTTTGATATTTACTTTATTTACATTTCTAATGTTTTCCCCTTTCCAGGTTTCTACTTGGTAACTCCTGTATCCCATCCCCCCTCCCCTGCCTCTATGAGGGTGCTTCCCCCCCTCCCCCACTCTTGTCTTCCCTCCCTAGCATTTCCCTACACTGGGGCATCTAACATTCTCAGGCCCAAGGGCCTCTCCTCCCACTGATGGCCAACAAGGCCTTCCTCTGCCACATATGTGGCCAACACCATGGGTCCCTCCATGTGTATTCTTTGGTTGGTGGTCCAGTCTTCTGGAGTTCTTGGGGGTTCTGGCCAGTTGACACTGTTGCTATCTCCATGGGGCTGCAAACTCCCTCAGCTCTTTCGGTCCCTTCTCCAACTCCTCCATAGGGAACCTCACCCTCCACCCCTCGAGCTCAGTCCAATAGTTGGCTGTGAGCTTCCCCCTCTGTATTTGTCAGGCTCTGCCTGAAACTCTCTGGAGACAGCTTATCATGCTTCCATCAGCAAGCACTTCCCAGCATCCACAATAATGTCCAGGTTTGGTGGCTATTTATGGGATGTATCCCCAGGTAGGACAGTCTCTGGATGGCCTTTCCTTAAGTCTCTACTTTACACTTTGTCTCCATATTTCCTGCTGTGAGTATTTTGTTCACTCTTCTAAGAAACACTGAAGCATCCACATTTTGTTCTTCCTTCTTCTTAGGCTTCATATGGTCTGTGAATTGAATTTTGGGTATTCCAACCTTTTGGGCTAATATCCGCTTATTAGTGAGTACATATTGTGTTTGTTCATTTGTGACTGAGTTACCTCACTCAGGATGATATTTTCAAGTTCCATCCGTATGCCTGCGAATTTCATGAAGTCATTGTTTTTGATAGCTGAGTAGTATTCCATTGTGTAAATGTACCACATTTTCTGTATCCATTCCTCTGTTGAGGGACATCTGGGTTGTTTCCAGCTTCTGGCAACAATAAATATGGCTGCTATGAACATAGTAGAGCATGCGTCCTTATTGTATGTTGGAGCATCTTCTGGGTATATGCCCAGGAGTGGTATAGCTGGGTCCTCAGGTAGTATTATGTCCAATTTTCTGAGGATCTGCCAAACTGATTTCCAGAGAGGTTGTATCAGCTTGCATTCCCACCAGCAATGGAGGAGTGTTCCTCCTTCTCCACATCATTGCCAACATCTGCTGTAATCCGAGTTTTTGATCTTAGCCATTCTGACTGGTGTGAGGTGGAATCTCAGGATTGTTTTGATTTGCACTGCCCTGATGACTAAGGATGTTGAACATCATAAAATACATTTTTATTTTCCATAATTTTTTCCATTCATTTCTTTATCTTGGAGTATCTGGGCTTTTTAAGGTAGGCAGAGAGAGTTTGGTGCAGGAGAGGGCTAGGTAGATAATATACCCTCTGAGAAAAGAGGAAACATTCAAGAACATGTGTTCTCTAATAAAATTTCTAGAAACCATTTTTGGGACATCAAGACTGGAAACACATTTGTTTTCTTTAGAAACTCTCATAATTTTAATTTTTCTGCTTCATGGATCATGATGCATTCAAGAGGCAGAAAATTCTAGTTGACACAGACAAGTCATGCTGCTTTGTGCCGAAGCAGCTCAATCTGGCTTCCATAGGGAACCACACCTCTTCTGATGAATGTTGAAGCTGTGTAAAGCTAGTAACTTTGAATTGGCTTATATAAGCCATTTATTCATTCCTTTGTCAATGTTTATTTACTTCTTGTGAGGTGGTCAAGCCACTGTAGTGAGGCAGCAACAAGACCAGCTAGCCCTGGGGAAAGTTATCAGGGTGGGTGAACTATAATTTGCCATATAATTTAGGCCATAGTTTAGAGCGTAAGGAGAGATATTTCTACTAGGAGAGCAAGGGAAACTGGAAGAATTGTTATCTAAGATACAGCAGCAGTTGCTCTTTTGATCCAATTTTTAACCTAAGGAATAAAGTCCATTGACTAGCTTTTACAGCAAGGCCCTAATTTCATTTTACAATGCAAGTTAGTGGGCAAATGATTCAATTATTCAGACCACGGCTCTGAACTTGGTTGAAATCCTCGCCCCACCAGCTGCCAAGTTGTAGAAGTCCAGGGTACAGTGAGGCATGTGGGGAGATAGTGACAACCAGTGTGCAGGCATGCTCTTGAGGCCACCATGCTGCAGTGTGCACTGTTTCATTACTCATTAATTAGGTGACGCTGGACAAAGTACTACAGTAACCTGTCTCCGTTTCCTGGTCTATAAGTGATCTGAATGGTGGCCTTATTCACCAGGTATCTGCAGAGTAAAGGTGATGTGCTAGCATGGTCTCTGGCTCACGCTGATACTACCAGTCAGTATGATTTCATTTGGCATTGTTCCTTTAGAATACGCCCCTATGTCTCTGCATACAGAATGACCCGGTACAAATATTGAAAGGCCAGAGCCAAAGCTCAGCCTTTCCTGTCTTAAGAACTTTTGTTAGACATCAAGGCTCAGCTCTCTTGTTGCCTCCCTAAGAAAGCAGTGCTAGGTGGCAAGTCTGAGCTGAGCTTCTGTGGCCTCTTGGTCACATGGGAGCTTCATGTACTCTGCCTGAAGCTGGCTCAAGAGTTTTGTGTCAGAGGCTCCCTTGCCTCTTGGTGTCTGGGTGGGTTTGACCAGGATGGAGTTGGAAAGACTGGAATGTAGAAAACTGGCAGGCTGAACTGTCTGCTCCTCCAGATAACTCCTGAAATGCCACCATCTCAGACACTCCACCAACTACTCCGTCCTCTTGTCTTTTAAAGCCCAGGCCTTGTGAGGACATCAGCAGTTCCTGGTGGCACAGCAGTGTAAACCTGGTCATTTCTTTAAGCCCTATCCACCCCTATTTTTAGACTCTTAGTCCTATTTTTAGACTCTTCTCAAATTATCTGAGTAAGCAGGCCAGCTGCTGCTGGGACTCCTTTTAAATCTTATCTATATCTGATTCTAAAGATGAGACTGTTCTCTGTGGGATCCTAGGGCCTGACATTAGCATTTGCTGAATTGTTAGCTCTTGGCATATGTCTGTACTGTGTGCAGATGTCCATCACACATTTATGACAACAAGTATTGTTTTCTACCAAACTAACCTTTTATTTTCCGTAAATTCTGGGGACTGTTAGTTATAGATATAATTAGTGGTTTTTCCCTTTGTTTTGTTTTTATAAGTCAACACACTTCAGCTCTCAACAAGAAGAGAATACACCCCAGGGGAAAGTCCCTGTGCAGTTCAAGCAAAGTGAATGGGGCTGGTGCACTCTGAGATCAGACCAGTCTTCTGGAAAAACTCTGTGCACTCTTAACTTTAACTTCACAGTGAACTCTGAATTCCCTTGCTCATATTTTTGGGATTGAAATAGGTGCTCTCATTAAACAGTGGTTGAATGAGTGAGTGAGTGAGTGAATCCCAACATAGTCTGTTGCCTGTAAACAGACACCTTTACCTGTAAGGAGATGTTATGTACCTTTTTTAAGTTTCCGTACTGCCAGCATACGGTGCTGGGAGGATAATTCCCAGATCCGAAGTGTTTTGTCATCACTTACTGTTGCACAGATGGGCAGGAGAGGGTGTGCTGCTAGCCCCCACACTTCCCCTTCCATGTGTCCCTGTGGGAAAGGAAACAAAGCAATGTAATTCTATGCTTTCTGCCCAGCCCCTCTTCAGCCTGTGCTGAGAGCGCATCAGGCTGAGAGTGCCTCAGACAGGTAAACACACAAATAAACAGCTCCCTTCAGCCAAGATGGCTGCACTACATCATTTCTTATGTATGACCATTCATTCAGCTAGGTATTCCTAGGACAAACTATTCTTTCAGAAAGTAAAGTACAGGACTCACTGCTTATGGGTTTATAGCTTGAAAGACATTTTCCCACCTAGCAATGAATATCCAGGTAAATGGTAAACTCCACTCCTCACTCTTGTTTTGTGTACATGTGCACATAAGGATGATTAACTACACAGTGTTTCTATACTTTATGTGTGGAGGTTGAGGTTAACAATGGCTGTCTTCTTTAAGTGCTCTTTGCTGTAAGTATTGAAAGGGGTCCCTTGGTGATTTGGCAAGGCTGGCTGACCAATGAACTCCAGGGAAATATCTGTCTCTGCCCATCTCCAGCCCCCAGCCTTGGGGTTAGAGATGCATGTCACTACACCTAGATTTTTAAGTTCAGTATCCTTAGTCATCAGGGAAATGAAAATCAAAATAATCCTGAGCTTCCACTTCATAACAGTCAGAATGGGTAAGATCAAAAACTCAGGTGACAGCAGATGCTGGCGAGGATGTGGAGAAAGAGGAACACTCCTCCATTGCTGGTGGGATTGCAAGCTGGTACAGCCTCTCTGGAAATCAGTTTGTTGGTTCCTCAGAAAATTGGATATAGTACTACCTGAGGACCCAGCTATAGCTCTCCTAGCGTATACCCAGAAGATGCTCTAATACATAACAAGGACACATGCTCCCCTATGTTTATAGCAGTCCTATTTATAATAGCCAGGAGCTGGAATCAACCCAGATGTCCTTCAACAGAGGCATTGATACAGAAAATGTGGTACATTTACACAATGGAATACTACTCAGCTATTAAAAACAATGAGTTCATGAAATTCTTGGGCAAATGGATAGAAATTGAAAATATCATTCTGAGTAAGGTAACCCAATTACCAAAGAACAGACATGGTATGCACTCACTGATAAGTGGATATTAGCCCAAAAGCTCAGAATACCCAAGATTCAATTCACAGGCCATATGAAGTTCAAGAAGACGGAAGACCAAAGTGTGGATGCTTCCATCCTTCTTAGAAGGGGGAATAAAATACTCACAGGAGTAAATATGGAGGGAAACAAAGTGTGGAGCAGAGACTGAAGGAAAGGCCAGCCAGAGACTGCCCCACCTGGAGATCCATCCCTTATACAGACACCAAACCCAGATTCTGTTGAGGATGCCAAGAAGTGCTTTCTGACAGGAGCCTGATTAGTGGTGTCCTGAGAGACTCTGCCACAGTTTGACAAATATAGAGGAGGATGCTCGTAGCCAACCATTGGACTGAGCACGGGGTCCCCAATGGAGGAGTTAGAGAAAGGACTGAAGGAACTGAAGGGATTTACAACCCCATAGGAAGAACAACAATATCAACCAACTAGACCCTCTAGAGCTCCCAGAGACTAAACCACCAAACATGGAGGGACCCATGGCTCCAGTCGCATATGTAGTAGAGGATGATCTTGTCGGGCATTAATGGGAGGAGAGGCTCTTGGTCCTCTGATGGCTGGAGGCCCCAGTGTAAGGGAATTTCTGAGTGAGGAGGCAGGAGTGGGTGGGTGGGTTGGGGAACACCCTCATAGAAGCAGGGCGAGGGGGATGGGATAGGGGGTTTCCAGAGGGGAAACAAGGAAAGGGGATAACAATTGAAATGTAAATAAAGAAAATATTCAATTAAGAAAAAAAAAAAGAGGAAAACCAATTTATCATTCAATAAAGTAACACTTAGAAGAGATTTACACCACGTAGTAATAAGCAGACCATTAACTAAGTTACTGCTCAGAGCAATAGCAGGCCGACCATACCCAAGTCTCTGGGGGGCTTACAGTTGGAATGCTTTGGGGCAATAGACAGCTTTCCAAAGGGAGATTAGATGACACCTCATCTGGGAAGCTGTCTGAACAAAACAGTGATCTGGCAGAAGATGTGAACATCCAAATATATTGCACAGTTATGCATCTGGGGAAAGCTGGGACTGAGCAGCAAGGTTCTGCTCTTCATCTCTCAGGATTGTGATGCTTTGTATCCTCACTGCTGGTCTTCATAGTCACAAAGGATGGGTAACAGGCTATTCCCAATCAGTCTCTCTTTGACTGGCTCTGCTGAGAGCTTTGTATTGTTTGGTTTCTGACCTCAAGACAAGTGACTGAGGTGCGTATTTTACATATTTACAGGAGTCCTGGCCTCCAGGTTCTCCCAGCTGGGCCGCCCTTCCCCAGAGGCTCTTCTCTATAGAACCCAAACATTCTGTGTGTGCCCTTTCTCCCTCCCTCCCCCTTCCTCCTCCTCTTCCTCCTTCTCCTCTTTCTCCTCCTCCTCCTCTTCCTCTTCTTCCTTTTCTCTCTGCTCATGTTTTCTCTCTTTCTCCTCCTCCTCCTCTTCCCCTCTCTTCCCATGATAACTCCCCTGGCCTCAATCTTTAGGGCCAGTAAACTCACCTGAGAGCAGCTTTCCACTAAACTGCCTTTAATATATTCTTATCTGGCTTGAATTGTCTCATTTCACCGGCAGAGAAATAACCTATCCTATATGACAGTCTCTTTGCAGATCTGGCTCTGCGATTCTTTTAAACCTCTGGCTCAAACTGATTTCAAAACTACTATGCTTTTCAGGCTGGTCACTTTTAATCCCACATGGTACAGGGACAGTGAAGCAGGCTAGACCCTAAATGACACAAGAAATGGACCAAGATTCGACTTCACTCATCCCCTAGGAAGCTGACCATAGGAGTGTAATGTCTCTGTTACAGTCTCTGTCTCTTATAACCAGTGTTACACTGTTACACTGGTTATATTCCTAGTGTTGGCAATTAGGCACCTCCACGGCCAGCCCCAAGGGACCCGGAGACAGTGAGACACGCCATCACTAGCTGCCCAGTGGTGACAGGTTCCCATTGCTGCCCCTTTGCAAGTCCTCTTGTTCGTTCACCATGGCCCTGATAAAAGCTGAGTTTTTCCTCCTCCACCCCTTCTTCCCTTCCTCCACCCAGAGGCAGCCTCTATAACTCTTCCTTCTGACAAACCTCCCACATGAGACCTATTGTACACTGTGATTTTGTCAGAATTTGCCACTTAGTTCCATCAGTGGTACTGAGACTTGGATCTGCAGTCTGTTGTGTATACCCTGCCCACAGCCTGGGACTCTATCTGGACGAGTCTGCCTGCTACACAGACTCACTTTTCAGCCATCAGATCACTAGATCTCTGCATTTGGTGAGTTTCCTCTCCTGGTTGGTGTAAATGCTCCACTCCCTGGACCCAAGGGAGCTTCCACCACCTCTCTGCTGTTCGTTGGGATGGAGGAACCCCCAGCCATGGTTTTCATGGCTATAGCTGACTATTCTCACTGAATCCCCAACATAGCATCTCTTCCCTTGAGCAAGATTTCTCTTTTCTCAAGACATGGTTCCTTCCTTTTCTCTGGAAAATCCAAGTACTGGGTGTTCCATATTTCTCAGGTGTCTGCCATTGGTCCCTGGCTGTCACATGATGACTTGTTCATCTAGTTTGTGCCCCACATGTTCTGTTATTATTTTCTCTATCCTTGGGATGCTGCAAGTGATAGAAAATAATAACCTTTTTCCTCACTCATGGGAATCATGTCTTTGTCCATACCTCCAGGCTCCCCACTGGGATGCCTCCTGGAGAACCTTAAACCTTTAAACCTGGTGCCTGATTTAAAGGCTTCTAGACTCATACTCCTTTGCAATCAAACTTGGCCACAATCTTAATGGCTGCCTAATGGCACTTTTGATTGTATCATTATAAGGGATCTTTACAACTATTGCTAGTGATCTGGAAGATGGAAGGAGGTTTCCTATGCTCAGGCTTTTTCTCACCTTCACTCCAAACCTTCTCTCTGTTCTTCCTGTTTCCCAACTCAGCTCCTCTTAGCTATGAAATCTCAACCAGACAAAACTTCCACTATCCTTGATCCAGCTAATGATCCTCTTCCTTACCATCCCCACTGGCTTCTTCAGCTCCCCCTACTCCCCAGCTTCTTCAGCTTCCTCTCCTCAACCACCTTCTCTAGATTTCTCCACTTCCTCACAGGCAGCTCTAACCAGCCCACAGGGACACCACTTCCAAATCGCACTCCAGCCAATCTCCTAGGCCTGGTCATGGACGACTGAAGGGGCCCAAGCTCCCTTGACCAGATCACTACCATCACTAACAGGAGCCCTGTGTAGTCATTATGGTATCAGGTTAACCATCTCCTTCCTTTTGGACACTGGGGTCATTTCCTTGGTCCTAATGGAGTTTTAGGGATCTAATTCTCAGGGTAGGGGGGTAGACTTACCAACCTTACCAGACTCCACTACTTAGTTGAGTTTTTAGGGGTGTTCCTATCACCCATTTTTTTCTGGTAGTGCCAATGTGCCCTGTCCCTTTATTAGGAAGGAATCTTCTAACCAAAGTGGGAGCCTCTATTTTTTGTCCCCCTTCTTCCATTCACCTGAACTCAAGCTTGCCAGCAGCCCCTCTCCTTCTTCTAGCTACCCAACATACTGACTCTAACACATTTCCTTGCCAGCCCCTGAGGTAAACCCCCAAGTCTGGGACCTCCAGAACACCTCTGTTGCAAACCACCATTCCCCTGTTATCATCCAACTACAGGATTCTACCCAGTACATCACCCAAGCTCAGTATTCCCCCTCTCTCTCCAGAGCCTCAGGGGATGTAAGCCCCTCTCTGACCTCCTAAGAAAAAACTTCTCCATTCCACTTCTTCCCCTTTTAATACCCCTATACTTGAAGTTAAGAAACCCAATGGGATCTATTGCCTGGTTCCTTAATTTTGCAGTGGGTCCTCTCCACCTGCTGTGGCTAACCCTTACATGCTTCTTTCCATTATCCCCTCAAGGACTTCTTATTTCTTGGCCCTAGATCTCAAGGATGTATTCTTTTCTATCCTCCTAGATGCCCAGTCACAAAACATTTTTGCTTTTACCTGGACTGACCCTGACACCCACTTCTCTACCAAACCTACCTGGACTGTTCTACTTCCGGAGTTTTGGGACAGCCCATACCTATTTGGTCAGGCCCTGGCTTCTGACCTACCTATTCTCTCTTGTCTCTCCCTAAATCTAAGCTTATTCAGTACATTGATGACATTCTCCTCAGCAGTCCTTCTTCAGAGATTAGCCAAACCAACTTCAACCCATAAAGCCATTACCTCAGATAGAAAAACCTAATCCAGTCTCTAGCAGTCCCCTCTACTAAAGAGGAGATTCTATAATTCCTAGGAATATCTTGCTTTTTATATTCCTGGGTTCCTTCCTTTTCCCTCCTTTCCGGCCCCTTATATGAGGCAGCCTTAGGCCCCACCTAGGAACCTCGTCTCAAACCTGTTTCTAAGCCATTTCAAAGGCTCCAACAGGGTCCTCTTCTGGCCCTAACCTTACCTGTCCTGGACCTAACCCATCCCCTTTCCCTCTATGTAACAGAAAAGGAGGGATATGCCCTCAGGGTCCTAGGTCACCAACCAGGACACTCCTTTGCACCCATAGCATACCTGTCAAAAACATTAGACCTGACCATCCAGGCATATGTACCCTACATATGTGCTTTAGTAGATGCTGAGCTCCTTATTTGAGACTCAAAGAAAACAAAACTTTCAGTCACCTATCACCATCTTCTCTGCTCATAACCTGCCCCAGCTCTTAACTTACAAAGGTTTACAGACTCTACCTCCCTCCGGGGTTCTTTCCCTTCAGAACCCTGAATAGAAGACTCTACGCTTACTTTCCAATCATGCACACCTCTCAATATCTCAAGTCTTCTTTCTCGACTGAATGCTGTTCACTCCCCATCTCATTCCTGAACTGAAACCTTAGAGGAACTATTGCCCCATCCCTTACCCACACAGCAGGGCACATTGGCTGGGGCCATCTATACCTGGTACACAGATGGAAGCTCCTTTATACATAAAGGAGCCTGAAGAGCTGGCTATGCTATGGTGTCATATACAGAGTTAGCTGAGGTACAGGTCCTCCCTACCCATACCACTAATCAACAGGCTGAACTAGTAGCTCTTACCCATGCCTTTCAGTTGGCACAGGGACAACCCCTAAACATCTATACAGACTCTAAGGCCATGCTAAAAGCCTCCCATCTCCCCAAAACTACTGGAATTGTCCATTGCCAGTCCTACCAGCCAGACAACTCTGTCATCTCTAAGGGAAACAATTGAGCTGATGAGGCAGCTAGAGCTGTAGACCTTGGGGTCCTAGACTTATTCCACCTACCACAGGATGTTCTCATGCTACAACCTGCATCCCCCTGTCATCCCTGACACTCATCAGATTCTGTCCTGTCTTCACCAGCTCTTTCACCCTAACAGCTAAGCCTTATCTTACTTTGCTAAAACCTACCTACAGCCTACCCCTAAGAACTTGTATTTCTTAAAATCTATCACACTGACTCTTGTTGAATCTGCCAGATGTCACACCCCAACTCCAGGTATCATAGCCTTCCTTTTCCCTCCCTGGGACCAACTGGTAATGACTTTACCCACATGCTACTATCAAATGTGTCAAGTACCTCCTGGTCTTGGTAGACACCTTCTCAGGGTGGGTGGAGGCATTTCCTACCACCAACAAAAGGGCTCAGATAGTCTCTGATCTCTTCCTCTGTGAGATCAGCCCTTGATTTGGAATCTCAGCCTCCCTTCAGTTAGACAAAGGTCCCAAATTCACATCTCAAGTTTCTCAGACCCTATCTAAAGCCCTCAACATCCCTTGGTATTCTCATATTCCATACCATCCCCAGTCCTCAGGAAAGATAGAATGGACTAACCAGTCCTTGAAAACCACCCTTGTCAAACTGTCACAAAAATTTCACTTTAGGTGGGTAAAACTCCTACCTTTGGCTCTTTTCAGGCTACGGGATTTCCCCCAAGCAACCTCTTGTCATCTCACCTTTTGAGCTCATGTATGGATGACTGGCTCTGACTCCTGGTCTTTCACCCAAATCCTCCCCCTCCATGATCCCCTACTCATTCCCTTACTCTGTCATCTCTGTTCCTTCCTATGGAACTTTACTGACCACTGCCTACCACAGCCACACACTATCTCCTGTCCACTCCCTATCAACATTGGAGATCAGGTCCTTCTCTCGCCTCTGAACCATTACTCCTCATCCCTTCCCCCTAAATGGCAGGTAATTCGTGTGACTCCCACAACTGCTAAGCTTGAAGGACTCTCATTGGATTTACCTCAAGCCCTTTACCCCTCTACTCCAAAATAACTCCTTTTCTTACACATTGACCCCAACAGGATTCCTCCCTTAAGCTTCAGAGGATGTTGGGACCAACTACCTTGTCCTCAATTCCAGAAGAATGAGGCTCTGCTCAGGTAGCTGTGCTTGACACTACTGGATTGGACATGGGTTTCTCCTCCTCCTCCTGTTCCATTCTATTCAGGGTAACCCTTGCATATGGAGATGTGAAGTTCAAGAAACTCTCCCTTATGGCAAACAGTCTCTCTAAATAGGATCAGAGGATTGCTCTATAGCCAGATGCCAGGAGCCAATCAGAGTTCCCATAACCCCTATATCCATTGTTCCTTCTAAATATTATGACCTTTTTGTTTGCTTCCTTTTTGACCAGACAAAGGATTATTGTAAGGAATGGCCAGACAGATGTCTGGGGGCTGTCCATATTGGTCTTGTCAATTATGTATGTTGACATCACAGACCAATTGCCTCTTCTATCTACAACACCAGACCCTCTTTTTCTATATCCAGGACACATGGAATACCACGTGGGAAATGGGCATTGTTGACAAACTACTGTATCAACAAATCTGGGCTCCCTGAAAGTATGATTCATATCCAGAGAAAATATGTCCCAATTATCCAGCCTCTGGAGAAAGGAGAAATAGGAGAAGTAATCAAACATTCCTCCAAGGTCATTACTTCTTTGACATCCCTCCTCATAAATAGCATTAACCTTTCATTTTACCTTCTGCTCTGGACTCTGACCTCAGCCTATCAGCTCTTTAATGTCACCCAACCTGGCTGCTTTGAAGATTGTGCCCCTTGGAACCAGCTCATAATTGCCACTTAAAGTTTCTCTAGTAACCCTGTCAAATAGCTTTGTTTTGCCTTCCCCAGCTGCCCTGACCCTAGTGTTGTCATCATCCTCTATCTTATCTTCATTACCCTCTTTGGCACAGCAGACTGTTTCAAGGCATCCAGGACATGTTTTGTAAGAACGTTAAGTTCCCCAGACTGTAACAAAACCATAGCTCTCCATACTTCATCTCTACTATAGTGTCCTACAATCCAGAACACATTGATTCTTCATGGAACTCAGGTGTATCATCTTCTACCTGTCAGCTGATGAGGAATTTGCTTACTGGTGTTTCTCTTCCCTAAATTAGGGGTGATACATGAACAGGAGCCCCTACCAATCTTAGTTGGGGGACTTAATAGCCATCTAGCATAATAAAAGGGCAAGTCAAATAATTCCCCTTGTGGCCATCGCAGTAATAACCATGGGTGTTACCACAGGAACAGCAGGACTGACCACCTTTCTACCCTTGTACCATCAGTTCTCTTCCCAGTTTGTCTGTGATCTTCAACAGGTGGCTCAAACCATACCCACTCTCCTAGCACAGATCAATTCCCTGGCTACAGTGGTACTTTAAAACCAATGGGGAAGTACTTCAAAACCTTCTTATACCTGAAGAGGTGGCCTTTGCCTTTTTCTCCAAGAAGAATGCTGTTTCTACACCAACCAGTTAGATATAGTAAAGAATGAAATCTGATAACTCAATTCAATGCTTCTGATCCTTAGGTCTTTGAAAACCCTATATGGAAATGGATACTGCCCTTCCTGACCTGACCCCCTTCTTCATCTTCTTATTCCTCTCCTCCTCCTCTTCCTCCTCCTCCTCCTCTCCTGCTCCTCTCCTCCTCCTCGTTCTCCTCCTTCTCCTCATTTTTCCACTTTTATTATTTGACTGTGCTCTATCAACCTCTTCTCCACATTCCTCCAATGACAATCCCCAAAATTTCCAACCAAACAATTAATTAGTTCCTCTTACAGGATTACAGAGGAGCCTGATGGCCACAACTATTGAATCTGTCTCAGTGGCGAGGATCAACTGCACCCCAAAACTGATGATGCCCTTGGACAGCAGGCAGAAGTTTAAGAGAGCCCTGCCTCACCATCACTTCCCTTTCTGATAAGAAAAAGAGAAGAATGTTTGCAATCAGTCACCTCCTCAGCCAGCCCTGAGGGACCCAGTGACATGTCATCACTAGCTGCCCAGAGGTGGTGTAAGACTCTGGCGAGCCTTAGCTTACAGGAGAACCCCTACCCTGCCCCCACCCCCCACCCCCGAGAGAACACCATGGGGTCAGGGATTGATGTAGAAAGCAAGAGGAATTTATTGTTCCAGCATGCTGGGGTCACCCTGCCATCAAAGGAGGGAGGGAATGACCACACACAGCCCATTCTTTGAGCTTTTATACAGTTCTTAGAGCAGCAGCCATTAGGCACAATGTGATTGGCAGAACATTGTGACTTTTAAACTGATTGGTCTTTAAGGAATGAGGTAATAGGGGCTTAACCAGCCCCTTTCTTCCAGCCTACATGCTCTCTTTTCCAGGAGGGGAGGAGTACCTACATGCTTGGGGGTCTGGTGGAATTTTCTAAAGTTCCTGAGCTGACCTCTTCAGTGACACACGCCCATTATCACTCCCATCTCATGTCCTTCTGTGCATGCACCATTGCCCCAATAAAAAGCATCATTTTCTCCTACTTTGTAGGCTGTTTGTTCACTCCACTGACCATTTCTTTTGCTGTGCAAAAGCTCTTAAATTTTATGAAATCACATGTGTTGACCTGGGGTCTATTTCTCGTGTTATTAGAGTCTTGCTCAGAAAGTTCTTGGTTTAAAAGCATTGGTTTAAAAGCAACTGTTCCCTTGGGCAGTTTCAAAGTTGCAGGTTTTAAGTTATGGTGAACCATAAGTTATAGAATGAGATACTCCCTTTCCTCCTTAAGTTGGTTTTGGTCCTGGTATTTTATCACAGCAATAGAAACCTGAATGATATAGCACATTTCTTCATTTCTCCTGAACACACCGGCATGGCCTACCACACCTTTTCACTTGCAAGGGCAGTGTCACCAGACCTGGCAGGACTTCCGCCCATCTGTGATCTTTGAATCTGGTTCTAAGTAAGCAAGTATCCTGAGGGAAGGGGATGAGGAGAACATAATGTAGCTGTGTAGCTGTGTTAAGCAAGGCCTTAAGAAGTGTGTGAGGAGCAGCTAAATTATCCTCCGTTTTATGGACCAACATATCAAAAGGAGATATAGCTATGGCGCCTCACCCATACTTAGACCTTACTTAGAGGATAAGATTCTGAACTTTGAGCATCATCATCAAGGGATAAGGCTCTTAGAGACTACAGAAATAGGTTTCACACGTGGCTGGGAAATCTGTAGTTGGTGGCCAGGAGTAGAGTGCAGACAGGCTCCTGGGGTGGTCCCTCTAGGTCCTTTGATTTTCAGAGCTAGCCTAGCATAACCACCTCTTCTTGAGCATGGCATGACCTGTGGTTTGACTCTAATCAATAGAGTATGGCAAAGGTGACAGAAAGTTCCAGAGAACTTGTGACTTAGCTATGTTGCATATGATCATGCTGTCTTTTTTTTCCTTTTGTCTTGCTTGCTTGCTCTGAAAAAGTAAGTGTAAGAGAAATCCTATGTTTGCCAATGAACACTGAGGGTAGTCTCTGGGCAATAGCTAGCAAGAAAATAAATGCCATTTCTACAGCCACAGGAACTAAATTCTGCTAACAGCCTAAGAGAAGGGAAGAAGCTATTCCCTCTGCTGAGCCTTGGCCTTGATAACAAGAAGCAGAGGAACCAGTTCAGCTGTGCTCAGGCTCCTGGCCCACAGATATGGTGAGATATTAAGAAATGAGTGCTGTTGTTGGTCTGTGGCCATGCACTGCATACCAACAGGTAGTGAAACCATGCTGGAGTATCCCAGGAAGTTCGGTTTAAACCCCGTGTGCCTCCTTTGTCCTACATCATTCTCACCCTTGATGTGAACATGGTTTGCTACATATACTAAACAAGGTACCTGAACAAGCAGTGTCATCGGGCCACTCTTATCAATTTCCAGAATCTCTCCATTTTTTGTCCCAACGAGAATGTGTCCATGCCCCAGGGTGATTGCACGGATTGAAGGGTTATCCTCCAAAAGCAGGCCTGAGAGGAAAAAATGCTGAATTTAGTAAACACCACCAAGTGCTAGGTGACAGGTATTCTCCACAGACAAAATAAGCCAATTCAAGTCAGGTTTCTTGGGGACAGGTTCATAGATCTCACAGGAGGTCAGTGAAGTCACCACAGAGAGAGGAGGGACAGGAGAGAGAGAGAGAGAGAGAGAGAGAGAGAGAGAGAGAGAGAGAGAGAGCCAAAATGAAATGTCTAGATTACAGAGTGAAGAGCCTCTTGGGTAAGAGGAAGCCCAGCCCCTGGGCTGCAAAGTTTTGAGTAGAGGGCAAGGTGTGTCAGCCATGCCCTGTGACAGGTAGAGGCTGAGGGATTCTGGGAGTTTGGAGCCCAGGTCTGCTTTGGTTAAATATGCACCTCAGCCACTTGTCTTGGGTCTGAATTCCAACACTGAGTACTAGACAGTCATCCTCGATATACCTGCCAGAGACTGAGAGTTCTGACCGGAAGAAAGTAGTGGCTAAGAACCACTACTATTAAGAAGTTGGTATCCCTGCCCCCATTCCTGTAAACAGAATGTTTTCACAATTGCATATTCAGCATGGTACCTTTTGAGCTGGTTGACAATGCAGCCCTTTTGATGGCATACGTCTTCAAGCATCTTTCAAACATATCATCCCAGAGTTCCACAATTCCATCCTTTCCACCTGTTACAAAGCCCTGCGAAGGCATAAGATTATTTACACACACACACACACACACACACACACACACACACACACACACACACATCAAAACTACAAGTCATTTTCCCAGCCCCAGAAGGACTCAGGCTCTTAACCAATGAGCCAGTTCTCCAACCCATGAAAAAAGTTAGTTCAATACATTTCAATCTAGCTCATAAGGAAATAGTATTTTGAAGTTCATTATAGTAAATACCCTTGTTCTTATCATAGCTGGTCTTCTGCATCTCTGGGTTCTGTGCACACAGACAGGAAAAGAAAGCACTGTGTCTGTTCTGAACATGCACAACTATCTTTCTTGCCACTGTTTTCCTAATGCACAACTACAGTGGCTTGTACAGCATTGCATTAGCCTGTTATAAGTAATCTGGATGAAATTCAAAGTACACAGTGGGGTGTACATAATTCTAAGTACATGGTGTGCGTGTGTGGTGTGTGCGCGTGCACCCACACATGTGCCAAGGATATAGGCAAATGCTATTCCAGTTTTCATATAAGGAACCTGATGATCTTTGGATCTTCGGATCCCCTAGGGTTCTAGATGGGCTCAGTGGATACTGAGAACATCTGAGTAGAACTGTAGCACAGACAGGCAATCCTCAAACTAAATATAAGTAGAGTATATTATATTGAGCTATTCTTGCTTTCATGGTGATTTTATAGCTTAATTTACTAAATACTAAAAGCACTGACTTCTAGGCCTCCACAAATTTTACATTATGCATTAATTTTTTTCTAATATTTACAATTCGGCCAAAATCAAATTTGCTAGTAAAAGAGCAGATCCACTACAAAAATCTATCATTATAACTGCACTCCCCACAAAGAGCTACTTTGTTGTGGGCTCAACATATTTATCTGATATATTTTTAAAAATGTGTTGAATAGCTCAAACTGAAGGGCACAGGTGAACTAGTGCTACCAGCAAATTAGAACTGAAAGAAAAGTTGTCATTTTCAGGCATATTAATGGAAAAAGTGCTTTAAGCACACTGGTAAATAGCGTCTTTGTAGAGAAAACGGCAAGGCAGAGGAGTAGCTGGGAAGTCTCGAATAATGACCTGGTGTGGAAATACAACCCGTACATACACATAGTCCACGTGATCACTCCCGGTAACTGAACCTTTCTATTCAGGAGCAGATGGGTTATGAACATAACCTTTGGTCATAACAAACTAATTCACTGGACAATGAACTCTATCACTTGTACTTCTAGGTCTTCACATGCTGTGTCACTGGAAAGGAAGTCATCACTGAAATACACCTGTGGTCTCTTCTGCTGTTGTGCGTCCATATCTACCTCCAGACTCCCTAAGTGACTTCTAAGGGTGACAGCCAGGAAGTCCAGGTATGAGAACATGGAGAAATGGTACAGCTACTAACAAAACAAATTAAAAAACTGTGTGTGTTCTCTTCCTTTTTATCCCCTGACTAGTCCTTTCTGAGAACTTCCTAATTCGGCTAGGACTGTTTGTAGATCAGTAGTTCTAAAGCACATAAGGAAGAGAACCGACAGACACACCATACCTTGTCCAATGCATACATAGCAAACACAGGCCCGTCGTGAGCCTTCACCGTCTTCAGTAGTACAACGTCCTTCCAGATAAAAATATCTCCAGTGGCTGCACCTGAGAACACCAGATCTTCCATTCGCCCATAAGAAACACACATCATTGTTTCCAACTTTCCAGCACTTCCAAAACTTCCTCTTTTAGAAGTGAAGCCACCACCTGGAATGGAACATGGGGATTTATTGCCCTTGAAAGCCAATGCTTCCCAAGAGCACATAATGGATTATCTTTAGAGGAAAGAGCAGTGTCTACATTATGTGTCAAAGTAACAAAACAGAAAGGGCATCAAAGTGTGCTCAGCCACTCTGTCGGTATCTACAGCATTCCTATTTGCTGTCAGAGGTGGTACCGAATGCCAGCATATAATCCTGGACAGAGCCCCTGTTTTAAGGAAATTGGGTCTGGTTAGATGGCGGGATTAACATGCCTTCTAGTCTGCACCCACACATAAACTAGGTGTAGGTCCTCCTCCCAAGGGGAAGGGTAAGTCCTGTGTGGCTGAAGACAGAAAGTCAGTGGCTGGGGAGCAAGGAAATCTTTAATGAAACAGAAGAAAAGAATATAGCAGACAGTATGTGTAAAATGTCAGGGCTATAAATGTCTGCTTCAATTTGTTTTCATGGAAGTTCTGGAGTAAGAAGGAATTGTTGCATAGAAGAGATAACATATAGGAAAAAATCACCAGAATTTTCTATACTCTCTGACCACCACTGATAAAACCAGCTCCATTCAGGACATTATATCCAGGCTGGCTTCTACATACACTGGGTGTTACCACTGCCCTTCCTGTAAAAGCAAAAAGACCAGGACATTAGCCTATGCACATGTGTACACCATAACATTGGGCTTTGGTATTAGGACTAATATTCAGCACTCAGATACAATTGTAATAATGACTTAAAATGAAAAGAATAGACCACTTTCCATTGTTACTCAGGGTTATTTATCCCTCACTCTTGTCAACATAGAATCTAACAGATACTTATTTTGTACCTTTTATGTACAGAGTCAGGGTTTAATTCGTATGCTAAATTTGGTGATCTATTACTAAAAGAATTCTCAAAATATTGAAAACCTTATTCATTCAACCAAAGTAATTACATCCTACTCATCACTATAACATAATTACAGCTTTCTATTCAGGTGACTAAATATAAAAATCATTGTTTTCATGACAGAGCATTTTCCCAAACTTTCTAGACACGACGACTAGGCATAGCATCATATACGGTTTTAAGTTTCACATTCTATCCATTAAAGGGTCCAATGCAAAGCTGGGAGAGTATATTAACCAGGCACATTTTAATTTTAGTTTGCAGAGAGACTGGACACATAATGGCAATAGGACTCCTCATAGCTGTATAATGCAAATAACAATGTACTAGTACCTGCTTGTTGCCAGAACTTGATATGCTTAATCCCAACTGTCACCAACTTGTCAACATGATGTGGATTACATTTTACCACAAATATTTTATCTTTGTGTCCCCTGTAAGAGACAAACAGGGAAAATAACGTCTAGTTTGGATGAAAGTGTTGATAGAGTTATATTAAAACATAAACTTGGTTTAATTTTCATTAAGGGTATGTAATAGGATTAATAAGCAACCAAAAAATGAGTCTCTTACAAAATAATAGCGGGGGCATGTTTGGGACTGCTCCCTTTTACCTAATTGTTCTCACATTTATCTGCTTAGTTATCAGTAAAAAATGTCTCAAGTCTCCATAAGATAAAATGAATGACACCACCATAGGATTGCATGTAATTCTAAGATAGTAAGATCTTGGGCAGGAGAAATAGGAGGAATGGACAATCTGTGTAAGATCTTTCAGCTTAAGCTGATCTTTAGCTAAAAATATATTCACTATAAATTGGAGCCCCTGACACACACACAGCCATTGAAAGAAAGGATGTCATTTACTGATTCAAATCACCTTAGGATGCTCATCAACGCAACATTTATGTTTACTTCCAGGCAAGGTGTGTCCACTGGTGTTATAATAGCATGATTGTTATTGGGGCAACCAAGTGCTTTCTTTCTGTATGTGAGATTGACTCCATAGGAGGGAATGCATGCCTTGTACTATAAATCTGGTCCAAAGCCTGTGGCTGGAGAAGCCATAGGCCATAATGGGGAAGCTACTGCTGTTTTGCTAAGTGGACATGTCTCTTGTCAAACTGTCTTTTGAATATTTTGTTTATGCTCATAGTTTAGTACTGTCAGCTTGGGTCATGGAAACTTCTTTTATTGTTGTTGGAGGTTATTGTAGAGCTTTACTACTGACCAAAATGCTGAGAATGAGTGACTGCTGAATACACAGCTCTATATGGGACATACATAGCACACCTCCAGGTCAAGAAAGGTAGGAAACAGTGTAACAGCCACAGGAAAGGGTATTGTGAAACACTGTCTTCCAGGCACTTCTGAATTCTCAGCATCTGTGATTACCTGTATAAGGCCTACATAAGGGCCCATCAGCATTCCATCATGGAGGTAGGAGGGGCTAAGGAGGCCCTGCCCTCTGTGCATTTATAGGCAACTAATGATTGCTGGTAGGGAGAGACATCTCCAGTAGGGTAGTCACTGGTAAATTCCCCATGCTCCTTAAATAATCCCTCATCCATGTTGCTGTAAATTACCCTAATACACACACACACACACACACACACACACATACACACACACACACGGCATGCAAACAGAAGCTGACTAGTTGGAAACAAATTGGAGGGGAATATGAGGAGTGGATAACATATTATCTACATGTATGAAAATATTATAATGAAACCCATTATTACATAAAATTAATATGCTGCCACAAAGCTTAAAAATAAAATAGGTATACCAATAATATCTTTTAAGAATTAATATAAATTTAGTTTTATAATCAGAGGCAGACAGATACACATACATCTAAAACTCCCATTTGTAAATAGCTGGCTGAAATCATTCATGAAGTTAGCAATAGTACAAAGATATCCAAATAGAGTGGCTCAGTCTCAGTGAAGATCTTATGAGACCCCTATTTGATAATTCTAAATGTCTGTTTCCCTGAGCTGATAATGAAGGGTGACTCCAACAGTGCAGGTGGCACATGTGGGCACTGGGCATCAGCAGCAATGCCATTGATGTCATCTCAGCTATGCCCAGTGCGTCCCACCCCAAAGGGAGACATTCCCAACCCTGGTGACCACACTGTTGAAGAGCAATTGTCCTGCCAGAACAGTCTGCCAGAGGCAAGGCTGTGGTTAGAAACACCGTGGATCTTCAAAGCAATGCTGGCAATGACTGAGACTCAGTAGGGCAAAGTTAGGGCTAATAATAATAATAATCCTCTGCAGGGATTATTCGGCAGAAGCTGAGAAAGGTACTGCAAGCCAGGAAGGGGCCACTTCACACAGCGTGAGTTACCTGTTTTAGATTCTTATTTACCTTAGGACTTCACTTAGGGCCATTCTACAATTTTTTACTTAACTAGTTGGTTATTTATATATTTGTGCAAAAGCATAAATATTATGTAAACATATTTATCCAGTATTTTAAAAAAATCTAGTATTCTCCCATAGAGATTCACTGATTCCTGACCTTCTACTGGGAACAGAGCACTAATTAATGCCACTGTCACAAGAAATGCTCTTATAGAGCAACATTTTCTGCAGATTTCTTGTCTTTGGAGTATACAGAGTCCTGGGGAACAATTTCAAACATAAACTGTCACTAACATGATGGAATTAGCTTACTTTGTGCTAATTAGACAGAAGTGATAATTCTCCATAGTCTGTAAAAATAGACTTTTTAATAGTAGGGAAGTACCCTTGTATTTCTCATGGCATCTCCGATGTGTGGCTGTGAGCCACCCACAGCTGCAGAGGGATGGCCTTGAGTTTTCATTGCTGACACGGCTTTTTGGGAGATAATATGTAAATGCAGAGAATACCTTATCAGGAATACTAAACTAAAATTCAGTTTTCAGTCTGGGTGGAAAACGCCCTAGAAGGAGCGGGGCCAAAATCAGGGGCACCAGAGAGAGAGAGAAGAGAGAGAAAGGCACGCAGGCAGGTGGAGCTGCGAGTGGTCCTGCTGCCAAGAATCGCCTTTCAGTAGACAGCCATCCCAGAGCAGCTGTTTTCCTAAGGTCAGCTGCGTCCTCAAGACTCCATCTCCAGCAGTTTGTAGATCTTCATTCATTACAATCAACTACCTTAAGCTTTTGTTCCCTTGCAACACTGTAGTGGACAGTATTTATTTAAAAAGCAAATATTAGAGTCCAAGGCCATTAACTTTGATATTGCATCACAGATAGGATGTTGGCAATGTAGGTCATAGCTCACAGAGAGGAGATGAAACTGTGCCTGGGCAACAAGCTAACTTTCCGGACTGTGGCTGTCAGTGATCCTGACCTCTGACCAGGACTTGCACTTGGCCGAGCTAGATGTGAGTAGAGTCATGTTCAGACTTAGTGCTGAGGAGGCAGAAAGAGAAGCTGAGGTAAGGGAGGACAGATGGGCTATAAACAGCAGTTGGTCTTGAGGGCCTATTTATAGGGTGTGGGGATTAGGGAAACAATTTGCCTGCTCTGAAACCAAGCAGCAGATGCACTCGATAGGGCCTCCTTTCCAGCAGGCCACAGACTCATGACTAATGGAGGTTCTGACTCCAGTGACATTGACAACCCTTCCCAGCTGCCAAGACAGAGAAACAAGAGGTGAGGTACACATTTTCTGCCACTGGGGAACAAAAAGCTTTCCTAAACACAATGGAAGCATTGCAGGAAGAGATGACGAAGAGCTGCTTGGGGAGCGTTCTAGAATGTTCTAATTTCTCACCACAGACATTTAACGCAGTCTTGGCACTGTGAAGGGGAGCAGCAGGTGTTCACTCATGTGTTAAGTTTTTATGTGAATTTTATCTGATTTTGAAGATGAACTCCAAGCAGAAAATGGAGGAGAACTATGAGCAGGAAGTCCTGAGCATTCTGTGATTCTTACCTGGTCGTGGCTATCTTTTCTCCCTTTTTCCAGTCCCAAAACACAACACTGTGAAAATCGTCTAAACCAACCGACACGAGACATTTTCCGTCAGCTGTATGAAAACAACATTAATGTCAAACAGGCCATTTCTTTGGTGAAAACCTGAAGCATTTTACATATTGCAAAGGGGAACGTGGAATTCTGCAATACTCTTTAGGCTCAAATACATTTGACACAGAGTAAACTGTGTGACTAACAATAGGAGAGATTCTGAATGCACACTCTGGCTAGTGAGGTCAGCCACCCACCAGACTTCCAATGGGAGACAGTTGATGAGGCCTCTCAAAGAATCAACCTGAGCCTTGTTTATTTTGTGACAGACAAATCTTAGGAAATGTTCTAGAGGGGAGTAAGTTTAGTCGTGTGACTCTGAAATGTGTGTGTGTGTGTGTGTGTGTGTGTGTGTGTTTGTGTGTGTGTGTGTGTGTGTGTGTGTGTGTGACTGTGAGAATCTGGCTATTTTCAACTCTAAACCTTCTAAAAAGCCGAACCTTGGTTTAGCTCTCAAGCTACAGCATTAGAGTGTAAAGTGTAGATGTTCTCACAAAGGATGACCTCACAACTGAAAGCTTTTGGTTTCTTATTTTTCCAATTCAATGCTCATTATAGACATTTACAAAATATGCATGAAGAAAATTTTAAGCTGAGAAAGTGGCTCATTAGTGCAGAGCTTGCCTGACAGATACATGGCCCTGTGTTTGAGTCCCAAAGTGACATATACAAAATTACATAATTGTACACACATGTGCATGGACACATACATACATCTGTTCTTCCAAATTTCTTGTAGTCCCACATTTGATGTCAACCTACTTGTCTTTTTCTCCACACGAATCCCTTTTGAGAAACAAAAGCAAAGCCACACTGACCAAACTGTCCGTTAATCTTTTCTTACCTATTGCAATGTATTGTGATATATCATTATTAATAATGCTATTATGATATAACTTTATCATTAAATATTTATAGCATTGCCAATGATTGCTACAGTTTTGACATTTAGGCTGTTTTTTTTTTAATGTTCTAAATGTAGTTAATGTACAATTAAATTAGAAATAAATTTAGTTAATGTTCATTTCCCCTCCAAGATGGAAGAGGAGGCACAATCAATAAGCATTTCCTTTGTGCCTCCTTGCATGAGTGGATTCAAAGGAACAGTGTCACAGGGCAGCACCCCCTTCCTCCCACCACTGTGCAGTTGCTAGGAGATGGGTGATCCAGTGCATCAGTTTATCAGGGATGGCTCTCCTTCCACAAAGAACCAGCATTAATCTAAAGGCATGTGAGAAACCATTTCCCTGGGTTGACTCATCCACTCAAGGTATCAACCTTTACTTTCAAAAGCAGGCCACGGATAGACCCTAAACTAAGGTAAATGAGAGGAAGCTTTATGACCATGGAATTTCAGAGAAGCAATGAAAAATGTTTGATATGTCTCATGCAGTAACTGAATCAGCTCTGCCTATTTGCATTTATGTTGCACAGAACTTACATCAAAAAAAAAATTCTTATCAAAACTTCAAATCTACTTGAGCCTCTTGCATTTTCACAGACTAAATCTTTGGCAACCCAAATTCAAGTGCCAACCAGTGTCCAAACTTTAAGTGGCCTTATTTTTGCAGAGGCCCTCTAAGCAAATGGGAATGGTAGTCTACTCCCACTTGTCTGGAGGATGCAGGGTAAGGAAAAGTGGACTCCGCCCTAATAACGCGGATCTTCCCACCTCGCTACCAGGGACATCTGCAGCAAGGGTTTGAAGATGTAAGGTAAGTATATTACCTGAAGGCACTGACAGTGTGCTAAGGGACTCCAGTACTAGCTGATCGCTATATGCTAGTAACTGATGTCCTTACTCTTACGGATCCGGCATTTTGGAGCAGACACCTCCTGTTCACTACCCCACCATCATTCTCATTCGATCCTTATTTCTTGGTGTCTGAGCTAATGAATTCCAGAATCTGGCAATTTTATTTTTGATGTTTTTTCCCCTCTCTCTTCAGATCATAAATTCTTTTAAGGCCCAGAGTAAGCACATCCTGTTTTGTACCCCTACGCCGAGCTGTGCTTGCGTACATGTTAGTAGTCTGGTGAAGGAGGACGGAGACGAGAAAGATGGAATGTGCCCATGGGCAGTACAAATAGAAGGAGAGGAACTGTACTGTTTTATGACTTCATTTAAACACTATCAGCGTCTCAGAAAGCCGTGCACAAATATGCATCGACCCATGCTAAAGCTTAGGCTCTCAAGAATGCTGTCTTGATATGTCGTCAGTGTGACCTTGGCATGTGAGCATCATACATCTAAGGTGTCAGTTTTCACAATTCCTGTTCTCTGAAGAAGGTCTCTATGTAGACAGATAGATTTTGGGGGGAAGTTTTGGGATTTTTTTTTAGAGTTCCTCTGAGCCCCCCAGCTCACTCTCACAGTTATGTTACCTCTCTACACCAATAAAAGTATACGTTTTGGGGGCATGGGAGATTTCTTGAGGACTGCAGGTATAAGCTATTTCTGTAAAACACACTGCTTAGAAATAAAATTGGGGTCTTTTAATTTTTCCTTAGTTTCCACTTTCCCTGTAGAGGCTTGACCTTACCTTTGAAAATCTATTGAGACCCTTAGTGGGTTGGCTCCTTTCTCCTATTCTTACAGGCTAAGTCCTTTTGAATGTTTCTAGGCACAGCGGGTATTAATTATGAATGGTGGTGACAGTCTAAAAATAGTTCTAAGGCAGTTAATGTCAACAGCAAAGGGCAAATTAGAAAAAGAAAAGAAATTATTCAGACAATTACAAGTCAGTCTTCCTATTCAGAACTCATTGAAAGTGTGCAGGTTTCCTTAGCAGACAGTGAAGCCCAGGCAGTTTCTGATGTGCTTGTGAAAGTAATGCCATTTCATGGAGTTTTAAACACTATGTGGCTGACATTTAAGATTGAAAATATTATGAAGCTGAACTTTTCCTAATTGATTTTTCTGTGCTATGTGGAAGCAATTCATTGCACTGTCGAAAACCAAAAATGGTCCCCATTCTCTCTAGGAGTGATAATAAATTCAAAGTAGCTGCTCAAGGATAGCAGAGGGCTCAGGCAGTAAAGGTGCTTGCCACCAAGCCTTGAAACCTAAATTCAACCCTAGGACTCACAGGGTGAAAGGAGAGAACTGACTCCAAATTGTTCTTGACCTCCATGTATGTGCCATGGCATACACAGAAGGACACAAACAAATAACTGTGATCTAAAACGTGCTGCTCAGTGGCGTGCAAAAATGTAATGCATTCCTTGCCAATGCTTACAGACATGTATTTGTTTCCTTTAGTGCAGCAGTGAGAAAGCATTGATTTAGCCCCCACTGGGTAACTATTTATGTGTTGTCTTGTTTCCACTCTGGCCTGCTTTATATGTCCACAACAGCTTGTTTTCTAATAAAATGCAAAGTACTATTGGCTGGTCCCCATGAGACCCCCACAAGGAGCTGAGACAGGTGACTGTGGGGCACATAGCCGGGGCCACCCACTACATAACTCATTGTGCCAAGAGTCCACCAAGTGGCTCTGATCACCCGTTCACATAATGTTGGCACCCTGGTTACATGGCAGAAGAGGGGCAGCTGAACAGCTATGTGAACCAACCACTGACGTTGCAGAAGACACTTTTCTCTTCTGCTACTTCCAGTTAATCTGTCATTCAGAGCCAGGCTCTCTGCTCGTCGGAGCCTGTTCCATTTGGAGGCCTCTTGGTACCACTTTCCTCTCCAGATTTAAACTGGAGGACGGGAGGGGCAGCTGCAGTTGTTGGTGGGTGCAGGGAGGAGATAGTAAGCAAGCACACCAGATGCTTCACAGGTGGTCCACACCTGTCACTTCACCAGTGAAAAGTAGGGACAGAACTAAAAATCAAGAAGTGAGTATTCCCAAGAGACCCTCTAGCTGACGCTTCCAGACTGAGAGCCAGGAGACCTGAGTTCTTGTGGGATGTCACCAAACTACCTCAGCTCTTACTGAAGTGAAACAGAGGCTCAGCCTACAGTTACATCATTTTAACACTGTACGAGCCATAGAAATTAACCCAAAACGTTCTCCACATAGGGACCACAGGGGTCAACCAACTTCCCCTTTCATCTGGAGGCAACTATTTGTGGTACTAAGCCACATTGTTCTCTAGCTGCTTACAGACCAACATTATACTTCAAAGACAAAATGCAATTTTCCAGGATTCTTCTTTAGTGGTTGTTATCTGGGAAATGGGGACAGTTAAAATGAAAATGCTCATCTCACACAGAAGAACTTCACACCCTAGAACTCATAGAATAAGTTGTCTTGGCAACATAAAGCAGGCTGATATGAGAACAAAAAAATGTAACAGTTACATAACAAAGGGGGTTTAACTCATCTACTCTTGCCACTGTTCTCACAGAAGCAAAGACATTTCTTTAAACATGGGCAGGAGATGAAGATCATCGACAGAATCAACTCCCCCACCTCCTCCTATAGAGTCTGGTTTCCTTACCTCGGAATGGTTCTAGAATGGTTATTAAATTCTAGTTGTATTGCTGTTTCCTTTATATGCTAGCATAATCACACATTTTCATAGAAAATTGGCGGTAGACATTACTTTCCTTATTTTTGTCCAACTTGAGAGATACTAATCGTTCACATTATTGATGTTTTAAGGTACAATTTTTATAAAACACTGTAAAACTGCTTGCTATACTTATTGAATCAATTTTCAATATCACCAAAACTAATGATATATGGGATTCTCATAATGCTATGAACTTTTAAGCTTTACTGTTTTATTTCACTATTTTAATGAGGACATTGCTAACCTTGTAAAGCATTTACTTATGTTTCTTCCATGGAAATCAGTGTGAACGGTTCTCACAAAGAAAAGAAAATCCAGAAGTCTATCTATGAGCTTTGCCTTTTCCTGACCGAAGGACTCTAAGTCAACACATCACAGAGACAGCTGCACACCTCATGTTTACTGCAGCTCTGTGCACAGCAGCTAGGGCACTAGCCTCGGTGTCCAGGGACAAAGAGATGGGTAAGAAAACTGTGGTTTATAAATACAATGCAAGTTTTCAGCAATAATGAAGAATGTCCGCAGGAAAATGCGTGGAACTAGATATGATCATCGACTGCAAATTAAGCCAATTGCAAAAAGATAACTATTTTGTATTTCTCCTTTGTGGTTCTTAGATTTTATAGACATATTCATGTAGTTATATGTTATATATAAAATGGAAACTGAAGTAAAATTATCTAGAGGAACAAAGAGATGGACCTAAAAGGTGAGGATGAAGAATAAAGCAGGGAGGGTATGTTTAGTACATAATATTTATTATATATAATGTGTAAGAAGAAAATTTAAAATAAAGCATCTTAAAATTAGTATAAAGCAATATATGCTTATGTATCTGTGGATAAAGTAAAAAAAAAATAAGACAAAGGTGGCTCAGCTTTTGAGTGGTAGGCTATTGGTTAAGAAGAAAAAACATTGGGGAAATGCATAGGAGCCTTCGGGAAAGAACCATACAGGAACTAACAGTTTAGTATTTTTCAGATCTTGCTTTTTGTCAAGGCTACCTGGCACACATTTTAAATCTGCACAAAACCCTTCCTGGAGCCCAAGGCTTTGCATTCTCTGCACACTGAGGGTAAGCTGATGATGCGATGGGCAGGTGTGCTCTTGAGTGGTCTCTCCTTGTATTGCATGTCTCCTTTTGTCACATGTCACATGTCACATGAGCACACTGGCTTAAGAATAAACTGTCCACCATTGTTTCTACTAATTCAATGATCACATGAGCTTGTGAAAAACTTTTAGAAATGCCATAGCAACTCATATTCATGTAGTTTGTAGTATATGAGACTCTGAATTTTAATAAAAGAAAACACTGCCTTATCTTGGAATTGCTAAGAAAATAGACAATTTTTTCCCAAACATGATTTGCAATGTGAAGCAGATCAAAGCTCATTAAGCGAAACCTTGTGTGTTCATTCATCCATAACATACTTTAAAGTAAATTCTCTACCCACAGCCCACATACTGTGGGAGAGTGAGATGGGCTCTCCTCAACATGCTAACCCACAGTCTGTGTGGGATACAGAGATGTTGACACAAGTAATGCATGGCCCCTGACAGGTTCCATGGAAGCTCTCAACAGTGAGCTGCAGGAGACAGAAGAGGCACATTATCTCTGCCGGGCAGGATGGAGGAGAAGCCCATTTCATTCCTCAAGACTTGAACTGACACATGGGAACCCTGGATAAAGCACATGAACAGAAAGAGACAGAAGCACACTGCAGTTAGGGGTGAGGAAGCATGAGGGGCTAGTGGGTGAAATGCTGCCAAGAAAAGCTAATGTTATCAATTTCCATCCAAGGCTACAGCCCCAAGTCAAGTAAACCAAGGGAATCTATGGTAGAGATGACAACTGTGCTTCTAGAAGAGTGCAGAAATGAGCAGGTAGGACTGAGAGCAGCATTAATACATTCTTTAAAGAAGTCTAGCCCAACATCAGTGATTGTCTGATGCAGTTCATGCCCATTCTCTCCCTCTTCCTTTCCCTCCCTCTCTTTCCTTGTCTATCTTCTACTTTCTCTGTTCACTGTAGTGCCGATGCTGGCCAAGGGCTCTGTGACTGATGCATGGCCCCAGAGCATTAAATTGGCATGACCGGGGGAGAGGATACAAATGAGGGACAAACGGGGGTGGGAGGACAATAGGAAGAGACTGCAGTCTTAGAATCTAGTTACCACTATTGTACATGTGAACCACCTGAAGGCTACATAGAAAAAGGAAATTATACAATCAATTTACTCTAAAAGTTTAGGATTTGTTTCTCTATTTCCTAATTCCTACAATGAAATGTTTAAAATTGTTCAGGTAGTAACATCTATAATACTTTCTTTTTTAAAAAAATTATTACTTTATTGTATGTGTGTGGGTCTTTGGCCCCTATGCATTTATGTATATCATGTGCATGCCTGGTAGCTGTGAAGGCCAGAAAAGGGTTGGATCCCATGGAACTGGAGCTACAGACAGAGCTATGAGCTGCCACATGGGTGCTGGAAATTGAACCACAGTCCTTCTTAACTATGGAGCCATCTCTCTAGCCACTGTGATAAACTTTCTCTACATAATCCTAGATTCAAGCAAATTCACTCAAAAGACAGCAGCATCTACAAGTAGGAATTTTTTTTTTACAGAGAAAATATACAATATACTTTGAGTAAATTTGTGTATAAAATGGTATCATACAGTTATCCAGCTCTATAGTTTAAATAAGAATCTATGTTTTGAGGTTTTAAAAATTTTTTTTGATACTTTATTTACATTTGAAATGTTTCCCCCTTTCCAGATCTCCCTTTTGGAACCTCCCTATTCCCTCCCCTCTCCCCCTGCCTCTACGGGGGTATTCTCCCACCCACCCACCCACTCTTGGCTTCCCTCTTTGGCTTCTCCTATACTGGGGCATCTAACACCCTCTGGCCCAAGGGCCTCTCCTCCCCCTCATGGCTAACAAGACCCTCCTCTGCCACATATGTGGCCAGCACCATGGGTCCCTCCATGTGTATTCTTTGGTTGGTGATCTAGTCTCCAGGAGCATCGAAGGGTCAGGCCAGTTGCCACTGTTGCTCCCTCCCTGGGGCTGCAAACTCCCTCAGCTCCTTCAGTCCCTTCTCCAACCCCTCCATCTGGGACCTCACACTCAGCCCTACAGTTGCTGTGAAGTGACTCTTGGGTATTTTGAACTTTTGGGCTAATAATCACTTATCAGTGAGCACATACCATGTTCATTCTTTTGTGACTGAGTTACCTCGCTCAGGATGATATTTTCAAGTTCCATCCATTTGCCTGCAAATTTCATGAAGTCATTTTTTTTTAATAGCTGAGTAGTATTCCATTGAAATACTACTGAATTTCAGTAGTAGAAATGTACCACATTTTCTGTATCCATTCCTCTGTTGAGGGACATCTGGGTTGTTTCCAGTTTCTGGCTATTATAAATATGGCTGCTATGAACATAGTGGAACATGTGTCTTTATTACATGTTGGACCATCTTCTGGCTATATGCCCAGGAGTGGAATAGCTGGGTCCTCAGGTAGTATTATGTTCATTTTTCTGAGGGTCTGCCAAACTAATTTCCAGAGAGGTTGTATCAGCTTGCATTCCCACCAGCAATGGAGGAGTGTTCCTCTTTCTCCACATCCTTGCCAACATCTGCTGTCACCTGAGTTTTTGATCTTAGCCATTCTGACTAGTGTGAGGTGGAATCTCAGGGTTGTTTTGATTTGCATTTCCCTGCTGACTAAGGATGTTGAACATTTCTTTAGGTGCTTCTCAGTCATTCGAGTTTCCTCAGTTGAGAATTCTGTTTAGCTCTGTTCCCCATTTTTTGATAGGGTTATTTGGATCTCTGGAGTCTAGCTTCTTTAGTTCTTCGTATACATTGGATATTAGCCCAATTGGATGTAGGATTGGTAAAGATCTTTTCCCAATTTGTTGGTTGCCATTTTGTCCTATTTACAGTGTCCTTTGCCTTACAGAAGCTTTATAATTTCATGAGGTCCCATTTGTCCATTCTTGATCTTAGAGCACAAGCCATTGGTGTTCTGTTCAGGAACTTTTCCCCTGTGCCCATGTGTTCGAGACTTTTCCCCACTTTCTCTTCTATTAGATTCAGTGTATCTGGTTTTATGTGGAGGTCCTTGATTCACTTGGACTTGAGCTTTATACAGGGAGATAGGAATGGATAGATTCGCATTCTTCTACATGTAGACTGCCAATTGAACCAGCACCATATGTTGAAGATGCTGTCTTTTTTCCACTGTATGGTTTTAGCTCCTTTGTCAAAGATCACGTGACTATAAGTGTGTGGGTACATTTCTGGGTCTTCAATTCTATTCCATTGATCTACCTGCCTATCACTGTACCAATACCATGCAGTTTTTATCACTACTGCTCTGTAGTATAGCTTGAGGTCAGGGAGGCTGATTCTCCCAGAAGTCCTTTTATTGTTGAGAATAGTTTTTGCTATCCTGGGTTTTTTGTTATTCCAAATGAATTTGAGAACTGCTCTTTCTAAGTCTATGAAGAATTGAGTTGGATTTTTGATGGGGATTGCATTGAATCTGTAGACTGCTTTCGGCAAGATGGCCATTTTAACTATATTAATCCTGCCAATCCATGAGCATGAGAGATCTTTTTATCTTCTGAGGTCTTCTTTGATTTCTTTCTTCAGAGACTTGAAGTTCTTGTCATAAAGATCATTCACTTGTTTGGTGAGAGTCACACCAAGATACTTTATATTGTTTGTGACAATTGTGAGGGGTGCCATTTCCCTATTTTCTTTCTCAGTACAAGTAGGATTCTTATAGTGTTGAGTTTACAGTTTAATTTGGAAATTCTTCTTTCCAAATAGAAATGTTTCCAACCAATTTTATAAAGTGGCAGTTTGCAGATATGTAGCCCTCTTTCTAGCTCTTTCTAGTGTAAGTCAGAAGCAATGTGCTCCTCCTTATTTGGAAACAAATTGTGAACTGATCTGGGTTTTGTTTTCTAATTAGGGTCCCACACTGTATTCCAGGCTGGCCTGGAACTCACTGTATAGTGCTGGCTTGCTTCCAGTCCCTTCTTGCCTAGGCCTCATAATGACTGTAGTTAGAGGTGAAAATCAACATGTCTGGCTTAAATTTTATGTTCATCACTGCAAGATGCTTACAGTAAGACTTTCTGTAGCAACTGCTGTTCTTGACTTCAAATCACTCAAGCAGATGCAGAGCTTAATGTGAACTCCAGATGATGACTTGGGAGAGTACTGAAACTTGAGAATATCATTCTGAGTGAGGTAACCCAGACCTAGAAAGACATCCATGTAATGTACTCACTTAAAAGTGGACATTAGCCATAAAGTGCAGGATAACAAAGCTATAATCCACAGTCCCAAAGAAACTGAGTAATAAGGAGGGCCCAAGGGAGAATGTGTGATTCTCACTCAGAAGGGGAAACAAGAGTCATCAGAGGTGGATGGAGAGAGGAACTTGGTGGGAGAGGGGGTGAAGAGGGGTACTGGGTGGCAATCAGGTGCAGGAAGAGGGAGGGGTGGGAGAGGGCTGGGAGTGAGAGTGGAAATTGGTGAGGCGCATATCTGAGACTAGCTGGAGGCCTAGGACAGGGGAGGCCATGGGGAGTCTATGGAGGTGACCCTAGCTGAGACTCCTAGCAGTTGGGGATATGGAGACTGAAGTGGCCACCTTCTGTAGCTACAGGACTTCCAATGGAGGGAGCAGGACATCAAACCACCCACAAAACCTTCAACCCCAAAATTGTGCTGCTTACAGGATGTGCAGGGATAAAGATGGAGCAGAGACTGAGGGAACAGCCAACCAATGATTGGCCCAACTTGTGACCTATCCTGTGTGAGAGAGCCAAGCTCTGACACTATTAATGATATTCTGCTATGCTTGCAGACAGGAGCCTAGCATAACTATTTCCTGAAAGGCTTCATCCAGCAGCAGATGGAAACAGATGCAGAGATCTACAGCTAAAGATCAGGCAGAGCTCAAAGAGTCCTGTGGAAGAGTCAGGGGGAAGGATTGAGGGAGCCAGAGGGATCAAGGACACCACAAGAAGACCTAACCTGGGCCCAGGGGGTTCACAGAGACTGAACCACAAACAAAAGAGATGCAGGGGCTGGACCTAGGCCCCTACATATTTGTATCAGATGTGCAGCTTTGTGTTCATGTGGGTCTCCTAACCAGTGGAGCGGGGCCTGTCTCAGTCTCTATTGCCTGCCTTTGAATCCCTTCCCCTCTACTTAGACAGCCTGGTTGGGCCTTAGTGGGAGAGAATATGCCTAGTCCTGCTGGAAATAGATGTTTCAGGGAAAGATGGTACCCAAAAGGGGTGTCCCCTTTTGGGGTAATGGTGGGAGGGATTTGTAAGGGCAGGACTGGGAAGAGAGGAGGGAGGGGCTTCTGTGGGGATGTAAAATTAGTAAAAAAACAAATTATTGAAAAAAATAGTGATAAAGAAAGGATGTACAAACTAAAGGCCACATTCTCTTGATGAGGTATTCACATATGGCTTCCAGACTCATTGGAGGTGGCAAGCAAAGAGCTTACCTCATCACTGAAAGAACTCAAATGAGTACGAGGCTGTTTGTTTTTAATCAACCACACACTCATATATTATGATACTAGTGAGAGCTTACCTGAAAAATCCAGAGCACACACTCCTCTCTGATGGTGCCCTTTCAATAATGACAGACATTTTAGAGTCTGAGTGTCCCACACATGAACAGCAGCATCTCTTCCAACCTATATAACAGGATGGATCTGTTAACCATGCATTCACGGTGATGAGAACAGCATGGCTTCTTAGGGTCAAGCCCAACTCAGAAATAAAGCAACATATATTATTTGTAAGCTAGGAAGATCCCTGGAAATAACCTGATCTGGCCCAGTGTTTTCCAGATGAAGAAAGGTTTAAAGCTTTTAAGAGGCTCATTGTGGTCTCAAGTTGGGTTTTGGAAGATTTTTGTCCTGCACATGGCTCCTTGTTAAGGGACATTTGAAGACATCTCTTTAAGTGTATGCTTTGCTGTTACTCTGCCATGGCCTTTGTCCTGCCCTGCCTCCTCAGTATTCTCAGAGCCTTCATGTCTTATGCTTGTTCCTACCAAAAACATTTGTCCTATTTCAGGTAAGTTGAATTAGAAACTATATACCCATTCTCTTTTGGTAGGTTTGAGGAGAGACACACACCTGTCCAGTGGCCACATAGTCCTTCACTGGATGGATGGTCAAGCTGAGAATGTCATCATCATGCCCCAGGTATAGCCTCTGGGTGTGTTGTTGCCTGTTGTACACCACAGCAACTGCAGCAATGTGGTAAACCACTTCTCCAGCTTGTGTGTAGAACAGATTGTTTCTACAGTCATAGCCTCTGTAACTGAAGCACAGGTCCAAGAGGTCCAGCAGTTGAAGGAACAGCACACGAATAGAGCAGGGATTGTTAAGGCAAAGCAACTGTGTTGATGTGAAGCGTGTAAGTAGAGGCACATGGAGACTGATTATTGTCACAAAATCTACTTCCAGAACTTCAACTACTATCTATGTTTTTTGTTAAAACCAATACTTGTTCAGGAGTTAGCTGTGTCCACCTTCAGTCCTAGTACTTGAGAGGAAGAGGTAGAAAAATCAGAAGGTCATCCTCAGCTATGTAACAAGATTCAGGCCAGCCTGGGTTACATGAGACTCTGTTTCAAACCAAACCAATAGGTCAGCAATCAAATCCTTGTGACATGTAGAGAGTGAGGCTCCTTCTCCTACTATGTGACTTTGGGGCATGGTACCTTTGGGGTGCCAAAACAAACAATTCCAAATACAACTGAATAACTGTTTTTTCCCACTTAAGAATAACTCTTTTTTTCACCTTATCACTGTGAAGATCTGTGTGTCCTAGAACTCAAATTTGTAGAGCTCTGCCTGCCTCTGCCTCCTGAGTAAGTGCTAGGATGAAATGTGAGTAACTGGTGAATTAGGCTCCACTATTGGACAGTGCATCCTTTTGTAAACCTTGTGCTAAGTCTTTGTTCAATGGATTAAACAGACACTGTATTGAATAATATCAATGAATTGGCATTTTATGATCTCAAAATCAAAATGTTATTTTTAGTCTATAACAGGGAGAGTTTAGAGAACTAGAAAACATTTGTATTTTCTTCTTTCTTATTTATTTGTGAGAATCAATTCAATGCCTTCATCTTTTAAAAATAGCTGAAAAGTGGGACTAGACTCAGTGCTAAACTCTGTCAAATTTTATCCATAAATAACTGAAGAAAATACTCTTTCAAAAGCAGTCCTAGAGTCTTGGGGATGGGTACAACCTAGAGAGAGGAGCATTTAAAAGAAGGATCTTTTTGGCCTAGTAGTAAGATTGATTGATGACAAGGTTGGCAGGGACAGAGAAAGAAACTACCTACCCATGTATGAACTGTAGTTTCAGGCTGTCCTCAGGAGCCTTCTCCCTCTTCAGGAATGGCACTGCATGGTTTTTCTCTTTACTTTGTTGCTTTAGCTGAGGTAGATCTTCTTTGTAAACCTACAAAAACAATAAAAATGTTCAGCCAATTCTCCTCTTCAGGCTTCTAAACAGTGTCTTGGTATTGCTTCATTACAATGTGGGTTTTATGTCACATAGAACTAACATTACGTTCCCTAATGGAGCAAAACTAACATGAAATCTTTCAAATACCTGAGATTTAAAATAATTTCCTCCCCCCTTGATTGATACTGCTTCCTTAAGCAATTATATCCAGAAAATAAACGAAGTTGATGTTTTAGTAAATAAGAAAGAAAAAAAGTATTAATTGAATATATTTAACTCAACAAAGCAAGGCCTCTTTGAGGGTTCAGATGGTTGTAAAGCAGGCTTCTCTTTGAGGGT
>JADRCH010000073.1:653565-703245 GCA_019843965.1 Rhynchomys soricoides | reverse complement strand
GTTGTAAAGCAGGCTTCTTCTCTTTGAGGGTTCAGATGGTTGTAAAGTGGGCTTCTCTTTGAGGGTTCAGATGGTTGTAAAGCAGGCTTCTCTTTGAGGATTCAGATGGTTGTAAAGCAGGCTTCTCTTTGAGGGTTCAGATGGCTGTAAAGCAGGCTTCTCTTTGAGGGTTCAGATGGTTGTAAAGCAGGCTTCTTCTCTTTGAGGGTTCAGATGGTTGTAAAGCAGGCTTCTCTTTGAGGGTTCAGATGGTTGTAAAGCAGGCTTCTTCTCTTTGAGGGTTCAGATGGTTGTAAAGCAGGCTTCCCTTTGATGGTTCAGATGGTTGTAAAGCAGGCTTCTTCTCTTTGAGGGTTCAGATGATTGTAAAGCAGGCTTCTCTTTGAGGGTTCAGATGGTTGTAAAGCGGGCTTCTCTTTGATGGTTCAGATGGTTGTAAAGCAGGCTTCTCTTTGAGGGTTCAGATGGTTGTAAAGTAGGCTTCTCTTTGAGGGTTCAGATGGTTGTAAAGTAGGCTTCTTCTCTTTGAGGGTTCAGATGGTTGTAAAGAGGGCTTCTCTTGACGGTTCAGATGGTTGTAAAGCAGGCTTCTCTTTGAGGGTTCAGATGGTTGTAAAGCAGGCTTCTTCTCTTTGAGGGTTCAGATGGTTGTAAAGCGGGCTTCTCTTTGAGGGTTCAGATGGTTGTAAAGTGGGCTTCTCTTTGAAGGTCAGATGGTTGTAAAGCAGGCTTCTCTTTGAGGGTTCAGATGGTTGTAAAGTGGGCTTCTCTTTGAGGGTTCAGATGGTTGTAAAGCGGGCTTCTTTTTGATGGTTCAGATGGTTGTAAAGCAGGCTTCTTCTCTTTGAGGGTTCAGATGGTTGTAAAGTGGGCTTCTCTTGACGGTTCAGATGGTTGTATAGCAGGCTTCTCTTTGAGGGTTCAGATGGTTGTAAAGTGGGCTTCTCTTTGAGGGTTCATATGGTTGTAAAGCAGGCTTCTCTTTGAGGGTTCAGATGGTTGTAAAGCAGGCTTCTTTTTGAGGATTCACATGGTTGTAAAGCGGGCTTCTTCTCTTTGAGGGTTCAGATGGTTGTAAAGCAGGCTTCTCTTTGACGGTTCAGATGGTTGTAAAGCAGGCTTCTCTTTTATGGTTTAGATGGTTGTAAAGTGGGCTTCTCTTTGAGGGTTCAGATGGTTGTAAAGCAGGCTTCTCTTTGACGGTTCAGATGGTTGTAAAGCAGGCTTCTGCAGTCATTTTCTCTCTAGAATTTTCTTTGTAGTTTCATGTCTTTCTGGGCTCTATGAATTTTGTAGATCTGAGTCTGAAATACTCTACAGGTTCAACCAAGACTCAAGGACTGCTGCTAAAAAATATTTTCTACAGTTTAAATGTACATGAAAAATTAAATTTGTTATTTACCTTTCTCATACTTGATTTTCAAACACATGTAAAAAAATTATCAGTAATTCCTCATCTTCAGGAAAGAAACTTTTCATCTTGCTGAGTTTGTTTCTGTTAAATCTTGATTGTTTGCCTGTCCTACAGTGTGTTTTTAGGATATAAATAAGAATGTAAACTGGGCCCAGCATCAAAGCTGTCTTGGTTTCAGTCCACTAGTGACACCTCTCTTCCACTCACACTGGTGTCAGACAGAAAAATTCCCACAACAATTTGATCACCTATATAACTGAAAAATGAGGAAATATAGGTATGATAAAGTTTCCTTTTAGGACATGGCCTGAGCCATCAAAAAGGAAGTCAGAAGGTTATCTCATCAGTCTTAGATGTAATGAACTACTTTTCTCAGTCTAAAGATAATTATTCATCTGAATGCATGATTCTTTTTATCATGCATCAACTATTTATTTCAGAGCACTGAATTTTGGGATGTTTCTACTGCTTAGATGATCATATGTTATAGTATCATGGATCTCAATTTCCCATCTGTAGAACAGAATAAAAGTCTCTCCTCAGGAATAGCTTGGAAATATTATAAATCAATATAGTGAAAACACTGAAAATTAAGTCACAGATGATAAGCAAGCTCATGGGTTTCACCGGCCATGCTGTGCCACTGTTTCCTAGCAATGTTAAATAAAAACCTGCCAACAAGCCGGGCAGTGGTGGCGCACGCCTTTAATCCCAGCATTCAGGAGGCAGAGACAGGTGGATTTCTGAGTTGGAGGCCAGCCTGGTCTTACAGAGTGAGTTCCAGGACAGCCAGGGCTACACAGAGAAACCCTGTCTCGAAAAACCAAAAAAAAAAAAAAAAAAAAAAAAAAAAAAAAACACAACCCCGCCAACAAAACAAAGCAGCATCCTTCCCAGAGCTTATGCTGTCTGCTTAGGCTTCATTTCTCCTGGGTAAATTGCTTAGTGTTTGTGTAATATTCTCACAAACACTATGAAATATGCTATAGTTTCCTTCCAAATCCTTTTTTGTGCTTTGTGCTGCATAATATATTTATCGCTTCACAGTCAAAGTGATCTAATTATGATGTTGACCTGAACTGTAAGATGCACTGTCTTTATTCTAATCGTACTTTTCCAACATGGAATTAGGAAGACATGACTATCGTAAGAAAAGCAGTAAATTCGGTGCTTATATGGAGTCATATTAGAAGTGCATAGAGAGGAGTCCAGGTCAGCATTATCTTAAAACAGCAGCCACATGGAAGTGGGCAAGACACTTAACGAACCTGCTTGGATTTGGATCAGTCCCATGAAGCCAGCTAGTGTGTGGTAGCAGTCATAGGCCTATCTGGTACATCTCCCTGGGCAACGCTGACAGTTACATATCTGGGACCTGTTATCTTATTCACTCTATATTCATGTATAGAATCTGTTTCACCTATAGACCTATAAACATGTGTTACTTATACAAAGACTTCTAACTTTTATAGGATAAAAATACTATACCTATACAAAGGGGAGAAGAACTGACCCCAGCAATTCCCACTGTGACACAGTGCTGTGTCAAGGGTCCTTCGAAGCATTACTTTAACAGTTCCTGCTTTCTGCTAAAATGCTAGTGGTTTTTGTCGAAGGCAAACTGGATTCAACCAACCAATTTTATACTGGAAGTAGGTTTTTACTGGAGACATTGTAATTGGATTTACTTTAAATAAACAGATAATGGCTGTCTAAGTTGAGCAAGAAATGAAGGTAACAGCTCTTAGGTAGACTACCATTCTTGGAGGGTACCCATCCTAAAAATATACTTTTTATGATTTGATAAGAAAATGAGAAAAACTTGCACTTTACATGCATTTTTCTTTGCAAAATAATAATTATGTAAGTATGTATACAATACAGCTTCATATGAATCAAAAGGCTCAAATGTTCAGGATTTCTCTTGAAAACTTTGCAACTACCTTCCACTTAATTAAAAATTATTTTTTGTTGTTTTTCTTTTTTGCCTTTCTTCCCTCCTGCCCCCCATCTCTCTCTCTTTCTTCTTTTTTTCTTTAAGACAAGGTTTCTCTGTGTAACAGCCCTGGCTGTTCTGGAACTCACTACAAATAGACCAGGCAGTCTCAAATCCTGCCTCTGCCTCTGGAGTCCTAGAATTGTGCCACCACTGCCTACCTAAAAAATTAATTTAATGTGTAAAAGTGTTTTGCTTGCAAGCATGTCTGTGCACTCGATGTATGAGTGGCACCTGCTGAGGCAGGAGAAGATACTAGATCATCTGGAACTGGAGTTAGAGATGGTTGTGAGTCACTCTTGGGTGCAGGGAGTTGAACCCAGGTCCTATGGAAGAGTAGCCAGTGCTCTTACCCACTGAGCCACGTCTCTAGCCCTTCACTTAAATACTTAATGGTATGATAAATGTTATTGTTAACCTGTATCCAAAGGCAAGATATAAACATTTTTCTTATTTTTGCTGCACTTTGTTCTGTTCTTCTGCTCTATCTGCTTTCAGGGCAGTGTTAAAATTGAATGGGGTCCAGGCTTTTATTCTCTCCTTTACTGACCTGGCGATCATAATTGATCTGAGTTTCTTGCTCAATATCGGAGTCCAGTTCTGGAACATCAGAGAAGTCTGAGTCTGATTCTTCACTATAGGAGTCAGCACCACCTGCTGCAGAGACAGAACCCATTAGAACAGAAAATGCTGAGATGTTAAAGATCACAAAGGCACTGCAAATAGCTTCTTAAACCCTAGCAGAGCAAAGTAAAAAGCCTCTGTCATAGTTTTTATTTGATTCAGGCCTAGAACCTGATATGTAGCCGAAAACATTGACTTCCAGAGGCCAGCCCCAGGAATAACTTTGATCTCCAGAGCCTAGCCCTAGGGATGACATTGCAGGCATATGTCACGATACTTGGCTCCCTTTCCTTTTTTTTTTTTTTTTTTTTTTTGGTTAATTAGATTGTAGGATTTCTAGATTTTAAATCTTACTTTGTAAAATCAGAAAGTATAGCATTTACCAAAGACAAAAGCGGGGCTAAAGAAAACTCCAAGTACTTGCTACTATCAAGATATTTATCAAAGGGAAATCCACCAAGAGAAAGTCTCAGTTCTGAATATCTATGCCCCAAATGCAAGGACACCCACAATCATAAAAGAAACTTTATTAAAGCTCAAAACACACATTGAACTCCACACATTAATAGTGGGAGACTTCAACACCCCACTGTCTCCAATGGATAGGTAGGTCATTGAAACAGAAACTAAACAGAGACACAGTGAAACTAATAGAGGTTATGAACCAAATGGATTTAACAGATATCTATAGGACATTTCACCCTAAACAAATACACGTTCTTCTCAGCACCTCATGGTACCTTCTCCAAAATCAACCATATAGTTGGTCACAAAAATAACCCTCAACCGATACAAGAAGATTGAAATAATCCCATGTATCCTATCAGATCACCATGGCCTAAGGCTGTTCTTCAATAACAGCAAAAACAACAGTGAGCCCACATACAGATGGGAACTGAACAACTCTCTACTCAATGATAACTTAGTCAGGGAAGAAATAAAGAAAGAAATTAAAGACTTCCTGGAATTTAATGAAAATGCTGACACATCATACTTAAACCTATGGGACACAATGAAAGCAGTGCTAAGAAGAAAATTCACAGCATTAAGTGCCCTGGTAAAGAAACTGGAGAGATCTTACACTAACAACTTAATAGTACACCTGAGAGCTCTTGAACAAAAAGAAGCAAACTCACTCAAGAGGAGGAAATAATCAAACTCAGGGCCCAAATCAACCAAATAGAAACAAAGAGAACAATATAAAGAATCAACAAAACCAAAAGCTGGTTCTTTGAGAGAATCAACAAGATAGGTAAACTCTTAGCCAAACTAACTAAAGGGCCCAGAGGCAGTATCCAAATTAACAAAATCAGAAATGAAAAGGGAGACATAACAATAGAAATGGAGGAAATTCAAAAAATCATCAGATTCTACTATAAAAGCCTATACTCAACAAAACTGGAAAATCTAGATTAAATGGATGGTTTTCTAGACAGATACCACATACCAAAGTTAAATCAAGAGCAGGTAAACTATCTAAACAGGCCCATATCACACAAGGAAACAGAAGAAGTCATTAAAAACCTCACAACCCAAAATAGCCCAGGGTCAGGTGAATTTAGTGCAGAATTCTACCAGACCTTCAAAGAAGACACAATATCAATATTCCTCAAACTATTCCATAAAATAGAAACAGAAGGAACACTACCTAACTCATTCTATGAAACTACAATTACTCTGATACCTAAATCACACAAGGACCCAACCAAAAAAGAAAACTTCAGACCAATCTCACTTATGATAATCTTTATTGTTAAACATCTCCACCAAGCACTAAGGCTGTCATGGTCAAGACCCTATAGAATCATATGGGTGAGCACATTGACTCCTATGACTGTAAATTTCCTTCTGCTTATCCCCATGGACACCTCAAATGGATGTAAATAAAGACTATACATTAGGTGGATCTCCTGGTTTCATGCGGTAGGCTGTGTGTTACTCCCTTATCTTGTACACTGAAGTTCCCTACCTCCTCACACACTGGCTGAGCAGGCCCACTGCCTTGTCTCCTGGAGGGCTGAAGTGTGTGCTTTCACCTTATCCCCAAAGGCCACTTTTCCAGTGTGAGTCTTCAGTTGATAACCTGAGCTTTGTTTAAGCAGAACCCTTCAATGAACATTCCTTAACTAACCTATGCTAATTTCCAAAGTTTTTTTCCTTTTTCTTTAAATTTAGTTTATGTGTATGAGTGTATTGTCTGCATATATATTTGTATACCACATGAATGCCTGGTGCTCTCAAAAGTCAGAAGAGGGTGTCAGATTCCCTGGTCCTGGAGACAGGAATGGTTATGAGCCACTATGTGGTGCTGGGAACTGAAACCCGGTCTTCTGCAAGAGCAACAAGTGCTCATACCTACTGAGCCCCTCAGAAGATTTTCTTTACACTAACAAATTATATAAATAGATTTTAAAAGACTATCTTATCTCTTTAGCTCCAGAACAGATACTAGGAGTATTCTTTGAAATGACTTCTGAAAAATGAAGACATTGAAAGGTTCTGACTGGAGGAGCCATCCAGTTTATGCCTGTGGCCTGGGCCACACGGCTCCATACCCAAATAGCTCTGGGAGAAAGCTAGCTTCCCATGAGTGTGGATAGGTCTGTGAGTGGAAGTAAGACCAGCATCTCTGCTCAAAAGAACCCTCACGGAACCCTCAGGACAAAGGGACTGAGGAGCAGCCTGGGACAGGAGCCTTCCGGTTGCCATCTGTGGCCAGGGACCTGAGCCTGTGCCACAAGGCTCCATACCCAAATAGTGCTGGGAGAAAGCTAGCCTCCAAGGAATGTGGACAAGCCTGTGAATGGGGTAAGACCAGCACCTCTGCTCAAAGGGACTTGCCCGGAACCCTCAGGACACAGGGGCCTAGGAGTGGCTTTTCGGTTTCCTTCTGTGGCTGGGGAGCTGATCCTGTGCCACAAGGCTCCATACCCAAATAGTGCTAGGAGAGAACTGGTCTCCCAGGAGTGCTGACACACCTTTGACCACCACTTCTGTTCAAATTCCTGGCTCAAGAGGAACTCTCGCAGAGCCATCAGGACACAGGAACCAAAGAACAGCTGGGGACAAAATCCTTCTGGTTTCTGTCTGCACCCCAGAGCTGACACTGTACCACAGCAATCCAGATCCAAATTTCTCTCAAAGAGAGCTGGCCTCCAAGGAGTACTGACACAGAGGCTTTCAGGAGGGATGAACCACAGTCAGAGAGAGCAAGACCAGCCAACACCAGAGATAACCAGATGGCGAAAGGCAAGGGCAAGAACATAAGGAACAGAAACCAAGGCTACTTGGCATCATGAGAACCCAGTTCTCCCACCACAGCTAGCCCTTGGATAACCCTACACATGAGAAAAGCAAGACTCAGATTTAACACATCTCATGATGATGACAGAAGACTTTAAGAATGAAATAAATAACTCCCTTAAAGAAATACAAGAGAACACAGGTAAACAGCTAGAAACCCTTAAAGAGGAAACACAAAAGTACCTTAAAGATTTAAAGAAAAACAAAATCAAACAGGCAAGAAAATGAACTAAACCATCTAGGAACTAAAAATGGAAATAGAAACAATAAAGAAATCACAAAGGGAGACAAACCTGGAGTTAGAAAATGTAGGAAAAAGATCAGGAGTCATAGATGCAAGCATCACCAACAGAATACAAGAGATAGAAGAGAGAATCTCAGGTGCAGAAGATGGCCATAGAAAACATGGACACAACAGTCAGAGAAAATGTAAAATGCAAAAAGCTCTTAACCCAAAACATCCAGGATACAATGAAAAGACAGAATCTGAGGATAATAGGTATAGCAGAGAGTGAAGATTCCCAACTTAAAAGGCCAGTAAATATCTTCACCAGAATTATACAAGAAAATTCCTTAACCTAAAGAGATGAACATAAATATATGAGAAACCAATAGAACTCCAAATAGATTGAACCAGAAAAGAAATTCCTCCCGTCAAATAATAGCCAAAACACCAAAAGCACAAAACAAGGAAAGAATATTAAAAGCAGTAAGGGAAAAAGGTCAAGTAACATATAGAGGCAGACCTATCAGAATTACACCAGACTTCTCACCAGAGACTATGAAAGCTAGAAGATCCTGGACAGATCTCATACTAAGAGAACACAACTGCCAACCCAGGCTGCTATATCCAGCAAAACTCAATTTCCATAGATGGTGAAACCAAGGTATTCTATGAGAAAACCAAATTACACAACCCAACCCTACAAAGGATAATAGATGGAAAATGCCAATACAAGGAGGGAAACTATACCCTAGAAAATGAAAAAAAGTAATCTTCTTTTGAAGAAACCCCAAAGAAGATAGCCACATAAACATATATATAACATTGAAAATAACAGAGATCAAGTGACCGTAAGTGTGTGGGTTCATTTCTGGGTCTTCAATTCTATTCCATTGATCTACCTGCCTGTCACTGTATGAATACCATGCAGTTTTTAATCACAACTGCTCTGTAGAACAGCTTGAGGTCAGGGAGGCTGATTCTCCCAGGAGACTTTTTATTGTTGAGAATAGTTTTTTCTATTCTGGGTTTTTTGTTATTCCATATGATTTTGAGAATTGCTCATTAAGTTGGAATTTTGATGGGGATTGAATTGAATCTGTACAGAGCTAAACAGAGAATTCTCAACTGAGGAAACTCGAATGGCTGAGAAGTACCTAAAGAAATGTTCAACATCCTTAGTCATCAGGGAAATGCAAATCAAAACAACCCTGAGATTCTACCTCACACCAGTCAGAACGACTAAGATCAAAAACTCAGGTCACAGCAGATGTTGGCAAGGATGTGGAGAAAGAGGAACATTCCTCCATTGCTGGTGGGAATGCAAGCTGATACAACCTCTCTGGAAATCAGTTTGGTAGACCCTCAGAAAAATGAACATAATACTACCTGAGGATCCAGCTATTCCACTCCTGGGCATATAGCCAGAAGATGGTCCAACATGTAATAAAGACACATGCTTCACTATGTTCATAGCAGCCATATTTATAATAGCCAAAAGCTGGAAACAACCCAGATGTCCCTCAACAGAGGAATGGATACAGAAAATGTGGTACATTTACACAGTGGAATACTACTCAGCTATTAAAAAAAAAATGACTTCATGAAATTCTTAGGCAAATAGATGAGACTTGAAAATATCATCCTGAGTGAGGTAACACAGTCACAAAAGAATGAACATGGTATGTACTCACTGATAAGTGGTTATTAGCCCAAGAGTTCGGAATCCCCAAGAGTCACTTCACAGCAACTGTAGGACTGAGTGTGAGTTCCCAGATGAAGGGGTTGGAGAAGGGACTGAAGGAGCTGAGGGAGTTTGCAGCCCAGGGAGGGAGCAACAGTGGCAACTGGCCTGACCCCCTGATAATCCTGGAGACTAGATCACCAACCAAAGAATACACATGGAGGGACCCATGGTGCTGGCCACATATGTGGCAGAGGAGGGTCTTGTTAGCCATCAGGGGGAGATGAGGCTCTTGGGCCAGAGGGTGTTAGATGCCCCAATATAGGAGAATGCCAAGGAGGGAAGATGAGAGTGGGTGGGAGTGTGGGTGGGTGGAGGAATACCGCCATAGAGGCAGGGGAGGGAATAGGGAGGTTCCAAAGGGGAGATCTGGAATGGGGGAAACATTTAAAATGTAAATAAAGTATCAAAAATTTAAAAAAAAAGTTAAAAAAAATAACAGGAAGCAACAATCATTATTCCTCAATATCTCTTAATATCAATGGACTCAATTCCCCAATAAAAAGACATAGACTAAAAGACTGGATACATAAACAAGACCCAGCATTTTGCTGCATACAGGAAATGTACCTCAGTGTTAAAGATAAACACTACCTCAGAGTAAAGGGCTGGAAAACAATTTTCCAGGCAAATGTTACCAACAAACAGGCTGGAGTAGCCATTCTAATATCGGACAAAATCAACTTTCAACCAAAAGTCATCAAAAAAGATGAGAAAGGACACTTTATACTGTTCAAGGAAAAAATCTACCAAAAAGAACTCTCAATTCTGAACATCTATGCTCCAAATGCAAGGGCACCTACATTCATAAAAGAAACTTTACTAAAGCTCAAAGCATACACTGCACCTCACACAACAATAGTGGGAGACTTCAACACCCCACTCTCATCAATGGACAGATCGTGGAAACACAAACTAGAGACACACTGAAACTAACAGAAGTTATGGACCAAATGGATTGAACAGCTATCTATAGAACATTTCATCCTAAATCAAAAGAATATAACTTCTTCTCAACACCACATTGTACCTTCTCCAAAACTGATGATATAATCAGTCACAAAACAAACCTCAACATATATAAGAAGACTGAAATAATCCCATGCCTCCTATCAGATCACTACGGATTAAGGCTGGTCTTCAATAGCAACAAAAACAACAGAAAGCCCATATACATATGAAAGCTGAACAACGCTCTACTCAATGACCACTTGGTCAAGGAAGAAAGAAAGAATGAAAATAAAGACTTCCTAGAATTTAATGAAAATGAAAGTACAACATATCCAAACTTGTGGACACATTCATTGTGCTAAGAGGAAAACTCACAGCTCTGAGTGCCTCCAAAAAGAAACTGGAGAAAGCATATACAAAGCAGCTTAACAGCACACCTGAAAGCTCTAGAACAAAAAGAAACTAATATACTCAAGAGGAGTAGACAGCAGGAAATAATCAAACTCAGGGCTGAAATCAACCAAGTAGAAACAAAAAGAACTATACAAAGAATCAACAAAACCGGGGAGCTGCTTCTTTGAGAAAATCAACAAGATAGATAAACCCTTAGCCAGACTAACCAGAGTGCACAGAGACAGTATCCAAATTAACAAAATTAGAAATGAAAATGGAGATAAAACAACAGAAACTAAGGAAATTTAAAAAATCATCAGATTGTACTATAAAAGCCTATACTCAACAAAATTGGAAAATCTGGATAAAATGGACAATTTTCTAGAGCGATACCAAATACCAAAGTTAAGTCAGGATCAGATAATCCACCTAAACAGTCCTATAACCTCTAAAGAAATAGAAGCAGTCATTAAAAATCTCCCAACCAAAAAAAAAAAAAAAAAAAAAGCCCAGGATCAGATGGGTTTAGTGCAGAATTCTGTCAGACCTTCAAAGAAGACTTAATACCAATACTCTTCAAACTAATCTAAAACATAGAAACAGAAGGAACACTACCCAAAGCATTCTATGAGGCCACACTTACTCTGATACCAAAATCTCACAGACACAACATAAAAAGAAAACTTTGGACCAATTTCCCTTATGAATATCGATGGAAAAATACTCAATAAAATTCTCGCAAACCAAATCCAAGAACACATCAAAACGATCATTCACCATGATCAAGTAGGCTTTATCCCAGGGATGCAGAGAGGTTCAATATCCAGAAATCCATCGATGTAATCAACTACATAAACAAACTCAAAGAAAAAAAAAAAGGACATGATCATTTCATTAGATGCTGAAAAGCATTTGACAAAATTCAACATCCTTTTATGATAAAGTCTTGGAAAAATCAGGAATTCAAGAAGCATACCTTAACATAATAAAAGCAATATACAGTAAACCAGTAGCCAACATCAAACTAAATGGAGAGAAACTTGAAGCAATCCCACTAAAATCAGGGACTAGGCAAAGCTGCCCTCTCTCTCCCTATCTATTCAATATAGTACTTGAAGTTCTAACTAAAGCAATTAGACAACAAAAGGAGGTCAAAGAGGAAAGGAAGAAATCAAAATATCACTATTTGCAGATGATGTGATCTTATACACCCAAGAAACTCCAACAGAGAACTCCTACAGATGAAAAAGAACTTCAGCAACATAGCTGGATATAAAATAACTGAAACAAATCAGTAGCCTCATATACTCAAAGGATAAACAGGCTGAGAAAGAAATTAGGGAAATGACACCCTTCACAATTGTCACAAACAATATAAAGTATCTTGGTGTGACTCTAACCAAACAAGTGAAAGATCTGTATGACAAGAACTTCAAGTCTCTGAAGAAAGAAATCGAAGAAGACCTCAGAAGATGGAAAGATCTCCCATGCTCATGAATTGGCAGGATTAATATAGTAAAAATGGCCATCCTGTTGAAAGCAATCTACAGATTCAATGCAATCCCCATCAAAATTCTAAGTCAATTCTTCATAGACTTAGTAAGAGCAGTTCTCAAATTCATTTGGAATAACAAAAAACCCAGGATAGCAAAAACTATTCTCAACAATAAAAGAACTTCTGGGGAAATCAGCATCCCTGACCTCAAGCTGTACTACAGAGCATTAGTGATGAAAAATTAGTGGTATTGGTACAGAGACAGGCAGGTAGACCAATGGAATAGATTTGAAGACCAAGAAATGAACCTACACACCTATGGTTACTTGATTGATACCAAAGGAGCTAAAACCATCCAGTGGAAAAAAAGGCAATGTTTTCAACAAATGGTGCTGGTTGAACTGGAGGTCAACATGTAGAAGAATCCAAATTGATCCATTCCTATCTCCCTGTACAAAGCTCAAGTCCAAGTGGATCAAGGACCTGCACATAAAACCAGATACACTGAATCTAATAGAAGAGAAAGTGGGGAAAATCCTGGAACACAGGGGCAAAGGGGAAAAGTTCCTGAACAGAACACCAATGGCTTATGCTCTAAGATCAAAAATTGACAAATGGGACCTCATAAAATTACAAACCTTCTGTAAGGCAAAGGACACTGTAAATAGGACAAAACGGCAACCTACAGATTGGGAAAAGATCTTTACCAATCCTACATCTGATAGAGGGCTAATATCCAATGTATACAAAGAACTCAAGAAGTTAGACTCCAGATTATCAAATAACCCTATCAAAAAATGGGGAACAGAGCTAAACAGAGAATTCTCAACTGAGGAAATTCGAAGGGCTGGGAAGCACCTAAAGAAATGTTCAACATCCTTAGTCATCAAGAAAATGCAAATCAAAACAACACTGAGATTCCTCCTCATACCAATCACAATGGCTAAGATCAAAAACTCAGATAACAGTAGTTGCTGCCGAGGATGTGGAGAAAGAGGAACACTCCTTCATTTTTAGTGGGATTGCAAGCTGGTACAGCCACTCTGGAAATCAGTTTGGCAGACCCTCAGAAAATTGGACATAATACTACCTGAGGACCCAACTATTCCACTCCTGGGCATATACCCAGAAGATACTCCAACATGTAATAAGGACACATGCTCCACTATGTTAATATCAGCCATATTTATAACAGCCAGAAGCTGGAAACAACCCAGATGTCCCTCAACAGAGGAATGGATACAGACAATGTGGTACATTTACACAATGGAATACTACTTAGCTATTAAAACAATGACTTCATGAAATTCTTAGGCAAATGGATGGAACTTGAAAATATCATCCTGAGTGAGGTAACTCAGTCACAAATGAACAATCACAGTATGTACTCACTGATAAGCTGATATTAGCCCAAAAGTTTGGAATACTCAAGATTCAATTCACAGACCATATGAACTCTAAGAAGATGGACCAAAATGTGGATGCTTCAGTGTTTCTTAGAAGGGTGAATAAAATACTCAGGGGGGAATATTGAGACAAAGTCTGGAGCAGAGACTCAAGGAAAGGCCATCCAGAGACTGCCCCACCTGGGCATACATCCCATATACAGCCACCAAACCCTGACGTTCCTGTGGATGCTGGGAAGTGCTTGCTAATGGAAGCATGATAACCGGTTTCCAGAGAGGCTCAGGCAGAGCCTGACAAATACAGAGGTGCTTGCAGCTAACTGTTGTACTAAGCATGGGGTCCTGCATGGAGGAGTTGGAAAAGCAACTGGAGGAGCTGAGGCTGTTTGCTGCCCCATGGAGGGAGTAACAGTGTCAACTGATCAGACTCCCCAGAGCTCCATGAGACTGATCCACCAACCAAAGAATACACATGGTGCTGGCCACATATGTGGCAGAGGGAGGCCTTGTTGGCCATCAGTGGGAGGAGTGGCCTTTGGGCCTAAGGGTGTTAGATGCCCCAGTGTAGGGGATTGCTAGGGAGGGAAGAGGGGAGTGGGTGGGTGGGTGGGTGAGCACCCTCATAGAGGCAGGGGAGGGGGATGGGAATAGGGTGTTTCCAAAGGCAAAACATTTGTAATGTATATAAATTAAATATCAGAGAGAGAGAGAGAGAGAGAAAGTATGTTTCTGACTGTTGTTTACCCTGGGGTGTGGTTTCCAACATGCCATTGCTGACTGCTTCTGGGATAAATCTCCACTGGAAAACAGAGTGATCAGCTCCTCCTGTGCTTAACACCCACTGGAAATCATGGGACCAGCGGACATTCGTGACATGTGCAGAATGGCCCACATATTTTCTAAATTTGGCTCCTGAAACAGTATTTTGAAATTAATTATGTCTTATAATCATTCTTTTAAAAGCAATCACATTTCTCTCCACAGCAAGTAACAGTTTTCAATACACCAGAAACGTATTTCCAGTCTTACACATTGTAATAAGGAATCACATGTAAAAGTAAAAGTAAAAGTAAAAGTAACAGTTTTCAATACACCAGAAATGTATTTCCAGTCTTACACATTGTAATAAGGAATCACATGTAAAAGTAAAAGTAAAAGTAAAAGTAACAGTTTTCAATACACCAGAAACGTATTTCCAGTCTTACACATTGTAATAAGGGATCACATGTAAAAGTAAAAGTAAAAGTAACAGTTTTCAATACACCAGAAACGTATTTCCAGTCTTACACATTGTAATAAGGGATCACATGCCCCCAAATACCTCAGCTATTCCATTATGCATTAGTCTGAAGATGATGTCTTTCAAATTCAAGCGCTCCAGCTAAATGCTTAGTTAAACCTATCCCAACTAATGCTCACAGCTTTAATGTTTCTAAAGAAACAAATGCAAGAATTAACATCTTACCCATTCTTAAAGCAGGCATTTCCTATAAATAAACAAAATATTCCTCCTACATCTCTGTAAATCCTGAAATGTGGGGCTAGCCTTTTCCCTCCACAGAGATCACTTAACCTGTCTCTTCAGTGGGTTATGAAGCTGGCCAAAGATAAATAAAATAAAATTGGTAGAATTCATCAGACAGTGGTTGTGCACACCTTTAATTCCAGCATCTGGAAGGCAGAAGCAGGTGGATCTCTGAGTTTGAGGCCAGCATGGTCTACAGTGTTCCAGGATAGACTTGCTACACAGAGAATCTCTGTCTTGACTGCCCCATCTGGGGATCCATCCCATATACAGTAGCCAAACCCAGACACTATTGCAGATGCCAAGAAGTGCTTGCTGACAGGAGCCTGATATGGCTGTCTCCTGAGAGGCTCTGCCAGAGCCTGACAGATACAGAGGTAGATGCTCCCAGCCAACTGTTGGACTGAGTGTGGGGTCTCCAATGGAGGAATTAGAGAAAATACTGAAGGAGCTGAGGGGGTTTGCAGCCCCGTGGAGGGAGCAACAGTGTCAACCAGCCAGAACAACACCACCCCCTCCCCCCCCCTGCTCCTGGAGACTGGACTGCCAACCAAAGAATACACATGGAGGGACCCATGGCTCTGGCTGTGTATGTGGCAGAGGAGGGCTTTGTTGGATATCAATGGAAGGAGCAGCCCTTGGTTCGGTGGGGTTTCGATACCCCAGTGTAGGGGAATGCCAGGGCAGGAAGGTGGGAGTGGGAGGGTGGGTGAGAGAGCACCCTCACAGAGGGGTATGGGGGGGTTCCGGAGGTGATTCCTGCAAAGGGGATAACATTTGAAATGTAAATAAAGAAAACATTTTTTAAAATGGGAAAAAACAAACAAACAAACAAAGACAAAATTAGTTGAGTTCAATCCAAAGCAGCAAAAGTAAAAAATTGTGATGTCAAAGAAGGGGCAGAGGTCATTATAGATTCCTACTTGATGTCTCTCTTGGGCCATGCTGTGTCCTAAGGACATACAAATAGTCTGTTGAGAGTTTTAGAGCAAGAAACTGGGGCCTCCAATGGAAAGTCACATCTGTGAAATGAAACAGATCTTCTGGTCTTGGTCCTAGCCAACAGATCACTGTAAGTCATGCCAGAGACCTTGAACTAGAACCACCCAGTAGGATGCTCATTAATCCCCCACCCCCACACCATTTCTACCTCAGCCTCCTCTTCCACAAAATCCTGTGAGATCATTTCTCATACTAGCTTCTAAACTTGGAGGTAGAGCTACTAAACAGCAATAGATAAGCAACGCACCCTCCGTCGGCTGGAACCATTGTCACTGATAACTAAGCCCTAACTGCTTTGACCTCATTTTCTCTCATCTCCCCTTGGCCTACTCTGTTTCAGTCACTTGACTCCTTTGCAGTTCCTCAAGCCTGCCAATGTGTTCTCTATCTCCAAGTCTTATATCTGCAGCTGTTTCTTTGTGATGCTCTTTCCTGGGATATCTGAATGTCTGGTTCTCTGATCCTGCAGGTATCTAATCTATGAAACCCAACAGTGAGCCCTTCTTTGGTCTCATTAGTGGAAACAGCACTATGCTGTTCTGCACAGCATTCTCCTCTTTGTTCCCGACAGCATGTCTGAACACCAGACATACTGTCTGTAGTTCCGTATCCACTGTGTTCACTCTGTGGAACAAAAGCTGCATAGCAGCGGGGACTTGTGCTGATGTACTGAAGCACATTCGTACTTGAGCACAGCATTGAACAAACATTTGTTCAGTAAGCCAAGGCATATCCTTTCCCAAAGCTTTCCTGGGGATGAGCCATGACTATACAAGATTTCCCTTTGGATATTGGTACAAGAAGGGCTTGTCTCGGCTGTCATTTCTTCTCTACTGACCTCTTCCATAGCTTAAAAATCTTTCCATGCTCACCTGAATAGCAAATGTTTACTTTGGGAGCTCCCTGCAGGGACAAGAGTCAGATCTGTTTGAGTGTCTAATGGGTACCTCACCACTTGTCTGAGGCAGACTGCAGGGCTCCCCAGCCATTCCACCTTATCTTTTTGAATGTCTAAAGGGTACCTCACTGTAGGACTGTGAAAGGCAGCCTAGTTTCTGGTTGAGCTAAGGTTTAAAACACCGAAGAACCAGTAGGGGGTCCCCAGCAGGGGATAACCATACAAGGGATTGTAGGTGTTTTGCCATGCTCCTGGGCCCCAGGCTCCTGACATGAGGCTGCAGCTCTCTTCCATAGGTCTGTGACTATCAGTCATATAAGGGTAATGCCTAAGCCCCTCCACAGTTAGAGGTGTGGTCACGTAGCCTCACTACATTCTCATTTTAATGAGGCACCTAGAGGCTTAGCCAATAAACTCCCCTTCCCCTTCCCAGCCACTCCTCCCTGCAAAAGGTATTTTAACCTCAAGCCTGCCCTGAGAAAGTGGTGTATGGTTTTATTCATCACCACTCTCTGCCATGACAATAAATACCTTAAAACCATGGACTGTCTCTCTTCATCAGGATCTATCATGGGGAACAATGGAACTTCAGGCCTTCATCTAAAGAGCCAAGTCTAGTCTCCCACAGAAGGCCTCAGTGCACCCAGCCATGATCTCTACCAAACCAAGCCAGCTAGCTGCGAACAAGCCAAAGATGCAGTCCCCAGCAGGACCCAGCTGTGCTCCTTCCTGCCTTTTCCCCTTGGCCCTGGGCTAGATTCAGCCCGCAGGCCCCCACTCCATTCTTAGCTCTTCCACGGCATCCAGTGGCACCTGGGATGCCCAAGAGCCTGAGAACCAGACGGAGCTGGCTCTGTGAAGTCCTCGGGACTGCAGGCCGAGCTCCCCCACCCCCGGGTGGTATCCAACAGCTTCACACAGCCCAACACCCCCACTGACAGTGCTGTGGGGTGAGCTTGGTCAAACTTCCTGTGTCTTGTCTCTCCCAGAGGCCCGAGCCCTGGGGCGCACATGTCCCATTTTGTCCTGTAACTGTCACTGCTTCAAAATTACCAGTTAGCTGAGATCCAGCTTTCTGGGCACAGTGTAGGCATAAGAAGAGTTTGAGGAGAAGCTTTTTCTAAATTTGCAAAACAAGCCCAGGGTCATTGCTGGGTGACAACAATCACAGTCTTCAAAGCTTACAATGCTTCTATAGAAGTGCAAAACATGGTAAGCTGTTTTTAATCCAACTTTTCTTTCAAAAAATCACCCAATACAGCTTGAAAGATTAGTCCTGGTACAAGGGGTCTGTAGTTGTAGAACTGCCAGGTTTATTTAATCACATGTAAGAAGAATTTCTTTTGTTTTCATGTAGAAGTGCAAGTAGGTGGATGTATAAAAGTTAAATTATAGCCAGGTAGTGGTGGCACATGCCTTTAGTCCCAGCACTCAAGAGGCAGAGGCAGGCAGATGTCTGAGGTTGAGGCCAGCCTGGTCTACAGAGCAAGTTCCAGGACAGTCAGGGCTCCACATAGAAACCCTCTCTTGAAAAACAAATACAAAAAACCAAAAAGTTAAATTATAATATTTTAAAGGAATAAAAACCCAATATAAATCATGAATATTTGTTCCCATAAACATAAGTAACCTGACTGTTTGGAAATGTGAAACACAGGCTTGGAAGTCTCATGATTCTTAACGAATTCTCACTTAAATTTGCAAAACCATATAGGACAGCAAAAGAAGAGGACTGAGTAGCATGTTCTATATAAAACAGGTGAAGAATAAATGCAGACACTAGAAAATGAAGTGTCTGGGAAGAGGTAAGAAAATCCACCTAACTAGCAGCGTCAAGAGTCCAGAGAAAGTCTTCACCCACTCAAATAGCTTACCTTTTTTGAGACAAGGAAATTTGAACAATTTGACCAGTCCAAAATCATCTCCAGACACCAACACTGAACTGTTATAATTGGCGTCCACTGAATTGATGTCAATAACCTCAGTGTATTTGGGCCAAATTCCACTCACTTCAGGGCCTCTCACACACGTCCAGGAGGCCCAGGGAATCCCCTTGATTTCTTCTTTATTTGTTAAAGGCTTCCCTGCTGAAATAGTCAATATGATGTTACATTTACATGTGAAGTATATTCTAATACATTTTAATAATTTTTCTTTTCTTAGTGTCTAAAACCTTCATTAGATATATAAATCAGAGGAACTGCAAGTTTTAATCTCTTCACCCAGTTAGTTACTTTTTTGGAAATAATTTAAAGAAAACATCAGCTCAAAATTTTGAAGTGAAAAAAAAAAAAAAAACCCAGGAACTGATTATTGCTAAATGTAACATCTCAAATTATTGATGTCTCCTTGACCTTAATTTCCAAGGTACAGGTGCTACTACAGTGTATTTGTATTTGTGTGACCTCATTAAGTTACATGTTGTCAACACTGACTCACTAACATGCTGCTAGGCATTTAAAACCTTGGCCATGCTTGTCTTAAACTTTATTTTTTATAGTTTATTGGTGTGAGTTATATGCATGCACAGGATGAACAGAGGACAAGTTGCAGGACATGGTTCTCTCCTTTCACTGTGTGGTTTCTAGGCACTGAATTCAGATCATGGGTCTCAGCAGAAAGTTCCACCTTGCCAAGATATAAAGGTGTTGGAAATTTTTTATTTTTATTTTTAAGATTTAAATTATATGCATAATATATGTGGGTATGTGCATGTAAATGCAATGCCCACTGGGGGCAGAGGTATCAGACCTATCAGAGCTGGAGAAAGGATGTCAGCCATCTGTCAGTACTGGGAATCACATTCATGTCTTCTACCAGATCAGTAAGTGCCCTTAATCACTGAACCATCTATCTTCCCAACCCCCCACAAGTGACTTATGCTTTAAACAAACATTCAGGCTCTACAAATTTAAAGTGGATTTTATTACTTAAGTCCTGCTCACTGAATCCACAGGATTATGGTGAGCTAAGTGTATCTGGTTGTGGGATAATGGTCCTCACAATGGCTGTGTGTTGGCTGCTACCAGACACATAGCTCAATTTCCATTTCTGCCAGCAGATTAGTGAGGTTCACAGATGGTACAAAATATAGCAAGCCACAGAAGCAAATGACTGGAAATATTTAACTAGATGTCATTTTTAAATTCAAAATCAATACAGTTAATCATATATCCTCATGCCTACCCTATAAAACTAAGCATATATTTTCAAATAAAGAACTGAGGAGCAGATACCTTTTGAAAATGGCACTCCAAAATTAGGAACTATATCCCAACTTTCTGGACTGTATATTCTGAAAGAATGCATTTAAATGATCACAGATTCAGAGAGGGTATAGTTGGAACATTATCTGGGACCAGCTCTTGCTCAAGAGATTTCATCCCAGGAAGTGACTCAGACTAGAAAGCAACCTGACTGCTGCAATCAGCAGAGGTAATAGAAGTTGCACCACCTGGACCAGCAAATACACTGGAGTGCCCATAACAGAGTGATAAAGTGAGCTTCAGCCCCCTCCCTGAGCAGGATGTGATTTCATTCCAACTGATAAATGTGCTCCAGATGTTCCCACACATGAAAAAGCAAAGTGTGAAGTACACCGCCTCTCACATGCCAGGCCAGGGCTCTGCCAGTAACCCATACCTTATCCCTTCTAATATGTTGTTGTGGCAGAGCCAAAACAGATCCTAAACATTGACTCTTTCTCCCAAGTAAGAAATACTTCAATACAAATTTCAAGATAGTATGTAATTATTGGAGGTTAAGATTTATGTTTTTTTATTCTCTCCTTTAAAAAAAAATCATTAAAGAAGCCAGCATAATCATGATGAGAGAGGTTTCATCTAGTAGCTGATGGATGCAGATGTGGACACACACAGCCAAACATTAGGCAGAGCTTGGGGAATCCTGCTAACGAGGGGGAGGAAGGATTATAGAAGCCAGAAGGATCAAGGGCACCACAAGAAAACCCACAAAATCAACTAACCAGGATTGCGGGGGCTCACGGAAACTGAAATGACAATCAGGAAGCTTGCATGTGTCTAAGCTAGATTCTCTGCACATGTTACAGTTGTGTAGTTTGGGGTTCTTGTGGGACACCTAACAGTTCAATCAGGGACTATCTGTGATTCGTTTGCCTACTTCTGTGACCCTTTTCCTCCTACTGGGCTGCCTCTTCCAGCCTTAACATGAGGGGAGGTGCCTAGTCTTACTGCAACCTAATACACTATGTTTGGTTGATATCCCTAGGAGGCCTGCTGTTTCCTGAAGGGAAATGGAGGAAGAGTGGATAGGTAGTTGGTGGGCGTGGTGTGTGTGAGGAACTGTGGTTGAGATATAATATATGACAGAAGAATAGATAAATAATGATTTAAAATTATTAAAGATTATAATATGGACATCATTATGTTGTATGTGACAAACTAAATGTCACTAAATTTCTATTATGTAAGAGAGGTGAATCTCATCAAAGTTACAAGGTGAACACAAATAAAAGAAATGTTCTCACTGGGATTTTGAAAAGTTACATTTCACCAGATAATATAGTTATGATAATCAGACCTGGGTCTAACTCACAGCTACCAAGGACTACAATTCTCAAAGGTTTGAGGCCTTGGCCCTTGTTTAAAGGCTCTAAGCTGATTGAAGAGATAGTCTCGAATTCTCTGTGCTTCCATACACCATCCTGTTTCTTTTGGACCTTAGCAGAAACTCAAATACCTAATGGTCACATATCTAATGTGTGTGACAGAAAACAAATGAGAATGAAACTCTTTAAGAATGAAACGTTTTAACTTTTAAAGGGAAGTATAAAATAGATTTATAGTCAGTTTGCAAACATCAAAATAAACATGAGGTAATACTTTTTGGGCTTCAAAGGTGAATGCAAAACCATGAAGATCCCTTGGTAGTCATATGCTACTGCCTAGCAGACTGCACAGGGCATGCACACAACTCATATACCTTTTTCTTAATTTCTGTTGCATATGCAAGACACGGATAGAAATAGCATGGGCATCCTGTAGAATGGCCATTCAGTTATTTGCCCTTTGAGAAAGTTGTCAATGAACAATGTAAGTGGCAAAGCAGGAGGGGGATGGGAGTAAGAGAAGATAAAGCAGAAGGCCGGACACGGAATGAAGCAGCCATGGACGCCACACGGAAGTTCATGGAACAACTATCCCAGGTCATCTTTTTCTAAAAGTGATGAAATATTTCAATTATGCAGAAGATGACAGAGTAGTATAAGGAGCAAGTGTTTGTAGCGCTGAATTTCAATGAATATTACTGGTCTTTATCATAGAAAATCATGTTACTATTATTGTGGGGTGTGTGGGTGTGCGTGCATGTGTGTGTGTGTGTGTGTGTGTGTGTGTGTGTGTGTGTGTGTGAGTGTGGAGATCAAAGCACAACCTGATGGAGTCCGTTCTCTCCTTCCACCTGTATGGAAGGGTGTGGGTGGGCTCCAGGGAGTACACCAGGATTGCATTGCAAATGCTTTTTTGTGATGAGCCACCTCACCAGTCTCTTTATAACACAATTTTAAGGACATATTATAGCCACTGGACACTCATCCTTAATTTAATTTCTTTTGGTTTCCATAGAGGCAACCAGTACCCTGAATTGAATGCTAACCATTCCCATACATTTAAAAACCATTTTCTCTGTATATAAGTGGCTCTAATTTGTGAACTTGTTTTAATATCATAACACTTTATATAAATGACCACTGTGCATGCCATTTGCATTTATTTGCTCAGCATTACACTTTTGAGACCTATCCATATTGACACAAGTTAGACTAGTTACCACGACATCACCGTCTGTGACAATGCTGTACACTTTAGGCTCTCCTCACTCTGATGGCCACTTAGGAACCTGCCATGGTTTTGGTTTTTGCAATCACAGCTAGCAGTTCTGTGCATGCTCTTAACAGCACTGTGCACCTTTCTCTTTCACAATGTAACACTGACATGCTTGGGTCAGTCTAAATAATTCAAAATAGGCCTTTACTGCTGTTCTCTCTATACTTTACCTCTTAGAACAATGCAATGTTGTAAATTATTACTGACCCGACTCACTAACAGTTTCTCTGAGGGTGATGACTTAAGGATCTTGTCCCAGAGAATACTCCTTACCCTGAGGTCACAGGACATTCTCTACCCCTCTCTATGTGGTTCCAGGTTTGCTTTCATGAGCACCTACCTACCACAAGCATAATCATCTACCTGGGACTCACATGGCATTCGGTAGAACAGTCTCTCCCCAGCACCATCGTTGGTTTGCAAGTATTTACTATCCAGAGACCAGTCAATGTGCGTGATGAAACTAAGGGACTTGTTGCATTCTCCTATTTTCTTATAGCGCTGGGCAACAGCATAAACATCAACAGGGCCGTCGTTGGATCCTACTGCGAGGTAAGAACCATCTGGGGAGAATTTCATCTCATGAATGACTTCTTTCCTGTCCTTGATATGGACCACTTCTGTCATATCTCTGCAGGAATAAAATACAAAGTGACAAGCAGAAAATTGAGAAATAGAAAACCCAAGTCTTATTTTAAAAGGTGTGTGTCACAAGAGAAAAAAATCCTACAGGAAATATTTATATTCATAGAATGACATAACATGTTTATAACTTATATCCTGCTTATAAAAATCAAAACAAACATTTGAAATAATATTTTATGCCCTTGGGTAAATATAAAAAATTTTACAGAAGGAATGTTTGCTCTCATGTTTAACTATATATTATTGAAATCTTTATTTAAAAATTAGACTTAAAAGTCACTTAAAATGTGCCATGGAGAAAGGCAAAACATATCAAAATTAGAGTAAAAATAAGTAAAAATTAACAAATAGTATAAAACAACCTGTTTATGCTTTAAAAATGAGAGTTGATATGGTGGTATATGCCTTTAATTCCAGTACTTGGAAGGCAGAGGCAGGATAATCTCTGAGAGCTGGAACTCAGCTCATCTACATACTAAGCTTCAGACCAGACAGGGCTATATTGTGAGATCCTGTCTCAAGGAGAAAAAAAAAGAGAAACAGCTATCGTACTTATAGTTATTTTAAAAGAATGAGTATTTATTTGTTTATTACTGTATATTAGTACTCTATTTGCATGTATGCCTGCATGACAGATCCCATTACAGATGGTTGTGAGCCACCATGTGATTGCTGGGAATTGAACTAAGGACCTTTGGAAGAACAGACAGTGCTCTTAACCACTGAGCCATCCCTCCAGCCCAGGATTAAGTCTAAAAGGAAAATTACTAGCTTTTAAAGTGTGAAAAAATGGTATGCAATCTCTCAGTTCTCGCCATGAAAGGTCATAATGAATATGCCACATCACTAAAACATTTTGTATTTTTTTTGGTCAAATTTGTTCTTAGATTATTAATCCTTGGAAACATTTACACACAGTACATTTTGAATATATCACCCTCTGCTCCCAACTCCTCCAACTCCAGCCCAGCTTCCTTTGTGTCACCTTTTTGAAAAACCCACCAGGTGCAATGTGTGCTGCCATGTATTCTTGCATGTCTGGTCAGCCACCAGAGCATAAAATTGGCCAACTTCTGTCAAGATTAACTTCTGCTCATATCTGAAGGCTCACTGGGGTTGCTTTCCCCCTAACTAGAGACAGGATGATAATGTGCAGGTCCCCTGAGCCAGTGCAGGTGGAGTCATCAACTCTAAACAGAGTGCATCCAACACAGCAGCAACAGGATTTGCGTTCCTCCAACAACCCCATCCCTGCTACGGTTTACGACCGCACGACGCTGCGCTATAACAACGTAAAATAGACAGTGTTTTCTTTTGTCTCCACTTGAGAGTTCTATCAAAATGGAAGTTTGGTAATTAGCTACCTTATCATCTATCACTCAGCAGAGAGCAGAAACATTGCGCATTAATCTGGTAATGAGTTGTATGTGGGTGGTAATGAGAATTCTCAGTAATAAATTGTGCTAAAAGCACTCAACACCACAAAATTTTCTCCATAGAAAACATGTAGCAGTTAATTTACAGCTGTATTTCTTCGCTGTAATTACAAAAGTGGTAATCCAAGAGAAAATCTTGTTCATTCAGAGGAATTCCACAGGTAAATGGCAGGTTTTGTCCAGCGTAAACAGTATATGATGTCAGCAAGCAGGAAATACTCCAGTTCTCTACCAATTATATGCACATTAACTTGATTCAAGCTTTACCTATAATAATTTAGCACTGTTGGGTGCTACCGTATTAGGTCTTCCTCTTTTTCTGGCTTAACTACAGAGCTCACAACCTTCCATTTCAAGTCCGTGGGATCAGATGGCTTTGGGAGGTCACTTAGATTTTAGAAAGGTTCATGGAAAATGTGTTAAAGAGTTTCTAAATGTACTAGTGGGGGTAGCATCCTCCATGAAAAGCAAATCAAACACCACATTATTTCTATGAAGAGACTGAAGACTTGACTCACATCAAGGTCCCTGAATATAGTTTACCAAAGACAGGATTTTCAGTGTTTTGGATTTCAGAATTACAGGCAAGGGATTTCCTATCAGCCTGACATTTTATGACCAGAATACTCTTTAATTTTTAGCAAAGGAACATCTCAAAGTACCATTTTCAGTATTGAGTGTACCTGACTCGAAGGACAATGAAAGAGCCGTCCTTCATGCCCAGGGCCAACTGAGATCCATCCGGGCTGAAGGATGCACTGCGAACTGCTTCCTCCATATTGCAGCGGGCAATCAAGGCATGGTCGGCCAGACTCCACAGCCTAAGGACCAAGAACAAAGCAGAATAAAGACCAAACCAACCTGTCAGTCATCTGCCAGCCCAGGGCAAGAAAGCCTGCTCTTCACACTGACAACAGTAAAGAACATGGTAACCTCATACCCGTGTCCTTCACCATGGCCTGTCAGAAGCCCTGTGAAAGTGTTTTGTCTATCTTTGGGCCACCTTCATCATTTGAAAAACTCAGCAAGAAATATGAGGTGAAATTACATTTGCCAAGATTTTGAGATCCATAGACCAGAAGATATAAACACCACTCTGTAAAGTGTCTTTGTTTTGAAAATTAGAAATTGTCCCATGTGTCCCAATGGCTGTTAACCATGCTCCAAGAGCAGGAACTGTTAGTGCTGTGTCTTAGTTAGGAGGGTTACTATTCCTGTGATGAAACACCAGAACCACAGAAACTTGGAGAGGAAGGGTTTATTCAGCTTGTACTTCTGCAGCACTGTCCATCATTGAAGAGAACCAGGATAGGAACTTAAGCAGGGCAGAAACCTGGAGGCAGGAGCTGATGTAGGGACCATGGAGGGGGGCTGCTTATTAGCTAGCCTGCCCACACAAGTTGCTCAGCCTGCTCTCTTATAGAACCCAGGACCACCAGCCTCAGGATAGCAGCACCCTCCTTGGCCTGGGCCCTAGCTTATAAATCACTAATTAAGAAAATGCTTTATAGCTGGATCTTATGGAGGCATGTTCTCAATTGCTGCTCCTCCCTCTCAGATGACTCTAGCTTGTGTCAAGTTGAGAGAAAAGCAGCCAGGGCATGTGGTCACTGTTAGTTTCTCTTAAGCAGTCTTGAAAAGTTTCAAGGAGTTGGTACTTAAGCATATGGAGACAGAAATGCATGTCACATTTGCTGGCTTCCCTTTGGTGTGAGAGGAGGTATCTGAGATATAAGAACAATTGATGTCTCTTGGACAGCCCTAGAATTTACTCATGGTTATCATTTGAAAGCCCCAGGCCTGTACCGATGGTTCGCTATTTATAGGGCAATGCTTCATGATGCTGGTAGCCAAAACGTACAGCTTCTGTGGAGAAATATGGACCAGGAGGCAAGCACAGTTCACAGAGCTTTGGGAAATAGGGCTATAGACGTCCTAGCTCCAGACACTTAATCCATGCTCAAGCTCAGTGAACCCAGAGAAAGTATTTATAATACACAGATAACAGTTTCTGTGTTACTTGTGGTTGTGGCCTTTGATCTCCCTAAGGGATTATTTTATGACAGTGGTGGTGGTGGTGATGATGATGATGATGATGATGATGATGATGATGATGATGACGACGACGACGATGAGGATGATGATGATGATGAGGAGGAGGAGGAGGATGAGGAGGAGGAGGAGGAGGATGAGGAGGAGGATGATGATGACGATGATGATGAGGATGATGATGAGGAGGAGGAGGAGGAGGATGAGGATGAGGATGATGAGGAGGAGGAGGAGGATGATGACGACGATGATGATGACGATGAGGATGATGACGATGACAACGATATATGCTGAATTGATTCTTGCCTTTTACCATGTGACTTCCAAGCACTGAGCAGGTCATCAGGACTGGCAGTAGATGTATTTATTTACCTGCTGAGATGTCTATCTGGCCCTGTGAAGGCTTTCTTTTTTAATTTTTTAATTTTTTATTTTTTGATACTTTATTTACATTTCAAATGTTTCCCCCTTTCCAGATCTCCCCTTTGGAACCTCCCTATTCCCTCCCCCTGCCTCTATGGGGGTATTCTCCCACCCACCCACACACCCACTCCCATCTTCCCTCCTTGGCATTCTCCTATATTGACACATCTAACACCCTCTGGCCCAAGGGCCTCTCCTCCCCCTGATGGCAAACAAGACCCTCCTCTGCCACATATGTGGCCAGCACCATGGGTCCCTCCATGTGTATTCTTTGGTTGGTGATCCAGTCTCCGGGATTATCAGGGGGTCAGGCCAGTTGCCACTGTTGCTCCCTTCCTGGGGCCGCACACTCCCTCAGCTCCTTCAGTCCCTTCTCCAACTCATCCATCTGGGACCTCACACTCAGCCCTAGAGTTGCTGTGAAGTGTCTGTTGGGTATTTCAAACTGTTGGGCTAATAACCACTTATCAGTGAGTATATACAGTGTTCATTCTATAGTGACTGCGTTACCTTGCTCAGGATGATATTTTCAAGATCCATCCATTTGCCTGCGAATTTCATGAAGTCATTGTTTTTAATAGCTGAGTAATATTCCATTCTGTAAATGTACCACATTTTCTGTATCCATTCCTCTGTTGAGGGACATCTGAGTTATTTCCAGCTTCTGGCTATTATAAATATGGCTGTTATGAACATAGTGGAACATGTGTCTTTATTACATGTTGGACCATCTTCTAGCTATATGCCCAGGAGTGGAATAGCTGGGTCCTCAGGTAGTATTATGTTCATTTTTCTGAGGGTCCACCAAACTGATTTCCAGAGAGGTTGTATCATCTTGCATTCTCACCAGCAATGGAGGAGTGTTCCTCTTTCTCCACATCCTTGCCAACATCTGCTGTCACCTGAGTTTTTGATCTTAGCCATTCTGACTGGTGTGAGGTAGAATCTCAGGGTTGTTTTGATTTGTATTTCCCTGATGACTAAGGATGTTGAACATTTCTTTAGGTGCTTCTTGGCCATTCGAGTTTCCTCAGTTGAGAATTCCCTGTTTAGCTCTCTTCCCCATTTTTTGATAGGGTTATTTGGAGTCTAGCTTCTTGAGTTCTTTGTATACATTGGATATTAGCCCTCTATCGGACGTAGGATTGGTAAAGATCCTAATCTTTCCCAATCTGTAGGTTGCCATTTTGTCCTATTTACAGTGTTCTTTGCCTTACAGAAGCTTTGTAATTTTATGAGGTCCCATTTGTTGATTCTTGATCTTAGAGCACAAGCCATTGGTGTTCTGTTCAAGAACTTTTCCCCTGTGCCCATGTGTTCGAGACTTTACCTCACTTTCTCTTCTATTAGATTCAGTGTATCTGGTTTTATGTGGAGGTCCTTGATCCACTTGGACTTGAGCTTTGTACAGGCAGATAGGAATGGATCAATTCACATTCTTCTGCATGTAGATCACCAGTTGAACCAGTGCCAGTTGTTGAAGATGCTGTCTTTTCTCCACTGGATGGTTTTAGCTCCTTTGTCAAAGATCAAGTGACCATAGGTGTTTGGGTTCATTTCTGGGCCTTCAGTTCCATTCCACTGATCTACCAGCCTGTCACTGTACCAATACCATGCAGTTTTTATCACTACTGCTCTGTAGTACAGCTTGAGGTTAGGGAGGCTGTTTCCTCCAGAAGTCCTTTTATTGTTGAGGATAGTTTATACTATTCTGGGTTTTTTGTTATTCCATATGAATTTGAGAATTGCTCTTTCTAAGTCTATGAAGAATTGAGTTGGGATTTTGATGGGGATTGCATTGAATCTGTAGATTGCTTTTGGCAGGATGGCCATTTTAACTATATTAATCCTGCCAATCCATGAGCAAGGGAGATCTTTCTATCTTCTGAGGTCTTTGATTTCTTTCTTCAGAGACGTGAAGTTCTTGTCATACAGATCTTTCACTTGTTTAGTTAGAGTCACACCAAGATACTTTATATTGTTTGTGACAATCATGAAGGGTGTCATTTCCCTAATTTCTTTCTCAGACTGTTTATCCTTCGAGTATAGGAAGGCTACTGATTTGCTTGCGTTAATTTTGTATCCAGCCACTTTGTTGAAGGTGTTTATCAGCTGTAGCAGTTCTCTGGTGGAGAGTTTTTCAGGTCACTTAAGTGTACCATCATATCATCTGCAAATAGTGATATTTTGATTTCTTCCTTTCTAATTTGTATTCCTTTGACCTCCTTTTGTTGTCTGATTGCTCTAGCTAGAACTTCAAGTACTGTATTGAACAGATAGGGAGATAGAGAGCAGCCTTGTCTACTCCCTGATTTTAGTGGGATTGCTTCGAGTTTCTCTCCATTTAGTTTGATGTTGGCTACTGGTTTGTTGTATATTGCTTTTACTATGTTTAGGTATGCTTCTTGAATTCCTGTGAAGGCTTTCTTAAGATGGTCTTCTCTTCACACACAATAAATGTCTGCTAGATGGACCAAGAATGTGCAGTTCTGAAACAAGTGTAAGTCCCAAGTGGCAATTTCCTTAAGTGCACCCAACCATCAGGAGGGGTGAGGAGTTTCAGGGTGAGCGCCTGACTGGTCCTTCAGGAAGCCTTCAGTCTTCAGCCTAAAGTTGAGGGTAGTCTCTCAATACCTCATCCATTTTTTATGACTCCATGCTGTCTTTAGCCTTTAGCTATTTTTAAGCAAGGTAAGTTTTCCTTCAGCAGGAGGAAGATACTGCCACTCCCTAGTCAGTTGCACTATCTCCCTAAAGCTTCTAAGCTTATCTCAAGAAAGCATGGCTTCTACCTTTCTTACATCAAAGTTCTGCAAAAATACTCTCCGATGTTTTACCAAGCTAGTTGCCAAGGAGAAAATACTACAGATTTTGCCAGCCAGAGTTCCTCAGCCACATTTACAACTCTGAGACTTAACTCTAAAAATATAAAAAATCAAGGACTTTCATGAACTCTTTCCCTCGGATGGGTAAGAACCGGTCACAGGAATTTGGTTAATTGTGGGCACTGTTTTGGCTGCTTTGAAGGTGCTCAAAGTAAAGAAAAAAAAAAACATGAAAACAAAGTCAAGAGGTGCATATGGCAACTAAACATTTATGTTGCCTGTGAAGAACTATAACTATTTCTACCCAGTCTGAAATTAATGAGGTTTACACATTTGAACTAAACACGGAACTAAAACACGGAATTGAGCATCCTATGCTTTGAAAGCTATTTAAACCTATAGAGTAAGTGGAAAAAAGTGGGACCTTTAGCATAGTTTATAAGGTTCTATTTTAGTTTCTAAAGCTCAAAAAACAATAATTCATCAATAGATGAACTGCTCACTCTCAATCCTCCCTGTGAAGGGATTTTGTTGCTGTTGAGTGCTTTAAGTTTATTAAACACATTGCAGTCTGAAATGAATGTAACAATTATCAGAATACTGGAGGCTTGCTTAATTTCATCATTTTACCCAATATTGTACTTTTAAAGAATAAACAACCCATAGCAAGAACCATTCAAGTTCTGACAAAATTATACATTATCTCAGAAATTAGTATTCGCCTTTGTTTGATGACAATGTCTAAATTCCCATTTCAGAATTTACAAAAAAGAAATGTTCATGTGTTGCAGACAACTTTAAAATCAGAGCTGAAAGTGTCATGAAGAAAGAGAGTCTAATTATATCCTAAAATGGCTGAGCAATTCCTGTACAGAAGGCCAAGTACATGAATGAGAAAGGAATCTTGTCTAACCAGAGAGTAGTGTGTTTGGCTCTTCTCTTGAACTAAAAAGATAACTGGAAGACAGCCTAAGTGGTACTCACACATTTTCACTTTTGAAAAGATTTTCATGACTTTAGATGGAGCCAAAAAAGATAACAATAACAACATGCTAAGAAGCCAACTAGCAGCTGGCTAAACACCCTAGCTTCTATTCGTAAAGTGTGTGTGCCTATGCTGTGCTTTATCCTTAAATCACAAACATTTGAGCAAAAGAAATATGATCCCCCTAGGAAGTCCACAGGGTATGGTGGAGCCTCACCTGACAGAGCGGTCATCACTGCCTGTCACAGCCAGAGGCTTCTTGGGGTGCAAGGCCAGAGCCCAGAGTTCCCCCTCACAGTGGCCCTGAAGGATGAGCATTGGCTTATCCCGCTCTCGAACGATGACTTCAAATATCTCACTGTCCTGGGTCCCTGCTAGAAGGCGGTCAGCTTTCCAGCACACACTCCTAATAGAGAGGCCTGGCAAGCAGAAAAGAGAGCGTTTATTCACACCGTCCACACACAAAACCAGCACTCAAAGTCAGTACCTTTCACCAAGCTAGCATCTGACACCACACATTTGTGCAAGGCCCAAAGCTGGAGAATCCATTCCGTCCACTAGTCGAAGGTGCTTTTATAAGTTGGATGTTGTTTGCTAAAGTAACTACTGTGTCTGACTCAGGAAAACTATGTGTTTTTACTGCTTAATTTAAGCACTATATTTAAAATAGTAGAAAAATCAGACGTCATGAAAACTGACCCTCAGCAAACCCCATCTCCCTTCCTGTCTGCACCTCCACTGGGGCAGATTGGCATGTCTGCCCCTCTACCCACCCCACAGTCTGCAGGGTCACAGGGACATAGGTTCTCAAATAGCCTGCCCAAATAACTGTCCCAGCTGGGACTCCCCATGAAGACCAGCAGACAGGGGACCCCTGCCCTCTGTGCAAACCCTATCTCCCTTCCAGTCTATACCTCTAGTGAAGCAGATCAGTGTGCCTCCTTCTGTCTCGCATCCCACAGTCTGCCGGTCTCTCATAAGGTCTGTCATAACCAGGTCACTGGAGGACTGCCCTAACCCAGAGACACAGGAGACCTACTCTAACCAGGGATACAGGAGGTCTCCCTAACCAGAGACAGAACAGCCTGCCTCCCAGGAGGCCTGCTCTAACCCATGTTACAGAGCTCTACTGCCTCCAAGGAGGCAGGCTCTAGTCAGAGACACCAAGGCCAGTTAATAGCAGAGATAACCAGATGGCAAGAGGCAAACACAAGAGCATAAGCAACAGAAGTCAATGCTACTTAGCATCATCAGAACCCAGTTCTTCCACCACAGCAAGCCCTAGGACACTCCAACACACCTGAAAGGCAAGATTCTGACCTAAAAGCCCATCTCGTGAAGATAATAGAGGCCTTTAAGGAGGATATAAATAACTCACTGAAAGAAATACAGGAACCACAGGCAAACAGGTAGAAGCCCTTAAAAAGGAAACAAATAAATCCCTTAAAGAACTACAGGAAAACACGATCAAACAGGTGAAGGAATTGAACAAAATGGTCCAAGACCTAAAATTAGAAGTAGAAACAATAAAGAAACCACATATGGAGGCAACCCTGGAGATGGAAAACTTGAGAAAGAGGTCAGGAGCTACAGATGCAAGTATCACCAGCAGGACACAAGAGATAGATGAGAGAATATCAGGTGTTAAAGATACCATAGAAAATACTGAAACAAGAGTCAAAGAAAATACAAAGTATAAAAAATTCCTAATCTAAAACATAAAGGAAATTCAGGACACAATGAAAAGACCAAAACCTAAGAATAATAAAAATACAAGAGAGGAAGATTCCCAGTTCAAAGGACCAGAAAACATCTTTAATAAAATCAGAAATAAACTTCCCCAACCTAAAGTAAGAGATGGCCACAAAAGTACAAGAAGCCTATAGAACACCAAATAGATTGGACCCGAAAAGAAAATCCTCTCCTTACATAATAATCAAAACACTGAATGCACAGAACTATAAAGAATATTAAAAGTGGTAAGAGAAAAGAGAAAGGCCAAGTAGGTATAAAGGCAGACCTATGAATTACACCAAACTTAACAACAGGGACACTAAAAGCCAGAAGAGCCTGGACAGAGATCATGTACATCATAAGAGAACACAAATGCTACTATACTCAGCAAAACTCTTAATCATCATATATGGGGAAACTAAGATATTCCATGACAAAACCAAATTTAAACAATATCTTTCTACAAATCCAGCCCTACAGAGATTATTAGAAGGAAAACTCCAATGCAAGGAAGGTACCTATACCCAAGAAAACACAAGAAATTAATCATCTCACAACAAACCCAAAAGAAGAAAAGCACACACACATAATATCATCTCCAACAACAAAAATAACAGGAATCAACAATCACTGGTCTTTAATTTCTCTCAACATTAATGGACTCAATTCCCCAATAAAAAGACATAGGCTAACAGACTGGATATGCAAGCAAGATCCAGCATTTTTCTGCATACAAAAATCACACCTCAGTGACAAAGACAGACACTACCTCAGAGTAAAAGACTGAAAAAGTTTTCCAAGAATGTCCCCCCCCCCAAAAAAAACCAGCCAAGCTGGAGTAGCCATTAAAATAGTATCCAATAAAATAGACTTTTAATCAAAAGTTATTGAAAGAGATGGGGAAAGACACTTCATACTCATAAAAGGAAAAAATCCACCAAGATAAAGTCTCAATTCTGAACATCTGTGACCCAAATGCAAGGGCACCTACATTCATAAAAAAACTTACTAAAGCTCAAAACACACATTGAACCCCACACAATAATAGTGAGAGACTTCAATACCTGACTCTTACCAATGGACAGGTCATTAAAACAGAAACTAAACACAGTGAAACTAATAGAAGTTATGAGCCCAAAGGATTTAGCAGATCCTTTAGAACATTTCACCCCAAAAGAAGAGAATAAACCTTCTTCTCAGCACCTTATGGTACCTTCTCCAAAACTGATCATATAATTAGATACAAAATAAGCCTCAACTGATACAAGAAGATTGAAATAACCTGTGCATCCTATCAGATCATGACAGACTAAGGCTAGACTTCAATAATGACAAAAAACAAAACAAAACAAAACGTAGAAACCCCACATACACAGGTAAACTGAACAACTCTTTACTCAATGATAACTTGGTCAGGGAAGAAATAAAGAATGAAATTAAAGACTTTCTAGATGTAATGAATGTAACTGAAGACACAGCATACCTAAACTTACAGGATACAATGAAAGTAGTGCTAAGAGGAAAATTTATAGCACTACATGCCTTCATAGAGAAATTGGAGAGATCCTACACTAGCAACTTAATAGCACACCTGAAAGCTGTAGAACAAAAGGAAGCAAACACACCCAAGATGAGTAGACAGCAGGAAATAATATCTCAGGGTAGAAATCAACCAATTAGAAACAAAGAGAATGATACAAAGAATCAACAAAAGCAAGAACTGGTTCTTTGAGAAAATCAACAATATAGATAAATTCTGTTTTTAAAAGATTTATTTATTTATTCATTTTATGTATATGAGTACACTGTATCTGTCTTCAAACACACCAGAAGAGAGCATCAGATCCCATTACAGATGGTTATGAGCCACCATGTGGTTGCTGGGAATTGAACTCAGGACCTCTGGAAGAGCAGTCAGTGCTCTTAACTGCTGAGCCATCTCCCCAGCCCTGAAAACCTTTCTCTTAAATATAAATAGAGCACAACTATTACCATTTTGTAATTTATAAAGTACAAGATAGCCCTAACACCCAGTCCATCATTTTTGTCAATAAAATGGAACACTGTCATCTATCCTAACTTAAAAAAAGACTTATAATTCTACACCTGACTTATGTCCTGGCTTTAGACTATATGCCATCTGAAAACCATCCTCTCAAATCTGTTCTCTCAAAGTTAATAGCATGGGTTGGCTATGAGACTGTAAGTAGTTTTTTAACCTCGCTAGAAATCTGAGAGTGACCAACATAAACTGAAAATGTATAGGAAGCCTAACACAGCTTCCAGAACTGAGACAAATCGTAGAGTCAGCTGCCTTCCCATACAAGGCATCCATCTGTCTTCAGCCTTCTGGCCCAGGATCGTCTGACAGAACTTAGAGAAACAGGAAATTAAGGGCTTGCTTATGCTGTCTTGGCAGAACTAAGCTGCCCTAACCTGTAAATTGTATCCTTTTTCTGGACAGTATTATGTCTGTAGATGAATGAGGCAATCTTGCCTACTGGCTGTCTTGCCACAACTGGAGAAACTCCATTGATGCTGAATTTCTTCTTTGAATTCAAGAAAGGGATGCTGTCAGGAGCAGACTTGTCTCAACAACAAGTGAATAAATAACATTAAATGTCACATTCTGTGGATTTCTGACATTTTTTAAAACCAACCATCTATGTAAAGTAATATGGACTGTTCTCAGTTAACTACTCTCAGCTATTTCTAATGAAAATATCTGAAAACACTCTAACAATAAACTCAGAGCCATGGATTTGCTATATGGCCCTTAACTCACAGGCTTAATCATCTCATATCAGTTTATGAAAACAGTTATAGAAGGATTGGGTCTAAGTCCTGTACTTTTAAAATTCTTGTATCAATAGAAGAAACCTTGTATCAATGAAAACCTTGATTTTGTATCAAAATAAATTCTGTACCAAAATAAGAAATTATGACTTCAACTTAGTAACAATTATAAAGATTTCCACCAATGGCTATACATTCAATTCTAGCTATTTCTTCCCTGTTCCAAGTATGGCCATTTCTAAATTCCCTAGAAGGACAACCTATGATAACTACCTCCAACCCAGGGAACTGGGACGACAACTCTTCATAACTTCTTCAAGCTGGATGTGGGCATTGAGATAGTTTTGAATGGGGCAGGAGGGTAGGGAAAATAGGAAAGTTGGTCGGCCTTAATAAGGCCACACCAACGACTGATTTAGTCTCTGATGCCTTTGTTCTGACTGGATCTGGCTGAAAGTCCAAGACATCAGGAGTTCAAGCAGGTCAGTTCAGCATGTGGATGATGAGACTCACCCAGGCTGTATATTCTGTAATATACAAATCTTAGAACAAAATTTTAGTATCATTAAGAGATGTTTCTTTTGTTTGATTCTTTGGAATCTAGTTCTCTGGGGGTCTCCCTTCATCATATCTGATCCTCATAACTCTGGAAGGTGTAAAGACCCTAATCACCTTTTCTAAATACACCAAGGCAAAACCTTTTCCCCAGGTCAGCATATTTTTGAGCCAGTAATCAGAAAACTCTTTATTTCAACCTCTCTCCCAGAGGAATAATATAACCACAAAACTCAAAATCACACCCATTTTGAAAATTAAAACAATCCAAAAAATGAAGTACAGTAAAATATTGTATGTGTCTATTATTAGGCCTTCTCTATTTCGCCAAGCAGAAATATAACCCAGGATTCCCATGGAGCCCACATTAGACAGAATTTTGAGTATCCTGTGAGGCATATAAGGCAATCTTCATACCATCTTACTGTTCGGCTCTCTGCCTAGAGCAGCCATCTTGTTATATCATCTATCTGTTGATCTCTCTAACTGAAGCTACAGACATTGATAATTAATACCTGTTCAAAGCAGGCAATGATTATCACTGTACTCTGTACTTGGAGTCAGTGATTAATGTTCCCTATTCTAGTTCCAAACCGCAAACGAAAATCACCACTTGATTCGAACAAAATCTGTATATAAATCTTACCTAAAAGCAAATAATCCCAGTTTCTTAAATTCACAGTTCAATCCATTTCTGTCTCCTTCTTGTTATACCATCTGTCCTAAAAAGTAGGCAACTTCTGTCTTCCTTCTCTCTCCTGACTCAGAGCAGCCTGCAATTCCCCACAGCAGGGGATCTCACATCCTGCCCTGTTTCAATTCCAGCGCTTGAGTCCACATGACTCTCAGAACTCAATTAAATAAATAAATAAATAAATAAATAAATAAATAAATAAATAAAACTCTGACTCTCAGGCTAATAAACTTAAATTTCTAGTAGATTCTTGCCCAACATGTTGGTTCACCACCTGTAGCAGGAAATCTTAAAAAACAACTGGCACATTCCCATGCTTGTGCTGGCAACTCTCTGCTCCAGCTGGCCATGCGTTGGTGGGCAATGGCCGACCTGTTTTATCTCATGGAGACTGTAACTCAGAGCTCCACAATCTCTTGACCCAGCTCACTAGGTTCCCACTGGTGGGTTGCTACCACACCAATCCCAAGCTTCAAATCCCCCATGGCCTCTGTCATGCACATCAGGCAAACCCATACTTTGTCACCATACCTTTCTTTCTGGAACCCAGCCAAGTCACCAGGAGAAGAAAAACACCACACAAACTTAGTTAGAAACCATGGTAACTCGGTCTCTGGGCGAACAACTGAAACCTAATCTTGTTGGCCTTATTAAAATCCGATTCCTCCGGTGGCGAATCCTTGCAGATACCAGGAAACTCTAGCAGCTACATCTTGCCCTAACACTATCCCTGCTCCAAAAGGATAGATAACTTCTTAGCCAAACTAACTGAAGGGTACAGAGACAGTATCTAAATCAACAAAATCAGAAATGAAAAGGGATATAGACACTGAGAAAATTCAAAAACTCATCAGCTCTTACTACAAAAGCCTATACTTAACAAGACTGGAAAATCTAGATGAAATGGATGATTTTCTAGACAGATACCACGTGCCAAAGTTAAATCAAAGTCAAGTAAAATATCTAAACAGTCTCATAACCCCTAAGGAAATAGAAGCACTCATTAACAACCTCCCAACCAAAAAAAGCACATGCAGTTTTAGTGGAGAATTCTACCAGAACTTCAAAGAAGAACTAATTCTAATACTTCTCAAACTATTCCACAAAATACAAACAGGATTATGTTATCAATTTCACTTATAAATATCTATGGAAAACGACTCAATAAAATTCTAGCAAACCGAATCCAAGAACATATCAAAACCATCATTCACCATGATCAAGTAGGCTTCATCTCAAGGATGCCACTATACAAAGAATAAATGTGTGCTCAAAGGCTGCAGTCTCTACACCAGTTGAGCTGTGATCTACCAACAGCCCCTGTTGTTTACTCACAACCGTGTGTGTGTGTGTGTGTGTGTGTGTGTATGCTTGTAGTGCTTGCCAATCTTGTGATTTGATTGATAAATGAAAAGTTAAAGTATTTTTAATACTACAAAAGCCACATCAGATACACTTTTTATAGAGAATAAAATAAACTCTTAGTATTCAATGATTTTTTTTTTAAGATATATTTTTAAACATCCAAGTGGAATGCTAAGTCAGATGGGATAGCAGGAAAGCAGACCTGTGATTTAGAATGTCTGAGAATCCATAACCTTGACCTGTGGTCTTACAAGGGTTGAATGAGATACTGCTTTTACTTTTGTTCTGGCCTTCCTTCCTTCCTTCCTTCTTTCCTTCCTTCCTTCCTTCGGTTGTTTATATGTGAGATACGCTCCTCACCTAGCATTGGCGTCTTGTTTGGTCCAGTGTGCAAAGATTTCTCCTTTCACCACCTCTATTATATAACCTTTGGGGGTGTGAAGAGGTTCATAAGCGTACAGTCTGTGTCTTAGGGGGAAGGAAACACAAGAGGGGCTGAAAAATGATCAGTTGGTAGTGTAGAGCAGCTACCCCACCTATAATAAGCAAGTGTCAGGACTTGAGTTTGATTCCCAGCACCCATTTAAAAATCTGGGTGCAATGGTACATGTCTATAATCTCAGCTCTGGGGAGCTGTGAGGATCCCTGGGACTTGCCAGACAGTCAGAATAGCAAAATCAGTGAGCGTTGGATTTAGTGAGAAACCTGTATCAAAAATTAAGACGGAGAACAATTGAAAAGAACACACAGCATCAACATCTAGAACACACACACACACACACACACACACACACAGACACACACACACACACACACCAGCACATGCATATGTACACAGAGACACAGAGGTATGTGCGCACACGCACGCGCACACACACACACACACACACACCAGCACCACCAGATAATCCATACATGTACATGCCAGCTCAGCAGCATACACTTGCCCATTTATACACACACACACACACACACACACACACAAGTCTGTGTCTCACAATCTGATTTTTTTATAGATTTCCTTGATAAATGCTTCTGGTGAACTAAATAGTTTTACAGGGAAACTTAACACTTAGCAAAAGCAAGGGGGCTGATTGACTAGGGTGGGTGTCTAGGAGACTAGGGTGGGTGGTGGGAAAGGGGAGAAGAACTAGAAAAAAGGGGGAAGAGGAGAGCCAGAAGGGGGCAAAGAGAAAATGGAAAAGTACACGTTTGTCACTTATAATGAACTTAATGAGTTGTGAACATTTCCTCTCAGAGACCAATTCAGGTTCTCCACACAGATAAATTATCATTTGTCATATCAGACTAGCCCACTCTAAGGGCCCTTAATAACACTGAGTCACTTTCTTTTCTGAGATAACCATTTTAAATAGAAATTACTTCCCAAAAGCACTTCAGTGGGAGAGTTGCATTTAAGCTTCTTAGTCATGCCCACGATCTTTGTTCTAAGCCAAATTGCTCCTCTAGCCATGAGCTGCACAGAGCCTTGTGCCTCTCCCAGGCGGTTCTGAGAGGCCCTGCAGAGTGACACTTCCCTGACAAGGCCAGCAGTACTTTCATTTGCCTGTCCATCCAGGCTTGGCATAAGTCCAGAGAACAGGACTGTAATCAGAGTCCTCGCTGGGCTGGCAAGGCAGCCATTGCGGCCATGATTAAGCTGCATTTGCTCTGCTACTATCTGGAGTAAGGTTAGACACCTGCTAGCAGCAAAACGAAAAGTAGGGAAATCTTCCACAGAAATGCTCTTCTTCTTTGAGATGCATACTGCGGGTATTTTTGGCTGTGTGGTGAGGTGTCTAAGTTGGATTTGGGCCCCCCTGGGCACTATGAGGAGAAAGGTCTGAGAGCTGGCCTGCTTGGTACATGTGGGCAGCAGATGGCAGTAGAGAGCAAATTACCCATCCAAACCTGAAAAATTCTAAGGCAGAAACCAAATTCTTAATTTGCTTTTGTTTTCAATTCCTTCTAGAAAGTAGAGAACATCCTCCCAATGCGCTCTGCTATAGTCCCAAGGCCAGCTTGAGGGGAGTTGGTCCATCAATACTGACATGCGCCTTGTTGCTAAAGGGGAATGCTTATTTGGCACTAGTTAAGTGAATAGATGGATTCATACTCCAGCCCTCTTAGCTAGGGACACGGAAAGAAAGCTATTGAACCTTTCAAATCTCCGGTTACCACAGCTGTAAGTGAAGATGACACCTGCAGTCCCACTTCACACCAGCTTCAACACCAACACCGGACCTAGAGCCTAACATCTGAGAAATTAACCCATCAATACAAAGTATTATTCTAACCAGCAAGTCTTTCTGCATTAAGGGTCTTTTTAAAAGTTCATGTCTCAATATGAACAGTTTTCTGTGTGGGGGTCAGATACTAGCCATGAACAGTCATACAGGACCTCTGAAGATAGTACCACTCCCTTCTCCCCTTGATGGGCAGCTACTCCTTACCTTTCAGCTGATGCATTTGTTATTCTAATGTGCTAGCTTTGTGAACTCTCGGAAGGCAGAGCAATGTTTTAGCACTGAGAAAATTATCACTGGGCTAAAATGTCCTTTCTCACAGTTATCTGGTTGGAGAAAGGTAAACCCACAGCAGGGAGGGGCATGGTTTAAACTCAGCTGTCTAAGGCCTAGAGACATGTCAAAGAGCACAGAGCAACCTTCCCAGCCTTCCTGTACGTTAGAATCTTCATGAAGTGTCTAAAATATATAGAAACCTGGAACCCAGGCAGTCCTCTCAGTTGGAGTTGGACATGGGCGGCGGAGGGTGGGTTGTGCACCAAAGCTGAAAAAACATTGCCTCCCAAGCCCAGCTACAGTGCTCCAGGTGCTGAGGTTGAAAACCGCACCCTAGTACAGTAGAAAATCCAAGGCCTAGGGAGTCAAGGTCAAAAGCTTGAACTTTTTCTTTTTCTTTTTTTTAATCCAACAAGTAAGCACTGCAGGTGGGCAGTAAGAATTCCTACTGACAGCACTGAGCTGAGCTGAGCTGATAGTCGCTACCAATTCTGTGGATCAGAATGAACTCCAGATTAGCATTTGTGGACCATAGCATAGAAACTCCACATTTACTGGGCCGTGGATGGCTCAGTGGACCAAAGTGCTTGTTATGCAAGAGTACCCAGGTTCTGATTCCCAGCACCTACATGGGCACAACTTGTAACCCCAACATGGGGAGATAAAGACAGGAGGACCCCAGGGCTCACTGACCAGCTAATAGATGACTTTCAGGCTCACTGAGGAAGCCTGTCTCAAAAACTTAGGTGGAAGGTCATGGAACGCGAAGAAACTGAGCGTTCCGCTAGCAGCTGCACCCCCACTGACTGGCATTCACAGCGCTGGAAGGTGCACTTCATGCTAGTGGAGGGATAAGGTAAGCATCAGCATCACTCAGCTACAAATCCTGTGAGCTGCTTGCCAGACATACCAATTCAATAGCGGCACAAAATGATGGGGGGACCAACCACATCTGGATTATTTTTAAGGCCCATTTCATGGGATGGCACCCATATCTGACACTGCTAAAATGGCTAAGAACCTGAGACTGGATAGGTCATGGACCTAGGGAAAACATATTGCTAAATTCTGCTAAAGGAACATAGCAATAAAATGACTCCTAATGACATACTGCTATGGAATAGCTATATGACAGAGAGGCCTCTTCCTTCAGTGGGTGGCAATTAACTGGGCAGTGTGCAGGAAGTGAGGCAGTTCCGAGTACTCAGCCACAGATTGGATACTTTCGTCAAACCCCTCCCCTTGAGGCTCAGGAATCTATGTGTAAAGGAAGGCAGAAAGATTCTAGGAGCCAGAGGTGGTGGCTGACTTGAAGGAAATAGCAGCTTCTAGATGGTTCTAAGAGGACTGATGCACATATGTGCATAGTGTCACAAGACTGTGAGCATGCACAAGTCCTGCCCAGTGACAAACCAGATAAAATCCCAGCACTGAGAGGAGGAAGTGATCACAAAGTCCTGCCTCTAAGAGAGTTAGTGCACACAAAGTCCCACCCCTAACTAGGAAGCTATTTGCAAGCAACATCTGCTAGAAAATGTAAAATCATTTTCTCTAGTGGGTATTATGAGTTTATCAATCACATTTTATGGCAGAACCAATGCCCAGGAGTTCTTGGCTAACAGAAAACAGACTTCATTTTGGGGGGTGCGGGAGGGATTTTTGTTTAGTTTAGTTTAGGTTTTTTTTTGTCTTACTGTTTTGATTTTCATTTTGCTTTGATTTGGGGGAAAGAAAATGGGAGAGTGAACGTGAAGTCTGGCGGGTAGGGAGAGTAAGATCTGAGAAGAGCTAGAGGAGAAAAATGTCAAAATATACAAATATCAAAATAAGTATATATATAATATATATATGTAATAATAATTATTAAAATAAGAAGAGTAATAGATGAAGATCTGGCATTGACTACCAGCCTGCATATGTGTACACACATTCACACACACACACATGCACACACACATGTGCAGCCCTCCACACACACATGCACACATATACCCCTACATGGGCTCACACATGCATACACCACATGTCTGAATGTGTGCACAACATAGATTATTTGATCTGCCAAATCATACATCAAACAAAAGAAATTCAGGCAGTTCAAAGTTTCCCGTAAAAGGTATACTTCCTGTGTCTCAGTGTACCCAGGATGAGGAAGCAAAGGTTATAGAAGAGAGGGTGTGGTGGTTTAATAGGAATGGCCCCCATGTGTTTGACTCATTGGCCATAGGGAGTGGCACTGTTTGAGGGTATGCCGTTGTTGGAGAAAATATGTCACTGTGGAGGCAGCTTTGAAGTCATATATACTCAAGCTATGCCCAGTGTAGTCCACAGTCTCCTTTTGCTGCCTTTGATCTAGATGTAGAATTCTCAGCTCCTTCTCCAGCACCATGTCTGCCTGCATGCTGTCATGCTCCTTACCATGATGATAATGGACTAAATCTCTAAAACTCTAAGACAGCTCCAATTAAATGTTTTCCTTTATAAGAGTTGCCACGACCATGGTGTCTTTTCACAGAACAGTTCCAGAACAGCAGTGAAGGAAACCATCGAAAACAGAAAGCTGGTGGAGATGTACTTGAACAAGGTGTTGTGTTTAAGCCCAGCAAGCAGCAGAACTTGGCAGCTTCAGCCACATAGTTGTGGCTTTAGAGACAAGGATAGGAGAAAGGGATTATGGAATCTCCCTCCGAGACTAAGGAAAGCCTCCGAGGTCTGGCATGTGTCAGGGGTGTCCCTGCATAAGTCTAGAGAGGCCATTGTGTGAAGCTGTGAAGGTGAAGCCTGGATTGCCTTGGAGACCCCAAGATGCTGGAGATGCCAGAGTCATGGGATACCTGTCAAGGAAATCTGCTAACAGAGAGGAAGGGGGGAAGGGAGGGAGGAGGGGAAAGGGAGAGGGAGAGGGAGGGGGAGGGAGACAGGGAGAGGTGTTACAGTCAACAAAAATGAAGGACATTGGAGACCTGAAACAGTGCTTTGACATCAGACTTGGCAATGTAGAGTTTGGAGTTTGCCCAGCTGGTTTTGGGTCTTGCTTTGATCCAGTATTTCTTTACTGTGCTCCCTTTTGGAATGGTAATGTATATCCTGTACCATTATATGTTGGAAGTATGCAATCTGTTTTTATCTGTATGTGATCGATATGTGATCAGTTTGATTTTATAGGGGACTACAGTTAAGTGATTGCATGAGTCTCAGAAGAGACTTTGAACTTTGGACTTTTAAACTAGTTTGAGACTTTTGAAGTTGGACTGAATGTATTTCTGCAGTAGGTGTGGTTACAAACCTATGGTGGCCAAGGAGTGGAACATGGTGGTTTGAATAAAAATGCCCCCACAGGCATAGGGAGTGGCATTATTAGGAGGTGTGGTCTTGTTGGAGCAGGTGTGGCTTTGTTGAAGGAAGTATGTCACTGGGGGGTGGGCTTTGAGGTCTCAGAAGCTCAAGCCCATTCTCCTTCTGCTGCCCGTGGATCAAGATGTAGAACTCTCAGCTCCTTCTCCAGGACCATGTTTGCCTGCATGCTGCCATGCTTCCCACCATGGTGACAATGGACTTAACCTCTGAAACAATACTCAGCTCCAATTAAATGTTTTCCTTTTCAAGAGTCGCCATGGCCATGGTGTCTTTTCACAGAAACCTTAAAACATAATCATTATGGGTCGGCTTTGAGGTGTCAAAAACCCACACCAGGCCCAGTCTTTGTCTCTGTCTCTATCTGTCTCTGTGTGTCTGTCTATCTTTCTTTCTGTATGTCTGTCTGATTCTCTGTCTCTGTCTTTCTGTATCTCTTTGCCTGCTTCCTGTAGATCAGCTACTGTTACAGCATTATGTTTGCCTACTTTCTGTCATGATTATAATGGACTAAGCCTATGAAGCTGTAAGCAAACACCAACTAAATACTTTTATAAGCGTTGTTGTGGTCAAGGTGACTCTTGCAGCAAGAGAAAATTAACTAAGACAAGCACCTACCTTCCCAAATATGAACTAAAATAACAATACATACCGGCATTGTGAGGTAGGCATGATAAACACTGGAAATCAACAGGAGAAAGACAGTAACATTCTGAGATTCTGTGATTCAGAAACTTGGAAAAACAGCATAAAAAAGCAACCACCCAGTATCTGCCAAGGCACCAGCTGCACAGCTAGGGCAGAAAAGAGACACGGCAAGCTGTCAGTGCAGATGCTACAGACCTCAGCTATGGGGGACGCACTGAGAGAAGTAGCCTGATCTCTGTATAAAAGCTCTGCTTTGGGAAAAGAGCTCACAATGTCTTCCCAGAGAATTCCTAGCGCTACAGTCAGAGGCCATCTTTAAAAGGAAGCTACTGGTTGGATTTGGGGTTCCTACAATGTCTCTAAAGCCATTACATTGGCTTGGCGTGGAGGCAGCTGCCTTGCAAATTTGACATAACCCAGCATAACAACTATAGGACACAAGTGTCTCACCACAGAGAAATTAATAGGCAGAATCTTGTAGAACCAAGTGTTCAGGGACAGGCCTTCTGAGACCAAAGGAACAGCCAATTGCACGTGGACTTTGCCAGTGCCAGGACTGAAAGAACAGGTGCAGCCTCTTAACCCTGCACTGTATGCAACACCTGTGGATCACAGGTAAAGAGGGGTTCACCCACTGCTGCCCCACCCTCAGGTTTATAGAGCCTTGAGCTCCGACTGCCACATGTCCTTCTGAGCCAGAGCTCAGACTGTCAGGACCAAATGTACACAGCACAAAGGAAATGCTGCAGCTTCTGTCACTGCCTCTTCCTGTATAGTGTCTGTAGCAGCACCACTAACTGGTCAGAGGGAGAGATCTTCAGATGCTTAACTACTGCTGGGTCCACCAATTCAAGAAGCCTTTACTATTAGCAGAGATAGCATCAACATTAAGAGAGGAAACCTCTACTGCCTAATTAGGGCCACCCCACCCAATTACAAGAACAGTTACACAATGGCTATGCGCTTTGTGCACTACACCTGCCTGAGTTTCTACTGTCCCTCACTTATGTGGCCTGCAGAGATGGTAGGTCACTGACTTTATTTGTAAACACACTATGGGTAATAATCATTAACTATAGACCAAAAATCTACAGAAAGAGTACACTGTGGTGCTAGTTAGAAATAAAGCCAACCATTTATAGCAAGCCAGCATGTCAAGACACAAGCTTCAGGGAACTGTTTAATAAGATGATGACCTCCACAGGAGTAGCAAAGATTTACTACTAGACATGAAAATATAGAACATAAGAAATACGAAAAATAAGGTAGTATGTCTCCAAAAGAACACAATCATCATTACCAGACCATAAATAAGTCAACATGAACAAAACACACAGCAAAAAAATGGATGAGTTCTAAGACAGATGAAATTAGGAAGACAATCATCTTAGTTAGGGTTTTACTGCTGTGAAGAGACACCATGACCAAGGCAACTCTTATAAAGGAAAATGTTTAGTTAGTGCTGGTTTACAGTTTCAGAGGTTGAGTCCATTATCATCATGGAAGGAGGCATGACAGCATGCAGGCAGACATGGTGCTGGAGGAGTCAAGAGTTCTACATCTTCAATCACAGGTAGCCACAAGGAGACTGGGCAGAGCTTGAGTATAGGAGACCTCAAAGCCCGCCCCCACAGTGGCACACTTCCTCCATCAAGGCCACACCTCCTAATAGTGCCATTTCATAAGGACCAAGAATTCAAACAGATGAATCTCTGGGGGCCATACCTATTCAAACACATTCCAGTTCCTGGCCCCCATAGGCTTTTAGCCATAACATAGTGTAACATACATTTAGTCCAACTTCAAAAGTCCTCATAGTCTATCACAGTCTCAACACTGTTTACAAGTCCAAAGTTCAAAGTCTCTTCTGAGTGTGATGCAGCTGGCAAGCTGATGCATACTCAATTAAAATGGAGTCACTGCTTTTACTGGAAGTCAAGTGTTTTAACTAGCTCGAAGCTGACTAGAAAAAAGTAAGAGGATTGATTAGCAGTATCTCTTTATAACAAAGTGATATCATTTTCATAAATGTATTTACCTTAGTTCATTTGAAAAGTCTTTCTTCATTTCTGACAACTGAAGACCTGGGAAATTGCTAGATTCATTTCATAGACCTAGAAGTCTACAAGGGGAGCAGGAGAAGTCTTCACACATTGCACACTAAGTGGGATCGCGGGATAAGAGTGTACAAATGCTAATAAGTGGTAGTCCCTTAATTTTAAAATGACATTTAGTTAGTTATTTATGTGTTCCTACACATGCACATGCATAAATGCATATGTAGAATGTATACAAGGGTCAGAAGACAACTTACAGGAGTCAGTTATTTCCTCCTATCATGTGAGTTTCAGGGATTGAACTCAGGTCATCAGGATTGGCATAAGTACTTTTATAGTTGAGCTATCTCACTGTTCCTGATTGATATTTTCAAACTTGAGACACAAAGTAGCAAGTATGGTGTTATAGAATTAGAACATGACCATGAAAATGCTCTTGCTGAGTGTTTAGAAAGTCTTTTTAATAAAATGAAAAACAAAAAATAACACCCCCACAAAGAACCACAAAACATAGTTTCCATGGAAATGAAGTCAACAGTCATTGTTACTCAACAGCAAAAAGATGAGGGAAAATTCATCCATATTAAAGGTCCTTCTGAAGATAAATTCACTCCTGCAGTTTTACATCCACATTGAGACCAAGGCAACCCTGACACTGTTTTGCCTGAATCTGCTCCTCTCAAATGTGCTTTTCTTCCTGTTTTGAAGCAAGGAGTAGGCAGAGCAGAAGTTTAGGATCTCTCTGAGGGTGGAACAGTGTGTAAGGATCTGCTGTCCCCTCTGTCTCCTCCTGCCTGTTCTGCGCCTTCACACTCTCCTTCCACCCTTGCTTACCCCCACTCTCTGCAAATGCTCACAGGGTGGGGGTCTGGAGTTGTTTGGTTGAAAGATTTTGCTTTTTTAAAAAATGTGGCTCTTAGAAAAACTAACTTGCTTCTACATATTTGTATATATTTTCTGAGTAAAGATGCTTAAAAACCACATGATATTGTAGAGAATTTAAGGACCTTGACCTTGTCCTAATTGATGGAGTAAAGAGGAGACCAAATTAGTCTCCAAAGAGGAGACTACTTTCTAAGAAGCCTGGCGTTAGGTATGAACTGTATCCAGGTCTTCTACAAGAGTAGTGAATGTTCCTAATAGCTGAGTGGTCTCTCCAGCCCATATATTACTTGACATTGTATGCAACCTTCTTGGAGCACATGGTAAGTACTATGCACATGTTACCTTTATATCCTCGTTCTGTCTCCCTGAGATCAATTTTGGTTATTGGTTTGAATTCAGTGTCCCATAATCGTATGCAACCATCTCGTCCACCAGTAGCAAAGCCCTCTTCACAAGCATACAGGCTGAAGATTCCAGCCTGTCAATTATAAGACATAGAACTCAATCCCTCAGTCGCAAATGCCATTGTTGTTGAATCTCCATGATTAAAAATAACAGAGAAAACCAATTAAAGCAGATGCTGATTTCTGTTGAAATATGACAGCAGATCAACATACTTCATCTCGGCTGGATTGCAGTAATTACAGCCACCACCAGGAAGCAAAGCAATTCCAACATATCTAATTTGGTAAGATTGTTACCACTACCACCCAAAATGTTATCTATGAATGCCTTGGTAAAAGCAGATACAGAATCACATTTCTATATAACAATTGAGCCTTCTAAAACAAAGACATTACAAAGGGGTCACACTTAAGTTCTAAATTAATGAAGTAGAGATACAGACTAGGGGCATAGGGTGCCACACCATTTACAAGTATAGAGGTGCCAGAGACAGATCTCAGCCTTTAAGGATGGTGTCACTTCTGACAAACCAAAAACCACAAATAGCATAGTGTCAGCACTGTGTACTATATGGCATGACTCCCTTTTCATATCTAAAATACTTTGACTCTTATTCTACTTGATTTTTTTTTCAAAGATGTTACTTTACATTATGCTGACAGCGAGAAACTGATCGCTGAGGCAGCTCATTTAATGAATGAAGACAAATTCTGACCTCTCAGTTATTTTAAGAGTCGTTTGGCAATGAAGCCAAGACAAATAGTTTTCACCATAGATGACAAGGAAGGCTCTAAAATATCTAAAGTATTTCACTGAGTTGTCTAAGGGAAGAGTAATGAAGTCTGAGGATGCAGCTTAATGACAGAGGTCTTGCCTAGTGTGTGAGGCTCTGGGTTCAATCTACGGCACTAAAAGGAACAATGGTGAATGAATTTGAAGGTATTAAGATAAAGCATTATTTATCCTAGTTCTAGTGTGCAATGCTGGGAACCGCACCCAGGTCTTCTGTGAGCAGTAAGCGATCTTAACCACTGAGCCATCGCTCTAGCCCTTATATTTAACTCTCTTAAACTAAAATACAAAACTTAACAGCCCAGGCCCAGTGAAGCAGGTTGTGAAGTTAACAAGATCCCAGGACATTAGCAAGCAGACAGTAATTTAAGAAGTGATGACATATTCTTATGGCAATTACTACTGACGAATAACACTAATCAGCCAATTAAAAGTTCAGGTGAAGGCTGGGTTCAGTATGGATGTTTTCCCCAGGTAACAAAAATAACTTGAAAAATCTTCATGAGTGGTTTCATGTATTTGTGTGTGTATTTGTATGTGTATGTGTACATAACTGTTTGGTGAAGTCTAACTGTAAAGCAAAGGGCAAAAACATGGAGATGTGTGACCTTAACCTATTCAATATATCACCCCACATTACATCACCCCACATTACATCACCCCACATTACAT
>JADRCH010000073.1:642130-652481 GCA_019843965.1 Rhynchomys soricoides | reverse complement strand
GTGTGTGTTATGTGTGTTTTTGTATGTGTGTGTATGTGTGTGTGTATATGTGTGTGTTTATGTATATGTGTGTGCGTGTGTGTGTGCATGCGTGCGTGTATGTGTGTGTTATGTGTGTTTGTGTATGTGTGTGTGTATGTGTGTGTGTATATGTGTGTGTATGTATATGTGTGTGCGTGTGTGTGTGTGCATGTGTGTGTGTGTGTGTGTGTGTGTGTGTGTGAAGAAAAACTTGTTAGGAATAACTTCATACTAACATAGCACACATCCCCTAGTCATTTTAGTGTGTGTGTATTTTTAAAACTGCTTTCTAGGCTGGTTGGTGGAGTTGGTTAGAGCATGGTGGCAATAAAAATAATTGCTTTTTAACCAAAGTATTACACTTTTTTTAACTATAGAATTGCTTACATATGTTTCTAGATACAAGTGAAACTTCACAAAGGCACACAATCACCCAGGCTTCTCCAAGCTGAAGGACACGGATTCTATAAGGTTTATACGTGAGAAACCAGAGAAACCTGAGTCACCGCTTTGAGAACCACAACTAAGAAAGAGGGTGTGCGAAACAGCAAACAAGGCTTTTGTGACAACATATTCAGATTATACTCAAGAGGAGGGGCCAGTGAGCAGTTACAGGAACCAAGTTATAATACATGAAATGAACAGGAATCATAGTGGGCAAGAAATTACATCTCACCCAGGAGAGCAAGACTAGATGACTCTAAGGGGCAAGAATGTGTGGAAGAAAAACATCAGTGACGATCCTAATATCTTGTGCCTGCAGGAGAGGGACGATGACACCAGGCCAGACTTTACCCTGGCTCCAGACATTTCACACCAAGAGTTTTCTGGAAATGCAGCCTTTTGTTCTCCACTTCCGATGTAATCATTCTTCATTAACTCAGGCAGATTCATAAGTAAAACTAACTTATACAAACCTATTTTAGCCTCAGCCTCAGACCTGGCTGGGGTCCGGCTACAGTGCTGTCTAATTGTCTTTTTTCTTTCTAACCCTCACTCCTGCCCCGGAGAACCTGCTGACTGACTGAGCTGGCTTGGGCAGATGGCGCCTCAATGTTGGAGCTCCAGTAAGTGGGGTACAGTGAAGGACACCATGGAAATTGGAAGTGTATGAGAAGGCAAGTAAAGAAGATTTGGGCCAGCAGTGAATAAACCTTGTAGAAGGACAAGGTAGCGGTGAGATGTGTTTTATGTATGTGTTTAGAGTTATGCTAAAAATCTAGACAAGCAAAGGTAATTCTCATAGGTGCTTTTAGTCTTTGGACCCCGCCTAGAGATAGTTTACACCCCAGACATGAGAGAGAATGGGTTTGAGAAAAGCAGTTTTCTCTGACTATCTGGGGATGCTTTGGTGAAAGGGAAGGAAAATGAATGTTAGCTGGTCCAGAGCTCTCCTAGGGACAGGAGGAGGTCGGGAGACATCCTCCTCCTCTCTGGTCCCTACAGGAGAAATGCTTAGTTCTGGGTCCCTTAGGTAGGATATCTGGGTCCCTTTGGGACATCTAGTCCTCTTCCCTCTCTGTCTATTGTCTGTCCTGGTGGGCCAATCTGTCTGTGTCTGTCAGTTTATGGTTTTGTTTTGTTGCTTGAATGTTGTTCTGTGTTTCATGTTCAAAAGAAGAAGAAAAAAAGAGTTAAAATTATCTGCTGGTTGTTCAGCCCTTGATTTAGTTTTAACTAGTTTCAAAAAACAAAAACAAAAACAAACACACCAAGAAAAAAAAAAAGAAATAAATTTAAAAGCAGTCTCAACTGGCTTTTGGAGCCCCTGCGCCTTTAGCTAGGAGTTTAGCATAGCTGGAGAAGCCCTGCCAGGAGCTGACTGTCTGCACAAGGTGCTCTTAAAGAGGCCAGCAGCTTCTCAGCTTCTATGGTAAGGGAGCTGATGGTTGTTTCTCCTAGAAAGAAATCTCTGTGATTGTGATTATTGGGTTCAGCAGGTGACAAGGTGCACCTCTCTTAAAATTACAGCTAGAAAAAGTAAGAATTTTTGACTGGTCTAAATAAGTAAATGTGTAGCTACTTCATTTTTGTTTCTGATTGGTTTTAAAAGTATAAATATACTCTGCATTTCTTGGTTATAGATTATTGGCTTATAAGTTATTGGGTATGATTAAACAATTTGTAACTTTGGTAACAGAAAGTTGGCTTAAAACTGGTAACTCTGGGTTAGAGTCACTCATAATAACAACATGTGGCATGAGCCAACCCAGGAAAACAGGTCTCTACAGATAGGTCTAAATGGGGTAATATTTTATGTAATTCTTATCCTAGAAACCAGACTTATAAAAGACAGGATTTAGGGCAGTGTCTCTGGTGAAGTATTAGAGGCTGCACTGTCAGTGTTCGTGTGCAGGAACCAGCAGACAAACTTTGTAGCATGGGGTGATTTACTTGGTGTTTTGGAGAGACTAGATTGATTGTTGGAGATTGAGTATTACTTTCCAAAGTTGTAGTTGTGCTCTGGTGTTGCAAGAGAAACTTGAAGATTGTGATTAAACTGCCAGTGTTCCATTGGCTGCAGTTTGCAGTTCGATCACAGGCTCAGGATTCTAACCTACACATATTTGTAATTAAGGAAAAAAATCAAGCTGGTGGAGATTGTTGCAGGGTTTGCCAAGAGTTGATGAGGCTATGGAACTCGTGGGGGCCTAGCAGCCTGGCTGCCTACTCTAGCTGCTATTCCAGGAAATGCTTATAGAATTGTTATGGACTTGGAGGATTGTTTTTATACTGTTCCTTTGCATCCTGGTGACTGTGGGAGGTTTGCGTTTAGTGAGCTTGCTTGTAATTGTAAAGAACCCATGAAGCGATATCATTGGAAAGTTTGGCCTCAAGGAATGGCTAATAGCTCTACATTATGTAAAAAGTTTGTTTCTGCTTCAATACAAGAAGTTAGACTTTGAATCTTTCAGTGTATAGTATTCATTATGGAGGTATTTTGTTAGCTGATCCCTCTGAAGGAGTTCACTCCAAGCCTTTGCTCTTATACAATGAGCCTTAAAATTCTGGAGTAGCTGTTGCTCCAGGAGAGATTCAGAGGCACTATCTTCTTCATATTTAGGGCCCCAGGTATATCCTGAACAAACTGTGGCACAGAAAATTCAAGTAAGAAAAGATAACTTACTTTAAATGATTTTCAAAAGTTGTTAGGAGATATTAATTGGCTAAGACCTCATCTTAAGCTTATCACAGGAGGGCTTAAACCTCTGATATTCTGAAGGCAGATGCAAATCCTAATTCCCCTGGACAATTAATTAATGGGGAAGTAGAGGGAGCTATTAGCCACCAACAGATGCATCATGTAGACCATGATCAATGTTGGCTGTCTGCATCCTTGCTACAGCTCACGTGCCCACTGCAGTTCGTTGGCAAAAGAGACCATTAATATGGATTCATCTTTCTTTATCTCCAAGTAAAGTATAAACACCCTATTATGAAGCTGTTGCTGTGTTAATACAGAACTGTAGGATAGAATCACGGAAATATTTTGGGAAAGAACCTGGCTTTCTTCACTTTGGTTTTGTTATTGGAAAGCTACTCAGCAATGAATCAGTTCTTGGTTCACATTCCTCGTAAGTTACTTGGGAGAAACTCCATGTTATGAAATTACTGGACTAGACGGGATTGACATTTCTAGAGCTATCAATAAATACTGCCAACCTACTGGCTAGAAAGACTAAACGTATCCATCCACAGTCAAGCTTAGGAGCAGCCCCTCACTGAATCCTTGTCAGCACCAGACACAATGTAATAATGTTCTTAATATATTCAATTATTTTTTAAAGTCTGTATTCTGTAAGATTTAGCATTTATGCATCTAATGGCCAAAACTGTTCCTATTTTTGTTGGTTATCCATGCTGTCTAAGCTATGGATTTGTCTTTATATTCCATGAGTACATTGATATCTACAGTTTTTCTTTTATTCTTGATTGCATGTGGTTTTCCTCTGGGGAGAGCAAATACATAGTATATGTTAATTTATATATCTGTATACCAATATTATCATTATAGCTTCTTTCTGCACTTTACAGAAGGAGAGGACCTTTCCAAAGCCTGAGAGCGGTTACACATTTATTTAAATATTTCTTATAGAAAAAAGGGTTCTCCAGGGCCTTTATTTTTTGTAAAAGGTGACCTTATAGAAAGTTTGTATGCTGAGGCACACTGCATGCCACACTGCAGCAATCCAAAGACATCTTTCCAACTGTATGACAGTGTTTTGCTGATAAATTTTCTAGTAAAGACAAAGATGGAATGTACCCAGCTACATAGCTGTTCTCTTGGTCTGGTTTGCTTCTGCCCTCTGGTGGCCTCTGCACAAATTGTAACTATAAAATGGGAACCAGGTGGGTGTTTTTGTCTGTGTGGGGAGGAGAGATTGAAAGCCTGCAGCTGTCCTAGTTCATAGGTTTTCCCTTGTGACCGCTCCTAATCTTCCCCTATCCAACTACATGTGTTAAAATGTCCTCTGGTCTGTAGATGCCTTCCCAACATGGAAACAACCATTTTTTTTTTTACATCACCCAGGAAAACATCATACTCCTTTAGGTACCTATGGTTTCTTAAATATTTCACACTTTAATTGGTTTAGAATTTACTTTTATGTATATTATATACTCCTCATACAGTTTTAGTACACAGTGGTTAGAGATACTACCATATTCTAAGCTGTTAGTTAGAGATGCCACCATGTCTGAACTGTTACAAATTGTTTACTTTGCTGCTTTAATTTTTAAAATTTATATCATTTTAATTATAACGTCTAGCATGCTTTAATAAATAGGGCATATTCTTCCTCCTAATTAGTTTTTGTTCTGAAGTTATTGGTTATTTTCATTGTCTTACTTATCCAGACTAATTTAGACAGGGGCTTTGCTTCAGGATTGAAAAACAATGACAGTCAAGTGAAGTGCCCAGCAGCAGCTGGACAGAAAGTTTGGTTCATTTAGTACTAATCAGAAGTTGCCTGATATTTCTAAGATTCCATGTTTTTAAACACCTGTATCACTGAGTGTGATGGAGCACACCTTTAATTCCAGCACCCCGGAAACAGAGGCAAGAGGATCTCTGCGTTCCAGGCCAGCCTAGCCTACAAAGTGAATTCCAGGATAGCCAGGGCTACACAGAGAAACCCAAACAAACGAATGTGAGATATCAAACAAGCACAAACGAAACGCTGCCTTACCTTTATGTGTTTTACTCCACAGCTAACCATTCTATTTGGCTGATATGGATCCCAGGAAATATCGAAAATCTGTCAAGAAATTAAATGTTTTTCAGAGACCAATGCAATCACAAAGACTCTACCCTAATACCGTTGTTAATATGGGCTGCAGGGGATGAAAATGGAGGACCCACGTCTAAGAACCAGTCAGGCCAAGCTGGCCTTCTGCCCTTGAGGTTACTTACCTTTAGCCCAGGCAGACAAGTAGCTCACCTTAGTCTTTGAGTACAATTGGTGTATTCATTACAAATTTCCATTTGTGGAAAACAACTTTTGACAATTAGGGCAATTTTTAAATCAATTTTTCTAGAACTCTTTACAGTGCTGATTAAATACTTTGGAGATAGCTTTTCAATACAAATTAGAACGATAAAACTTGGAAGTGTATTTAATGGCTAGCTATCCTTCAGTGTGCACAAACACCTGAGTAGAAACAGAAAGGCTGGTTCCTTTACCTGGAACCAGAGCATCCCAATCCTGTAAATCACTTAAAATGCTCCCAAAACTGTTAAACTTTCAATTTTCCAGAGAACTAAAAACATACCAGCTAACACTATTTTTCACCCTCTATGAAGAACTATAAGACAGTCTGCAGGAAGTTCTAGTTCATTTCTAAGACAGAAAATACTCCCTGCCAACCTTGAAAGCTAAATCACCTATCGTGAGTGTTGACAACACACATGCCCAAGGCCCATCCAAGCTACTGGTATAGAATGAGTTCTGTTATTGGCATTTAAAGGCAGATTCCAGAATGTTCTGAACAGGTGGCCTATGAGCCACATTCTGTTAATAGAAAGGAATGGGAAGTGGGTGATTGGGGTGCATTGTATAAAAATCCCAAATTAAAAACATTATGTTGGAGGAAAAAAGAAAATACAAGCAATAGAATAAACAGAGAGCAAAAGCGAGAAAGAGGAAGGAAGGAAGGAAAGAAGGAAGGACAGAAGGAAGGAAGGGTGGAGAGAAAGAAAGAAAGAAGAAAGGGAAAGACCAATTGTCCAGGCCAAAAAGAGAAAGAACCCAGCTGTCACTTCCTATCACCCAGGAAGAAGCTACAGCGGCCTCCAGAGAGAGCGCGGGTTCAGTCCACGTATTCGTTTTAGCATCTGAGTTCAGCCAGGTTTCAATACCTCTAACCACTATTTCATCTTTTCTTTTCTTTCTTTTTTTTTTTTAACCAAAACTTTAATCTCAAGGATTCTCCCAAACATATTACAAATGACAGCATGAAAAAAAAGTCTTGCACAGTAACTGAAAGGTTCAGCTCTACAATGTACCCTTAAACTGATAGGTCACTGGTGTGTTAACGTTACAACAGCTCTGCATCGGCTTACAGCAACCAGAAAGGAGCCGCTTCGCAAACCTCCAGAGCATGGTTCCTTTTTCTGTCGGCTTGTGTTCACAGCAGCAAACTACCGCTTACCATTCCCCCCACAGTGCCACGCTGTGTCCCAGTACTTACTAGAGGAGCTACAGCTTTATTCAATTCCCCCAGTTGCTTTGTATCATTAGTAGATCGCACTGGAAACTGGGCAGGATCTAGGTTTATTTCAGTCTATGAAAAACTAAAATTCAAAGAAAATTCCATCTTGCTTAAGGGAACATTGTAAAGTAACAATTCTTGATATCACATGCCTCATATGATCCATTTGAAACCATAGAGAATTACATTGTTTTGTGTGTCTCTATTCCAAGAGACAAAACAAATTTGAACAGTTAAAACATCTTAAAAATGCACCAAGCTTATGAAGTCTCAAACAAAACTTTAATTTCCTATACATACTCCTGTCAGATGACGTTATTTCCTATAGACCACTTTTGAAAACTGGTCTTCTACTTCCTTTCATTTGACCTAGATTGACTACGAGACCTAGAGAAGGATCGAGACGGCTTGTGATTTCTCTCATGAGACAGAGACCTTTCTCTTCTCCTATCTCTAGAAAGTGACCTGCTCTGGCTTCGGGAAAAGCTTCTCCTTCTTGGGGATCTGCACCGAGGTGGAGAACTCCTGTGGCAATCATCTCGAGGACGACGACCCCAAGAGGGAGGCATGGCCACGATTCCGACTTCTCTTTTCACCATTCGACAGCCCCACTCTCACACAGCAGGCACATTGTTTTCTTCCATCTAGCTGGAAGACAGCATCAGCAGCACCTCGGGGACCCTCAAATTCGACAAAAGCAAAGCCAGGAGGGTTTCGAGCAACCCACACACTTCGGAGTGGTCCATAATAGCCAAAGACTCGTTCTAATTCAGTCTTGTTCCCATTATTTCCAAGATTACCTACATAAACCTTACAGCCCAAGGGACAGGAATCACCATGCATTTCAAGATCCTGGGTTCAAAAGGCCCAAGCTCAAATCCTAATGCTCTGACAGGCCCATCCGCCTCCCCCTGGCTCTGCTCCCACAGATGCTATCGGTTCCGCGGCATCCACGAAACAGTCTCTCATCTTTTCTAAATTAGCAGCACAGCCTTGGTTTTGTTGTGAAGTCAGTTAAGATAATGTAGGTGAAATGATTTTGAAGACTATAAAACCCTATTAAACACATGTAAATAAGTCTAAATCCACTAAAATAATCTCTTGAAGTTAAATGATAAGAAATCAATACCTGGTACCAAGGCACTGATAAGGAAGAATAAAACTATGTGAGGCTGATTAAGGAGCCTCTCTCAAAACATTCTAGATTCACATTGTAACTAAGCATTATGAAATACTTTTGAAGACTGTCTTTTTCACCTCCAGCTCCCTACAGAAATACTATGCTGGAGTAAAAGCAGCCACCCTGACCCAGGCATGTGATAAAGATTTATCTCACAGCCCAGTGATATGCACATGTCCGGGCTTCTGTTCTTTCCATAGTTGTAACAGTGCTATAGTGAAAGGCAGAGGTAGATTGGGAATTATTCCCTCCTGTTTGGGGCAAAACTGGAAATAGATTCCTTTTAACATGAGTTCTACTAATGGTCACTCTGGTTTTTCTGAAGACTTGATTCTGGAAAGGAATTTGCAACCAGTGTGAGGTTCCTTTATCTTTTAAATACACCATTAGAAACAATTTTCAGAACTCATACTGAGCAAGATGATGACTTTGATGTTTAACTAGGGCCTCATCAGATATGGTCAATTACAAAGATACCAAAAAAGGAAAGTGAGAAACTAGAAAGCAAGGCAATAAAGAAATCAAGTTATTCCATTATGTAGTTCATAGAAAAATTAGTGTCTGACAAGGTATAGGCTGTGCCCGAATAACACCTTCTCTTGCCAGGTATGCCTGCATGGATTACCATTTCTGATCACACTAAATTCGGTATTAATGACAAGCAGACCATAGTTTACATGCGGCATTAAGAAATCACACATCAAATGCAAACACTTACAGGAACATTTTTGTGGGTGTTTTCTAACAACCATTTCCGGGAGTCAAACTACTATGATCTCACATTCTGTTCTATTTTGAGTTTATAAGAAAGCAGACTCCAGCACTGAAAACCTGCTTTGCTCATGAATGACGACAGTCAACCTCCAATCCTAAGGGAAGCATGTTAATCAATGGAGAAATGTGTATGTGGCAGATTTACTTTTAAGGAAATAAAAATGACAGTTACTCTACAGTTCCACAGAGGTCTTACCCGGTCAGAATGGCCAGTAGCCGAGGCCAGAAGTTTGCCCTTTCTCCAGTCCCAAATGCAGACTGTGTTTTTGGCATCCAATCCCACAGAGGCTAAATGCTGAAGGAAAAGAAAGAAAAAGAAAAAGAAAAAGAAAAAGAAAAAAGAAAAAAGAAAGGAAGGAGGAAGAAGGAGGAAAAAAGAAAAACGGAAACAAAAAAAGAATAATTTGAATAAGTCAGTATCTGAAAGTAACGAGATGATTTCCTGTCACTCACACCTACTTTTTTTTGCAAGATTTAGTGAAGTACGAATCCCACAGACTAAGCATCATCACACTGTACAATTTGAAGAGTCTGACAAACACATACAAAAAAAAAAAATCCAATACACGAGCCTGATTTTGTCCTTAATCTGTATAATTTCATAGACAGCTCAAGTGCGTGAAGATATATAATCTTAATAAATGGAACACGTTCTGTGCTACTCATCCTTTGAGGTCAGTTTCTTGTCCTCACAGTCAAACTTTTAATTACAGACAAAATGAAAAGTATCAAAGGCAGGTGGGTGTATGTAACACTGATATGGGATTCTTGCAGGACGCCTCTCAGGAGGCAGAACCACAGGTCAAAGGTCTTGGCTCAGAGTAGGTAAACTTGACTTCTTCGTTTTCTAATTAAGCCAGATAGCAGGCCTTGGAAATGTAAGATGATTTGTTATCTTTTGAGAATTTCATTACGTGTACTTTGATTATATCCACTTCTCCCTTCCCTATTCACTCAACTTTGTGTCTTTTGATTTTCTCCGCTCATCAAGACTAATTTGTGCTGGCCAAATATGTTCCCATCTACGAGGACAGTTGACTTACCAGGGTCTACACTCTTAGAGAAAACCGATTCTTCTCTCCTACCAGCTAAAAATTGCCAACATAGAAAGGGGTAGAATTTCATGTTCAACTGCCCTCTCCACACTGGGTTTGTCTGGCTCGGCCTTGCACAGGTCTTGTGTGTGCCATCACTGCTACTGTGTTCACATGTGTAGCTGCCCTGCTGTGTCCAGAGGATTTCCTTGTATTTTTCCACTGTAGCCGACCCTTATTTTTCTGCCCCCTTGTCTTCAATAATGCTCAAGCCTGGAATGTATCAAATATGTTCCGTTTAGGGCTGAGAAATCTCCAGTCTCCTATTTTCTGTGTCTTGGACAGTTGTGATCTCTGTGTTACTCACCATCTACTGCAAAAAGAAACTTCTCTGATGAGGGTTTAGAGATGCATAAATAATTGGGTACAACAAAAAAATACTTTGGAAAATTAATCAGCCTCCATAAATGTTAGTTTTCTCATTTGTGAAATGAGTACAAAATTAGCATTTACCTTGCCAAACTGCATGAGTTAGGTGAAATCCCGAAATCCAAGGATTCTAACTGTGGTAACAGAGAGGTACGTGGGCTCACAGTTCTCACTGAATATGCTTCAGAGTCAGTACCTACTT